>JAFKAC010000061.1:0-349145 GCA_025766275.1 Lactarius indigo
ACCCTAAACCCTAAACCCTAAACCCTAAACCCTAAACCCTAAACCCTAAACCCTAAACCCTAAACCCTAAACCCTAAACCCTAAACCCTAAACCCTAAACCCTAAACCCTAAACCCTAAACCCTAAACCCTAAACCCTAAACCCTAAACCCTAAACCCTAAACCCTAAACCCTAAACCCTAACACCTCTACGTGTTTATTATATGAGCAATACCACCCTCGTCACAGACCGTCACATGACCGCGTTCTCAGCCCACTGGAGTGAGACTTTCACAGCCGCCACGACCACATATATCCCCACCAGACCACATCTGTCGTGTGTGTGTAGCTTTGATGCAAATTGTGCTGCCATGATCATGCCTTTGATTTCCTAGCGATACGTCGATGCAGGCCTCTTGGCTGTCACCGGCCTATGCGCATTCAACAAAGAAAATTACGAATACTGTACGTCCCGCTTTCTTGTTTTTCACGATTCGACCAGTACATCAAAAAGTCAACCACGATTGCGAAGTGAATTTCCAGTCCACTGCGCAGGGTGGAACCTAGCTTCCCCATGCAGCGCTATCCAGCCTGCCGACCCTCCTTCCATGCGAAGGTCCGCTCGTGCAGCTCGCTGCTTCCACCACCCATGACGCAGCTCCCGCACGTCAAGCCCCTCAAGCAGCATCAACCTGAAGCAGCAGGACAAGAAAGTCTGGGATGACGAATGCCAGGCGTGGGTACCGCCCCAGCTGGTGCAACCGGCCTTGTAGACGGCATCAAGCAACTAAGAAGAGACGAGTGCCATGTGAGAGACTTTGCGACGTCACTAGGTCACATGGCAGAAGCGGAAGTTACCTCGAAACTTGCGCCGTGCCTACTCTGTGGGTGGGGAGTTTACTAGCCATTTTAGAGTGTACCGAGGAGTTACTCTGCAGTGAGCTGAGCGTATCAAACAAATGGCCATCATTCACTGGCACGTTGACCTCTTATATCCAGCAGGTCATGAGGTGCCACTTCATTAATTGGGGGCAGTCAAGGGACTTGTGAGAACAAACGAAGGATGGCGACATGAGGCGAGTAGTCAGCTTGGAATAAAATGGGATGTAAAAAGCAATGCTGCGATGAGAGCCCCACTGGTGGTCGCTTGTGCCGATCTGAACGCGCTACTCCGAGTCGTCCAACAGCCCATCCACCTCATTTGTCGCCCCCTTCCGTTTCAGAACCCAGAATTGAGTCAGCTGGCTCTGATGCCTCGTCGTCGTCATCGTCATCGTCATCGTCATTCTGCTCGTCCTCTTCCTCTTGTCGGTGAGATCGCGACTTGGACCCATTTCTAACAGGTTCGCTGATAAAAGTGGGAAGGAACGTAGGGTAAGGATACTATAGCTCCAAAAAGTAAGCAGAAAGAAGGGACACGCACGCAGTGGCACGACGCTTGGAACGAGGAACAGGCGTGGACTCGTCGTCCTCATCGTCGTTGTTTTCGTCGACATTGTTTTCCCCGTCTTCATCGTCATCGCCCTCGAGCCTGATCGGCGTCATATCGACCTTCTTGGTCCTACAGCAAAGTTCAATACTCCTTCCATCGCCCAGCTAGCATCTACTTACGCGGCTCTACGTGGCATGGTGCGGGTGGGAACCACGGAAGGAGCTGGGGAAGCCTCCTCATCGTGTTCATCATCCTGATCGGATTGCGATGTGTGACGTCGTCTGTACAAAGAAAATCATATATAAGCGTATTCCTCGATAGAGTTTAGAGTCATACTTAGACCGCGCCTTGCTGCCTTTGCCCCGCGGCGGTGTCCGCGCTCTTTCGTCCGACTCGTCGTGACACTCTCCGACCTGCTTCCTCGCACCGCGCTTCTTCGTCGAAGGCGCCTCATCTTCCTCGTCCTAGTCTTCGTCAAGCGGCACGATATCGTCCAGAAACTCGAAGATCTTCCGAAGAGACTCAAGCTAGCGGTACTTGGCCTCGTCAAAGTCCTCGAGCTGCTTCTTGAATCGCTTCGAGAGTGCGTTGTCGAACTCGGAGAGTGCGGCTAGAGCAGAGGCCTCATGCGGCGGTCGGCGCGTGCGCAGGTTGTTCACGAGGAGTTTGATGGCGCACTTTGTCGTCGTCGGCGGTCTCGGGCGGGAGGTAAAGCTTGGCGAGGGCTTGGCAGAGCACTTTCTTATCGTCTCCTAGGTGGGTGCGAGCTCGTAAGAGGGGCATGTTCATAGATTTGGGAAAGAGGACATGACTCACGAAGGACATCCTTACTGAAGAGCGTGCGGAGGATTGCGGCGGCCATGTCCATATGGACCATCTGGTCTGCAGTCTGACCAAGGGCTTCGCTGAGAGGGGGGTTAAGCCAGGCGTACAAAGCAGAACTACTTGCTCACATGCATACAGCTTTTTGCGGGTCTGTCCAATCCACAAACATTGCGCAGACCTGCGCCGACGATACTATTTCTTGGCCCTCATCCAAATCCCTACGCCCTTTGCTCAATTGACCGAATACGGGCAGGAATATCTAGCAAGTGGGTATTAGGATTTTGGTAAGTGATACGTCAACCGTCTGCACACCTCCTGCATAAGGCGTTGGTGTGTGGGAGACGAATACCTGAAGGCTGGGAAAAAGTAAGACAAGCATTGGCGCAGCTCTTGGTTTTCCGCTGTATCAGGCGAGAGGTATATCAACGCTAGGCTGGAAAGGACCTACAGGTCGGTGAAAAAACCTGGTCAGTCGAGGCGATTATAGCATGAGTGAAAGCATACCCGCTCGTCTGAAATCATTCCCGATAGCATGAGTTTCGCAAATCCGGTGCAGATAAGCGCCTGAACCTTGTCCGATTCTTCATTTCCGAGCACCTGCAACAGGAACTCGATCACCCGTCCACCCTGTCACCGATATCGTGGACTTAGCACATAACAAGGGGTGAAAAGAAGCAGACATGGACGCACGCCGACACTCGCGTTGGCAAGGAAGTCCCCCTCGTGTACCATAAGCACGTCGAACACGACTTGCAACACGCGCAGCTTGAGTACTTCTGGAGCGGTCTGGACTTGGCTCAAGAATAGCTGGAACGAGTTGAGGGCCATGCGTCGTGTGATGAGGCAACATAGGCCGACGCACACGAGCCCCTTTTCACGCAGCACGAGTTCTTTGCGTTTCACCGCTGGCACGATCAGCTCCCCGAGGATACCTTCTAGCGTGGAGTTTTCCTCAAATGTCTGCGTGGACGAAATGATCGGTTTCTAGACAGTGGGAAGTGGGTGGAGGCCTAGTCACGGTGCGGCGGTCGTTGGGCCGTCGATCATTGTGTCATCGTCATGTCCCACGTGCAGAGGCAATTCGACGCGATCGCTGGGAGCGAGGAAATTAGAGGAGGAGAAGCATTGTCATTCAATGTTCTGGCCAGCCGCACTCCCGAAATTTTCGAAATGAGGATCAACAGGGCTCGCGCATACAACGGCTGGGTACAGATGCGGCCTCGTCACCTAATGGTCACACATTTATAAATGGAAAGTATTACGCACTCGATGACGTACGTCGAGACGACCTGGCACGACCAGCAGTATCCCAGACATTCCTCCCCCTTATCCTTGCCTTCCCACTATGAACTACATTGCCCCCATTTACTCCCAGACCCTTGTAGGGCTAGCTGACAAGAATCCCTCACACTCAGCTATTGAGTGCCTTGCCACCACCACAATTGCAGTAATTGACACTGCCATAGCTCACTCTCCCCCTATCCCTGATGCCATCAATGTGCGACGCCCAGAAGAACCTGCCTTCATCAGATGGACTGCTAGAATCGTTATCAGATCTAGGGTCAAAACCCCCATCCTCCTAACCGCCCTTACCTACCTGAATAGGGTTAAACCCAATATCTGCACCAATACCCTTAAATGGGCAGAGATACGGCTGCTCCTAGGAGCCCTTGTTATCGCTGACAGATACTTGGATGACAATGCCCTCAGTAAGGCACAGTGGGCTGTGGTCACCAAGAAGTTCACCAGGTGTCAGATTGGACGGATGGAGCGAGAGTTCCTGAGTGTCCTTAACTGGAAACTTGGGGTGTCACAGGAAGACCTCCTAACATGGCATGATGCCACCATCCCTCCTCTTACCCCTATCCTCACTGCACAACCCCTACCCCAGCTTGCCATTCGCACGCACCCTTTCAAGAAGAAGTTGGCAGCTCCCCTGAAACTCATCCACCCTCCCTTTGTCCTCAAAGCCAATCCAATCCAACAACAGTGGAGGAAGTCCCTAAAACTTCCTGAAAAGAAGTCTCAGATCAAATGGAGACAACACTAGAAGACCAGGGTTGGTAACCCTGAAGACACCACCTTCATGGCCTTACTTTGAATCTTGGAAGAGTCAAAATCTAGCCTTGCAGACTTGACTACTGTTACATTCTTGATGTGGACCCTTACTACTTATGGTGTGGCACTAGTAGTATGGTGTAATTTGTCACGGACTAGCTTGACTGGGAAGGATGACTTGATTCTAGTACTAGTAGTAGTTGTATTAGGGTTTGCTACATTTACGTGACTCGTAGTGTAACGCCACTACAGGGGCGTTGCGTACGACCTGTACTAAGTCAGTTGAATAACGGTAGTGCAAGCTCCAAGGCTTGGCTTCAGCGAGATGATGCACAAGGATCACAAGGATGGTGGTCACTTGGATCGTAGAGGAAGGCCAAGACTCGAAGGTCTGACAAAGGCAAGGGGGTTCGCGAGACGACGAGGGCACAAAGGCGTTTGAGTGTAGTATTACACAAGAAGTCTAGTCTACCGTACAAGCTAGATAGGACTAGGTTTAAATAGATAATGGCCAGTGTGGCGACTACAAACAGATGGCGCCATTGTCAGTCTCGGAACAATGGACAGGACATAAAGAGAACAAAGGGATGTCATACTGGGAATAAGGGCCAATCACGCGCGATCCCGCGTGATTGGGAACACAACGGAAACTAGCACATGTTGAACTTTATCAGAAGGGAACATCGATAAGTAAGGCGCGCGATAGGAACTGGATAATCGTAAGGTCCGCATAATCATACAGGGCTCGTATAGTATGGGGAAAGGAACAGTGATATGCGAAAGAACGAGTCCAAAGAAAATTGTAACACAGAGGACATCACAAAAAACTAACTGGCGAGCCTCCCTCTATTTTTGATGGAGACAGACTCAAAGTAGACCAATTCCTAACGCAGTGGCATGTTTATTGGGGCATGAACTTGGACGCCCCTATCATGTGCAACGACTACCAACGATGTCTCCTGTTCCTCTCTTATATTAAGGGGGGAGCGGTGAGCGAATGGGTTCTGTCATTCCTCAATTGGCTCAACAGACAGATACAACGAGGGATCAGTCCCTACACAAGAGAATTATGGGAAGCCGTAGCCAACGGCTTCAGCCAAAGGTTCGAGAATATGCTCAAACGAGAACAAGCGCAGGCGATACTCTGAAAAGGACTTTGAATGGTGGGAGAGGACATTGATAAGTACGTCAACAACTTTGAACAGCTTACGTGGAAGGCTCACTACCACCTCAATGAACCACAAACGATCGACCTCTTCACATTGGGTCTGCCCAAGGAGTTGTTCAAGACCGCCTTCCAATTCGATGACCCTGTTACGTTTGATGACTGGAAGAGAGCGGTCCTCAAAAGACAAAAAAACTACATACACCTCAAGGCGAGGCTCAACGAGTACAAGACCACACAAACACAGCCGAAGAAACAAAGCAGGAAAGTGGGGTGGACTCTTCTGCAAAACCTACCACAAACCAACCCATGGGCGATGGACACCTCTGCAGACCACGCTTGAGTACGACTCGCAGGATCTGAGGAGATCGACTATGGCAAGCCGCCTTATACGTGGCCACCACCACCATTCCCACCAAGAGGGGGGCCAGGCACGAGAGGACGAGGAAGAGGAGGGTCTCGAAGGGACCTAAGGAACGTACTCTGTTATAATTGCAATGCTCCTGGACACCTCTCATGAAACTGCCCCAACCCCCGCACACAGAGATTGTGGCAGCCAAACGCCCCATCAAGTAGTCAAATGACTGAAACTACTGAGTATGTAACGCCGTCACGACGTTAGCTCGACTTGAGCTCGATTAGAGGCGGTAACAACTTAGCGAATAACGTTGAAGACGCGGAGGTCCAAGCGTAGATATTGGTGAACACTCGAAGGTGCACTCTCAGTACTCGAGAAAGGAAGAGAGAGAGAGATAGAGATGATAGAAACAAGTGACGATTCAAGAAGACCAAGATGGCGTATCTTGGTCTTCACTAGACACTATAAATACAAGTCGAGCAGGCTTAGAAGCGCTGCTATGAGTCACAGTGGTAAAGCGTCCAACGTATCGCAGAAACATCTCGAAACTAATACTACTAGTACCTGTACTAGTATCGAGTCACCCAGGTACCGCTCAGTCAGCTATCGTGTGCAATCTCCTATCGACTATCGTATCACCGTAGGTAAGTCCGCGACTAATATACCTTACCGCCGTAGTCGCAACCGGTACAGTAAGGGTCGAATCGAAACGTAACATCACCTCCCTTTTAAGCGTGAGACCCCAGACTCACCGAAAGTCGCGGGCCGGCCAATCGCGCTGTTCATCGGCAATGCGCTCCAGTGCAGTGGCGCGCTCCAGGCGGTAGATTGCGTCGCGCCGGTCGTCCTGTGCGCACTCGATCATGGCGCGGAGCTGACTCACCCTCGCCCGAAGTCTATCCAGCTCGTAGCTGGCCGCGCGGAAGCGTGTGACCTCCACGGTGAGCGACTCATCGTTGATACGATTGAGCGCGCGATCGGTGATCTTGTCGGCTTCGAAGACGACGAGGTCCTCATGCGGGTATGTGGGGCGGAGTGCGGCGGAGACGTGGGGTTCGGCGTAGAAGGGCTTACCGTAGACGTGTGGCGAACCCGGTATAACCCCTAGTATGAGGGGATCCGCCCCCCCGATGATCTGGACGTGCGACGCGTCCCGTTCTACTCCGTCCGGTCCGGTGATGGGGTATCGAATGTAATGGGGTCGTCGGTTCGCCCTGAACCCTTCAGGCGCAATGACGTGCGCGGGGTCGTCGGCGGCGGTGAACGGACGGTGATCGGCGGCACCAGGCACGCGCACACGTCCTCGATACATGGGGGACCCGTCGGAGTAGACGAGCCAGGGCGTGATGAGGGGATTATCAGGGTCGCGTTTCGTTCGAAGGAAGGTGTGTCTCGCCGGGTAATAATCTTCGTCGTCATGGCCAGCCTCAGCTGCCGCCATCGCTGCCGTCGCTCGCGCATCTCCCTCAGTCGGGCCGCTGCTGAGTCCAGCTGTTCCTTCTGCCACGCTGCCGCTACCCTCTTCCAACCCTCCAACTCGTACTCCATCAGTGCTTGAACGCTGGTCGTTGCTCGGGAAAACTCCGCGAACGCCGATGAGGTCGTCGCTTGGGGGGATAGCGGCGAGGGGTTCGCGTTCGCCTCTATCGTTTCGGAAGACGTGGACGACGGCTCGGTCGTCGTCGGGGGTAGTTGTCGGATCTGGGAATCTGGTGACGATGTTGATCCATTCTTGTGCGGTGATAGGCCCCTCTGCTGGTGTAAGAGGTGTCCATGGCGTGAGCTGAGTGTTCGGGACTTCGGTGTCGTCGTCCTCAGCCAAGAGGGCACGGGCGTCCTCTGCGAGGGAGTCGAGGAGTTGTGCTTGTGTGACATGTCGCAGTGGGGAAGTAGGCATAAGAGTGGTGGTAGAGCGACAGAAGAGGGGATGACTGTCCTCTGTTCGAGCGACCCCTACTTTATCTCTTTTACCGTGGGTCTGCGCTTCCTGATACAGACGGAGCGCTTCCGGCGCAAAGACGTCGTCCTTGTTGACCCACTGATTCTCCGAGTCTGGGTACCCCTTCCATTTGATCAGGTACTGAAGGCGTCTCCCTCTGCCGAAATGCCGAGCGTCCAGAATGGCCTCGACTTCGTACTCTTCTTCCCCATCTATCAGTTCTGGTGGGGGTCGTGTGAAGTTTTCCCCGTGCAGGGAAGTTTGTTTGTACGGTGTGAGAAGATCGATGTGAAACACTGGGTGGATGCTCCACTGCGTGGGAAGTTCCAATCGATAATTGTAAGGGGACATCACCTGTACCACCCGAAAGGGTCCGTGGCGTCGCGCCGCTAATTTCGCCGTGGGCTGATTGGTTCGAAGGTGTTTGCCCTCAAGCCACACAAAGTCGTTAACGCTGAACTTGGGCGTATCTTTGTTGCGTACCCATGACTCTTGCGCCTTCTTTATAAGGCGTTGGGCGTTGTCTCTAGCTTCTTTCAATTGTGTCAGTCGCGCTGTTGCGAGAGGAATGGGGGAGGGCTTATCCGTCCAATCCGCTTGTGGATTATACCCCATCAGAAGTTGGAACGGTGATTCTTTGGTGTGTTCGTGCGGCCAGTTGTTGTGCGCGAATTCGGCGATTGGGAGGTAGGATTCCCAGTTGTTTTGCCGCTCGTTGACCCAGAATCGAAGGTACTGTTCCAGCCACTGATTGGTTCGTTCGGACTGTCCGTCAGTACGCGGGTGATATGCCGTCGATATGTTCTGTTGGATTCCCAGGACACGGCATACTTCTCTGGTAAATTTAGACGTAAAACGGGGGTCGCGGTCACTTATTATCTTGCGCGGCAGCCCGAAGCGTTTGAACACGTGGGCGACATACAGAGCCGCCGTTTCTTCTGCAGTGATTTCTTCTCGGCATGGGATAAAGATGGAAGCCTTGCTGCAGTCGTGGTCTGTGACAGTTAGTATGCTGTCGTACCCCTTGGAGACGGGGAGTTTGGTGATGAAGTCCACTGCCACTGTGTGGAACGGCATGGCCTCTAGTATTGGCGTAATGGGATGCAGTGCGGCTCGTATGGGCCTCGTGTTGACTTTATTTCTCTGGCATTCTGCGCAGCCTTGCACGTATTCGTACACGTCCTTCCGGAGTCGCGGCCACCAGTAGTGTCTCTCCAGGATGCGTTGTGTTTTCGCAATTCCCGGATGGCCATGTATCGGCAAATCGTGATGGTCGTGTATCAGTACGCGTTGAGTCGACGTCGGTCCGGTGATTACGAACCTGCCGTCTTTGTACCACTCCCCTTGTATCTTCTTGAGATGATAAGGGTCGACCCATAACTTGATCACTTCTTCGTCTTGTTGGTGGCGTGGTTGCAGTAGGTTTGGGTTTGCAATGAAGGTGCGCGCGGCGTTGAGGGTCCGTACAAAGACTTCGGGGGGTAAGACTACTACTTCGCTGTTGTCCTCGACTCCTTGGTTGTAATCCGGTCGTCTTGACAGTGCGTCTGCCCGTCCGTTGTTCTTTCCCTTGATGTGGTGAATTTCGAAGTCGTATTCAGAGAGTTCGAGTACTTCCCTGGCGACTCGTCTGCTAATCTTCTGCGGAGACTTCCAGTATTGCAGGTTCAGGTGGTCCGAATAGATTTTGATTTTGTGGGGGGCACCTGCGAGGAGTGGTCGCCAGTTTCGTAAGGCTTTGACTATCGCGAGCAGTTCTAGGTCATAGATGTCGTAGTTTCTTTCGGCTTCGGAAAGCGTCGCCGAATAGTAACCTATGGGATGTCGCTTGCCATCAGACTTCTTTTGCAGTAGTACGGCTCCCACCGCGTAACCCGAGGCGTCTACTTCCAATTCGAACGGATCTTGAAGGACGGGGTGTGCTAGCACCGGTTCTTCAGTTACGAGACGTTTGAGGGTGTTGAACGCCTTGTCTTCTTCTTCTGTCCATCGCCATTCTTCGTCCTTCCGTGTTAGTTTGGTGAGCGGCTTGGCGTGAGTTGCGAAACCGCGGATAAAGAGTCTGTAAAAGTTACAGAAGCCAAGGAAAGAACGGACGTCTTTGACTTTTGTTGGTGTTGGCCAGTCCTTGATGCCTTGAACTTTTACAGGGTCCATTCGGGTCACCCCCCTCTCAAGGATTACCCCCAGGTAATCCATCCGCGGTTGATGGAACAGGCACTTCTCGAGCTTGAAGTAGAGGTCGTGTTCCTCCGCCACACGCAAGACATCGCGGACGGCTGCTACATGGGCCGCGAGATCGTGATCAACATGAGTAGCGATACCAATGTCGTCCATGTAGACACGTATGGTGGTGCCCAGTCGTTCGTGTTTTGCTATGGTGTCGCGATAAATTTGATTCATCATGGCTTGGAAGGTGGCAGGGGAGTTAGTGAGACCGAAGAACATGACCGTGGGCTCAAAGAGGCCGAATTTAGTTTTGAACGCGGCTTTTTCCTGGTCGCCGTCGCGAATACGTATGTTATTGTAGCCCCATCGGATGTCGAGCTTCGTGTAGATGTGGGCGTTACTGAGGTCTAGGATGAGATCCTGTATGAGTGGCAGTGGGTATTGGTTACGAATAGTGTGGGAGTTGATGACCCGGTAGTCCTGTACTGGGCGTAGTTTCCCGTCCTTCTTTTTAATGAAGAAGAAGGAAGATGCGTACGGGGAGATCGAAGGGCGTAAGTAACCCTGTTGTAGTTTCTCTTCCAGAAACTCTTTGAGTTCGCCCTCTTCTTTCTGAGTCATGGGATAGATTTTACAATCAATGGCGGCCGGCGCAGAGGGTTTAAAGTCAATTGCGTGATCCCACGGCCTTGCTGGGGGAAAGCGGTGCGAGGCTTGCTCGTTGAAAAGTTTGGCGAATGCCGAGTATTCTTGAGGGAGCTCTGCTGCCGTTTGCTGTTGTTTTGCTTGTATGGCCAACTCCGTCGAGGTGGTGGCTCTAGCGAACATCTCTTCTTCTAGTTCTCGTACGATGTCGTCTTTTTCTGCCGCAATGAGGGCTCGGATGGTAGTTGTGGATAGCAGCGCTTCGGTAGTTGCCAATATTACTGGCTGCATATCGGGGTGTATGGTGGCAGTAGCCCAGCTGATGGTTGGCTCGAATGCGCTTAGCCATGGATAGCCCAGCACCATATCTTCGCTTCCAAGATCGGTGATGAGGAAGGTCATTTGTTTTATCTGTCCTCGTGTTTTCACTTCTAGGTTAACATAATGAGTGATTAACCCAGCTTTGTTTTCCGTGTTGTCTATATTCCATATTTTGCGAGGCGTGTTTAGTGGTTGTATTTGGATGCCGGCTCGTTTTGCCAAGCCGGGTCGGATAAAGTTGTCGGTTGCGCCAGAATCGACCAGCGCATTGGTTTCAGTCGTTTGGTAATTTGTACGGACAGTTACTGGAATTCGCATAGATCGGTAGCGCGTTGTCACAATTACAGAATTACATTGAAGGGCCCTCACCCAGACTGACGGGTTTAGGCGTCCCGAAAACCCTCTTTTCCCCATAGATCTTGAAGTATCAGATCTTTCACTTCATCCGTACTGTTAGCCACCTGCGTGAGCCACTCTTTAGCCTGTTCTCCTGCTGTCTTTGCAGCGTTGATTTGGGGTGCAGGTGTTACGCTCGGCGCTGGTGACATGTATCCAGGGAGCGACGGCGCGTATTGTGATGGCGCATACTGCGAGACAGGTCCCTGAGGGTATCCCGTCGTCTCGATCATGCGACTGCTAGATGGGGCAGCCGGCCATTGTTGCTGCATGCGCGGATGTGGACAATTTCGTGAGAGGTGGCCAGGGGCGTGACAGTTATAACAAAGGACGTTCCTTAAGTCCCTCCTAGACCCTCCTCTTCCTCGTCCCCGAGCTCCCGGTCCTCCTCGTGGTGGGAATGGTGGCGCAGACCAGTCGCGGTTTGGTAGTTTATTGAAGTCGATGTCTTCGGACCCCGCGAGTCTCACCTTGGCACGGTCTGCTGAGGTGTCCATCGCCCAGGGGTTGGTTTGCGGCAAATTTTGCGGGAGTGTCCATCCTGCGTTGCCGCCTTGCTTCTTTGTTTGTGTTGTCGTATTCTTGTATTCATTGAGTCGCGCTTTGAGGTGTATGTAGTTCTTCTGTCGCTTGAGGACGGCCCTCTTCCAGTCGTCGAACGTGATGGGGTCATCGAACTGGAACGCGTTCTTAAACAATTCCTTGGGCAGGCCCGACGTGAAGAGGTCGATGGTTTGGGGTTCGTTGAGGCGATAGTGAGCCTTCCGCGCGAGTTGTTCAAAGTCATTGACGTACTTATCAATGTCTTCTCCTGTCATTTTAAAACCCTTTCGTAGTATGGCTTGGGCTTGTTCTCGTTCTAGTGTATTTTCGAACCGTTGGCTGAATCCATCGGCCACGGCGTCCCATAGGTCGCGGGTGTAGGGACTGATTCCCCGTTGTATCTGTCTATTGAGCCAGTTCAAGAAGGATAGGACCCATTCGCTAACGGCCCCGCCTTTGATGTAGGATAGAAACAGAAGGCATCTTCTGTAGTCGTTGCGCATGATGGGGGCATCTAGATTCATGCCCCAATAGACATGCCACTGCGTTAGAAATTGGTCTACTTTGAGTCTGTCCCCGTCAAAGATGGAAGGTGGCTCGCCGGTTAATTTCTCATTGTGGTGTCCTCCTCTTCCGGTATCTCCGCCACCTCCTCCTCCGTCACCGCCTCCTCCACCTTCTGGTGGTCCCGCGCGTGGCATTCTTGGTGGCTCGGTTCTTCGTAGGTCAAATGGGATGCCTCCTCCTGGCGGCGGTGGCGGGTCCCCTCCTGGCCCTCCTATTCCTGGTGGGAGGTCCAGTGCGGGCTGCCGTCCGGATGGGGGGTCTCCTCGATCTGACCCTATTGCCCGAAAGATGGCTGCGTCGTCGGCGGTCATTCGTACACCGGTTTCAGGGTTGATGGGCATGAGGATTTCTCGTGCCTCTTCTCGTATTGCGCGCGCTTCTTCAATCGCGACTTCTTCCATTGCTCGCGTTATGGTTGCCATGATGGCTGGCGATCGAATGTGAATTGGTTCTGGTTCTGTAATGTGTGCGGACTCAGCTCGTTCGATGAGGAGTTCTTGTATCGCTCCTCCGCTAGTCTCTGTTTGATTGGGTTCTCGTCCCTCACTTTCGTCTTGGCTTTGTTCTTCTTCTTCTTCCGATACTACTTCTCCGGTAGAGTGTTCTCGTACTTGCCCGTCGATGGGACCCCAATCTGCACGACTGTTGAGTTCCCGGGCGTCGATGTCGCACTGGTATCTAGGTCCTGCTGGTCGTATGACGTCCCAATGGGATTCTATGGGATTCCACGTAACTTCTGTCCAGCACAGGTGGTCGAAGTTGAACTCAACTGGTCGAAATCTGCTGGGCCCGTTAAACTCCACAAAATATCCGGTCTCTTCTTGTCTTTCCCTCCAACTAGCAGCTTGTAGAAAGCGCGTGGGGACGTTGCGTTCTCCTCTTCTTGGGAGCGAGTAGGGACGGAAGTTCGTCCACTGGTCTCTTGTTGTTACGGCCACGGTGGTATCTTGGTCTTAATGTAACGCCGTCACGACGTTAGCTCGACTTGAGCTCGATTAGAGGCGGTAACAACTTAGCGAATAACGTTGAAGACGCGGAGGTCCAAGCGTAGATATTGGTGAACACTCGAAGGTGCACTCTCAGTACTCGAGAAAGGAAGAGAGAGAGAGATAGAGATGATAGAAACAAGTGACGATTCAAGAAGACCAAGATGGCGTATCTTGGTCTTCACTAGACACTATAAATACAAGTCGAGCAGGCTTAGAAGCGCTGCTATGAGTCACAGTGGTAAAGCGTCCAACGTATCGCAGAAACATCTCGAAACTAATACTACTAGTACCTGTACTAGTATCGAGTCACCCAGGTACCGCTCAGTCAGCTATCGTGTGCAATCTCCTATCGACTATCGTATCACCGTAGGTAAGTCCGCGACTAATATACCTTACCGCCGTAGTCGCAACCGGTACAGTAAGGGTCGAATCGAAACGTAACAGAGTATGTGCAAGGGCTGATATCGCAGTACGAACCATCCCTGCCAGGGTATACGTCACAAACACCCAGCATCACACCAATGCCACAAATAAAGGTGGCTGCAACAAAAACAGCAGGAGAACAAGCGAAGGAATGGCTCACACAGGTGGCCAACAGCACGGATGAGGTAAGGTAGGGGCCATCAGGAACTCGCACCCCTTTATGTAAGCATTTTGACGTCTTCGTCGTTTCTTCTTCTCCTCCCTCACTCATCACAATAGCCAAAAAGTAAAATATGAGAAGTAAAGGGAACTGTACCTTCTTTGACTCCCATTTTTTTTTTTTGAAAAATATTTTGATTTCAGTGAATAGAAGTGAAAACAATTTTTTTTCATTAAAACTCAATATCTCGACGTTTACAGTCAATCTAAACCAACTTGCTGAAGTTGAGCAAAAAGTGGTGGCTGCACACGTGACAGTAAAGTCACATGCATGTATTAGTCATGATGACAAACACGGTGAAGTGGTTCACCCACTAAAGCTCCCGCTGTCTCAAAAATCAACATTTATGCCGAGGAAAAAACCAGCGAATCGATCGCGCCTCCAAAATGTCAAGAAGGCCCAAGCCAGAAGGGCCCAGAAGTTCAAGGAATCCAGTCCAGGTGCGACTTGGCCTCGGTGACGTTTGGTCACATGATTGACCGACCCTGCAGCAACGCGCCTCCCAAGTGAGGACTTGGAAGTGACTGAAATCGAAGTGGGCAAGCCGGAGATTTACCCGGACATTGTGGAATTGTCTGTGGCTGATTACAATTCAATTCCGGCACCCCAGAACTCACAAAGGCAAGCCCCGGCACCTGAAGGGTCCAGAAAACGCATGCACGCATATTATCACACCGGAAAATCGGAAAGAACCATCAGAAGGCACAAAAAGGCCAAGAGAGATCTTGAAGCACAAGGTTTCTTCTCGTTGCAGGAATTCTTGAGGCGGAAGGCAGAAGGCGCGAGGCAAGAATCCACTGGAGCCACCCAGAGCGAGGAGAACGAGACGCGCGACTCGGACAAGGGCATAGCCAATGAGGATATGCACGAGGCCGAAGTGACTGATGTCGTGTGCCACGCAGACGGTGGCACTGTGTCAGTAAATGTGCTTGAAGTGGGAAGAGACCGGGCAGGTTCGGCGTATCGCGGAGTAAATAGTTGCTGACATCCGAGAGTCTCAAGGGTACAGCAACTTAGTTGGATGGTAGAGAGTGTTCGTGATCGATGTTGTCGACTGAAGTAGTCCGATTTGTTTGTATCAAGACACAGAGCAGTTTGTGGCGCGCGTAGCTGAGAATGATGAAAATTGTCATATTGTCCAAAGAAGTGAACAGTGCCGTCGAGTAAGTCTAAGATACGGGGTGAGAGACGTGTTTTGGCATTTGCTTGGAGCTTCGTCAGAGAATCGGTCAACCAAGAGAGTACGATCGTTGGTCCGACTAGTCCTGTAGTCGTAATCTGGCGTTGTTTCCTATCCTGACCCCAGATCTCGGCATACATTTGACGTATGTCGGACGTGGTAAAGCGCATTTTGTCGGTCAGCTGATCTAGAATGTCTGGAATTAGTAGGATCGCACACGTATTCCACGTCGTCAATTGTTTTAGTGGGTTGTATCTCAGTTGTCGTTTTTCGTCTTTCATTCCCAAGCAGAAGAGGGATGACTGAGATTTGTGAAGATATTCCTTTACGAGGCATTCCGTCATAGAACCGTCCAAGCATTCGGACTCGTTTAGCGAGTATATTTTGTTTGATGTGATTGTTGGTTTATCGAGTACTGATGTGGTCACATGATCGTCATTTCGTTGTGGTGGGAACTTCTGTTCGGTTTCTTCCGACGGCATTATCGTCTGGTCTGTGTAACGCTCTCTTAACGACTTTCTTCTTTTCCTCTCCTGACGTTGCTGCGCGATGGTGTCGACCCTGGTGCCTCGTTGCAATGTGCTGTACCGCTCCACTCCGGGTATTTCTTTGTTGTTCCGGCTGATTGCCGGTCGAATTTCCCTTATAATCGTGGCGCATAGAGGTGTGGTATAGGTGGGTAACCTGCATTGGGCCGTTTCTCGGCGCGCGAAGGTCATATCGTCCCGTTGGTTCGATACTTCGCTTGTACCTGCGATGGGTCGGAATTTGCAGAGTTTTAGTTCGAGGTTTGATTTCTCTTCCCTTTTACGATTGGTGAATTTGTCCGCAGTCCTCAAGTCGAGCATTGCTCCTGCGTCGTGACGGAGTCTTTCGCAAGTCGTAATTGCTTTAGTCGACGTATTTTCGTCGACCTCGACGTGTCTGTTCGGGGTTTCGCTTCTTGTTTCACTTCGGTCGACGGAGTTGTTCGGCGTCCTTGAGGTGAGTTTAACAGTAATTTCGTCGTGATACTCTTCTTTGGGTACGTGAGCCGTGAGTGCTCTTACTGCCGTATCCTCATTGCTTTCGGCGTCCTCATCCTCTCGTTCGTTTTCTAGTTTTTCCGTGAGTCGTGATACCATTTTTCGTCGCGTATCGACATCCGCACTCTGGAGTTCGGTCACGATTTGTTTCATGGTGGCCTCGTCGAGTCCCAGCATTCGCGCGACCGTTTTTCGTCTATCTTTCGGATTTCAGTCGCGATCTGTTCCGTCGATACTCGCTTAGCCGGGCATTCGCGAACCTGATATCCTGGTCCTTTACACTGGAGGCATTGTCTTTCCTGTCGATGCTGTTCGTATGTAGGTGCTTCCTTAGTTCGGTTGTTTCGTGGGGGTCCCGACATTGTTACTGGCAGGAGTTCATGTTCTCGTGTTTCCTTAGGCACATACAGTCTCATCGCCTTGACGGGCGTAATGGTGTCGCTGGCCTTTTTCGGTCCAGTTGGCCCGTTTCGCGAACGTCGTGATATCGTTTCCCATGGAGGTTTGTTCTCTCGCGTTTCCTCCGGTATTTCTGCTGATGCTTCGTCAAGTGCTTCGAGACGTTGTTCGTTCGTACTCCTTCTTACTGTCTCGTCGGACGTGATGATTCGGTCATCTAGTGCGTCTCCTCGTGCGTTTCTATCGCACGGGCTTCGGCTTATCTGGTTGGTACGTGCGTCATCCGGTGCGTCTCCGCGTGTAACGGTCTTACACGGGCTTCGACTTAGCTGGTTGGTGTACGCCGTTCGGTGCGTCTCCTCGCGTAGTGGTTCCACACGGGCTTCGACTTGGCTAATGCGTGCGTACTGGTTCGAAGTCCGTTCCCCTATATTTAGAGGACAATTCTCCGACATGTCTTCCAAGTTATCGATATTCGTTTTCCGGGTGTCCGGTGTGTCCTCGGGATACATGCACAACATATACCTCTTTGTTGCTTCTTTCGCGCTTTCAATCATGGTCCGTGAAGTAAGTGATTGATTTGTCGATGCATTGTCCGCCGATTCTATCACGTGGGTGTTTCCTGACGGCTCATGGGTGCGTGGTTTTGTCTCAGTCCGGTCGTGCCCTTGCTGACAATAGTCAGTGTCGTCTCTGAATAACGTTCTTGTCGGTCCGTTTTCTTCGAGCCGTCGAGCCTCGTTTGGGAGTCGAACGACCTCCTCTACGCCGTGGTCTGTTTTGCTGTTAGGTTCTGGGGTTCCGTATCGTGCTCTCGTCCGAGAAGTGCTTGGTCGTGGTTCGGGGTTCGCATATGGGGAATGATTCTTCGTTATCGATGAGGCGTTTATCGATCCCTGCGTGTCCGTACGTTGCACTTCTTCGTCGCTGTCGTGTTTCTCTATCCGTTGACATCTGTCTATTCGGTTGTCGTGATTCCTCAGGGGTGTTTCTTCTGTCGGTTCTTTCTGACTAGATTCGTAATCGATTTCGGGGTTTCGTTGGCCTTTCTCGTGGCACAGGGCCCTATGCTCTGTCGTTCGCGTTCCTTCGCAGTTACCGCGCAACTCTGTATTCGAGTGCTCAAGTCGTCTGGCGTTTGCTTCGACCCTTGTGTTGCTGAGTCGTTTTGTGCTCATCTTATGAGTCGTCTGTGTCCTGCTGATCTGTTCCGTAGATCGTTCGTTTGCGCCGTACTTTGCGCGGTTCGGGAGTGTCGGGTTGTCCTTCTCGTCGATGAAGGATGACGGTTCCGGTTTATCTGTTGTACATTCTACGTCGTGTCCGCCCACTGGTTCAATATACGCGAATTGTCTCAAGCTATCCATTGTGTGGTCTGGTGCTGAGTGCTGCATGTCTGCGCGGGGAGCATCATGTGTACAAGTCGTGGTTTCGTGGGGACGCGTTTCGCCTCGTCCCGCAGCAACAGTTTTGGTTCTAAGATTATCCATCGTGGTTCGGTTTCATTGGTGACTCGCACTATCGATCGCACTGCGTGTCGGTGTGCTTCGCGTCCGCTCGGGGACTGTTACGCGCACGGTTCTGGTTACAGAGGAGGGCGATTGCCTCGTTCTGTAATTCGCGGTTTTCTGGGAACGCTTTACGCCTCGTTCTGCGGCAGTCGGGGTTCGCGTGTGTAGAGAGAAGCTATCGTCCTCCCTGCAGCAACTTTCAGGGTCTCAACTTACTGGAGAGATCGAGCGTCTCAATCAGTAATTCGTTCGGAACGACTTGCGCCTCGTTCGTGGCAGAGTAAGAGTGGTCTACTCTTATGTCACGGTACCAACGGACCGTCTGTGACGCGTTCTGGTTCAGGCCCAAGGCAGGGGCAGGTAGTGTCGGAACTTAGTCAACGACTAAGTTGAAGTCGGGGTAATCGTGGCTCAAGCCGAAGGGCAATTGCACGAGAGAGGGGAGTTCGGGCAAGGGAAGACAAGACAACTGTAGATTGGTTTCAAAGGACTAAGAGTAGACAAGTTATCTACTTGGCTACAAGGTGAACACAAGGCCCATACGGGCTGCACTGCATCCCATCATGCCCGTGCTGGAAGCCATGCCCTTCCAAACGGTAGCCATGGACTTCATCACCAAACTCCCGTTGTCAAAAGGATACAACAGCATACTAACCGTTACAGACCACGATTGCAGCAAAGCCTCCATCTTCATCCCATGCCGAGAAGAAGTAACAGCGGAAGAAACGGCAGCCCTGTACGTCAATCACATATTCAGACGCTTCGGATTACCACGCAAGTGTATTAGTGATCGAGACCCCCGTTTCACGTCAAAATTCACTAGGGAAGTCTGCCGGATTCTGGGCATCCAACAAAACATCTCCACGGCGTACCACCCACGCACAGACGGACAGTCTGAATGCACCAATCAATGGCTAGAACAATATCTGCGCTTTTGGGTGAACGAGCGGCAAGATAACTGGGTCGCTTATCTACCTATCGCAGAATTCGCACACAACAACTGGCCGCATGAGCATACAAAAACAATCACCGTTTCAGCTCTTAATGGGGTATAACCCGCAGGCGGACTGGACTGATAAGCCGTCCCCTCTTCCTCAGGTCACTGCGCGGCTGACACAGCTAAAGGAAGCCAGGGAGGACGCCCAACGTCTTATGAAGAAGGCCCAAGAAGCGTGGATCCATAACAAAGATACGCCCAAGTTCAAGATAGGGGACCTCGTGTGGCTGGAAGGGAAACACCTCCGAACCAATCAACCTATGGCAAAACTAGCGGCGCGACGCCACGGACCATTTCGAGTGACACAGGTGATGTCCCCTTACAATTATCGATTAGAACTTCCCATGCAGTGGAGCATTCACCCAGTGTTCCATATCGATCTGCTCACGCCTTACAAACAAACCCCATTTCATGGAGAAAACTTCACACAACCACCGCCCGAGCTGATTGATGGAGAAGAGGAGTACAAAGTCGAGGCTATTCTAGACTCCTGGCACTTTGGCAGAGGAAGGCGTCTCCAGTACCTCATCAAATGGAAGGGGTACCCTGACTCGGAGAATCAGTGGGTCAACAAGGAGGACATCTTTGCGCCCGACGCCCTTCACCTATATCGGGAAGCACAAGCGCACGGAAGAATAGTTAAAATGGGCAAGATGAGAGCAGAGGAAAGTCGTCCCCTCTTCCTTCGTTCTACAACCTCCACTCTCATGCCCACTTCTCCCCTGCGACATGTCACCCAAGCAGCACTCCTCGACTCCCTCACCAACGACGCCCACGCACTCCTGGAAGACGACGCCGAAACTGAAGTTCCCAACACCCAACTCACACCTTGGACTCCTCTCCGACCGCAAGAGGGCCCTATCACCGCGCAAGAATGGGCGCATGTCATCTCTCAATTCCCAGACCCCACGCAATTCCCCGACGACGAGCATGCCGTCGTCCACGTATTCCGAAACGAAGCCGGTGAGCGAGAGCCCATCGCAGCCATCCCCCCAAGCGATGACCTCATCAGCGTTCGCGGAATTTTCCCGAGCAACAACGAGCGTTCAAGCTCTCCTGGAGTACGAGTTGGAGGGCTGGAGGAGGGTAGCGGCGGAGTGGCAGAAGGAGCAGCTCGACTCAGCCGCAGCCCGACTGAGGGAGATGCGAGAGCGACGGCAGCGATGGCGGCAGCTGAGGCTGGCCATGATGACTCAGATTACTACCCGGCGAGACACCCCTTCTTACAAACGAAACGCGATGCTGATAATCCCCTCATCACGCCATGGCTTGTCTACACCGACGGGTCCCCCATGTATCGAGGATGTGTGCGAGTCCCTGGTGTTGCCGAGCACTGTCCATTCACCGCCGCTGAAGACCCCGCACATGTCATTGCACCTGAAGGGTTCAGGGCAAATCGACGACCCCATTATATTCAATACCCCATCACCGGGCCGGACGGAGTAGAGAGGGACGCGTCGCACGTCCAGATCATTGGGGGGGCCAATCCCATCATACTGGGAGTGATACCAGGCTCGCCACACGTGTATGGTAAGCCCTTTTACGCTGAGCCCCACGTGTCAGCCACTCTCCGCCCCCAGTACCCGCACGAAGACCTCGTCATCTTCGCGGCCGACAAGATCACCGACCGTGCCCTCAACCGCATCAACGACGAGTCACTCACCGCCGAGGTCACGCGCTACCGTGTGGTGAGTTATGAACTCGACCGACTTCGCGCTCGCGTGAGTCAACTCCGCGCAATGATCGAGTGCGCACAGGACGACAGGCGCGATTCCATCTACCGACTGGAGCGCGCCATGGCGTTGGAGAGAATTGCCGACGAACAGCGCGATTGGCCACCGAGGGACTTCCGGTGAGCCTGGGGTCTCACGCCTAGAAAGAGGGTGATGTCACATTTCTACTTGTGCGGACTGTATGACTTGGGACCCTTACTGTACCGGTTGCAACTACGGCGGTAAGGTAGATTAGTTGCGGACTTACGATAGGCGATATGAGCACGATAGGAGATTACACGTTGATTGCTGACTGACGATTACGTCACTAATACTAGTAGTAGTAGTATTAGGGTTCGAGTTACTTACGCGATATGTTGGACGCTACCATACTGTGACTCATAGCAGCGCTTGAAAGCCTGCTCGACTTGTATTTAAACTGACTTGTGAAGACCAAGATACACCATCTTGGTCTTCTTGAATCGTCACTTGTTTCCTCTTCTCTTCTATTCTCATTTCCTCACTCTCGCTTCCAAAAGGTAGTCCGACTCCGTTCGTGACTAAGATAATAGCTTGCCGGTGTGCCTTCGCGCATTCACTAAGGCAAGGACTTGGATCTCTGTGTCTTCAAGTCAGCAGACAGACATACCGCTAAGTTGTTACCGCTATCTGTGCTCAAGTCGAGCTGACGTCGTGGCGACGTTACACTTGAGCTCAAGTCAAGCTGACATCGTGACGGCATCACACCAGAGGGGGCAGCAGATGAGGAGGTACTGGCGGTGGTTCCAGAGGAGGTTGTTGCGGTGGTTGTTGCCCCAGTTGTAGCGGTTCCACCAGTTGTGGCTGCATTAGGTACAGTCCCGCCAGAAGGCATAGTGAGATCAATGTCTTGGTGATTGTTGGAGAGATTTGGGAAGCAAGGAAAATACACAGAGAGAAGTTTGATTTTCTGGCTAGGACATCGAGGTTACAGACGGGCAGCAGGGCCCATAACCTTTTAAAACCTAGACCAGAATATACCTTAGATCCTCGTAGAGTGGAAGGAACTGTATAATCACCTAGACCAGAATATACTACAACATGTTAATAAGCGGGTGGTATAGTAGTGAGTGTGCTAAATCTTACCCTTAGATCCTCGTAGAGTGGAAGGAACTAAGGGCTAGGACAAACAAACAACAGGTCGTGTATAAACTACCAATCACGTGAGTCACAGACCGAGATGGCGTAATCACTCGACCTTAGCAGATTCCATTACAAGCATGGGAGATGAATTGGTTCTGCCTGCGGGTGTCTAACAGTGATCCAATGACCCTCTGAAAGGCAGACTGGTTAATAGTCTTGTACGGTTTCTGGGCTTATATAGAGTATATGCGGTACAGTACCGTTTGCACGCTCGAGTCACAGTCTTTGAAACAGGACTCGGAGATACCCAGTGTAAAGCCTTTGCAAATGCGTCAAAGCTACCGGCCGATTCACTGATTGGGTTGTTGTATGAGCACACTTGTGCCAGTAAGCCAGCTCTGTATATGCAAGCGTAGAAGAGGCTACTGTCAAGTTGCAGTGTAAGCCACTGGCGAGGTGGAAACGTGCATGTAATAATGTGGTGGTTAAGTGCTCGACACCTGATTACATAACAGACCAGAGCGGGGGGATTCCGAGTCGATCGCTGCTCACAACCCTGATTCCCATTTCTTTTTGGTGACCCATGAGTGACGAACGGTGTGTTACAGTCCTTAAAGCGTTCATGGTTCGAAGTTAGGAAATACGACAGACCTTCCATAATACGGCATTGGTCACGAGAACGGTTATCAACGTTCTGCAGTCATACAAGATAGGTAGGGAGGGAGAACCAGTGAGAACAAAGGTAAGGGGGGCGGTGAGGAAAGTGCGATAGTACATCATCAGCAAAATAAAGAGAAATTTTTTAGTGCTTACCAAGATCGAAATTCCTTATTCGGATTTTACTATGATATAATTGTATATTATCGTCCTAATTAGATAACATCTACTTGTTGGCTGGCCATAATCGGTTGCCGGTACCTTGATATCCTGATCAGCGGTTCAGAAGCGTGGGTGATCTTTTCGGTCAGATTACTATCACTTGCAAGTTTCTTGGAATTCCTACTACATAATGATAACCACTCACAATTCACATCCATGTGGACCTTAGTTATGAAATCGGGCTACCGGACTCGCTTGGCTTTGCACGCGTTCTTCCGCGTTCAACACCGACTGTCATCGCACAATCGTCTCAGGGAGACCGAATACTAAATAATACTATAGAACCGCGAACCCAGCTGCTGTGACAAGGTCTACGTCATTCGTAGCACCGGCCATAAGTTCATCATCTTCGGGCTCGGGTTCGTCTTCATTTCCCTCGTCGATGGCCTCGTCCCCGCTTTCACTGTCAGTACTTTGATCTCCCACCGGTTCAATTTCGCCAGCGTCTTGGGTCTCGCTCAGCAGTGTTTGCGTGTGCTTGTCGGCGAGTAATACCTCATTGCTCTGCCGGGTTGCCAGGTGTCCGACCCCCCCTCCGCGGTAGCACATGAAGAGGTCCCTGTCTGAAAACCTAGAAAGAGATTGAGACAGCGCAGTAGGAAATACGTGGCACATACATGGCAACGTGATACACAGGGTACTCCCCATCTGGATGGGCGTCTCGCGCGGCGATGGATGGTCCAGTCAATAGCTCCTTCGTACGAACAGAAGCGAAGTCCGGGATCAAATGGACCATCCTTATGACTTCATTTGGATCCAGGAAACCAAAAGCGGGTCCCTGTAAGTCGGTGTCAGGCAAAAAGCCGACTTTGTGCAACTGCTGTGTGCCCCAACCGCTTTGCCCGTCAGGTGAGTCGAATCCAAACCAACGAACAAGGAGGACATCCATCTGTGAAGCGGGGCTAAGACCTGTACCCCCTTCGATCCTCTCCCGAACCATGAAGCGGTAGATCCCAACGATTCTCGCGTGCCAATACGGGAACGCTGGTCGCCCTTCACTGCCATCTTCATGTGACAGGACGAGGACATCTGCATGTGTACGGGGATTAGCAGACTCCTCCATTCTATGGGCGTCGTATGTTGTGGACCTGAACCAGATGGTCTTGTGTTCGTACATTCGATCCTTTTCAATGACTACATTGTCGCGATCTCGGTCAGAGAACGTGTGTTCGTCCCCATCGTATGGCCGCCCTTTGATCCGCGAATACAGGTGATTGTTGAAACGTGATAAGTACGTAAGGACCTTATCTATAGCAGTTACGACATTACTGTACTATATTTACCATATTAGGCAGTCACGATACGTACAATAGCGGGCGTATCATGTCCCGTGATGAGGAGAAGTCCTATGACTATCTCAGAAGGGCAAAACACATTAGGCGTGTGTAAAAACGCGATATTGTGGACGCCTTTACTCATCACTTAACCGCAAATGGACATGGTGGGGCCATAGAGCATAAATACCCTCCTATGTGGGGAGAGAGGCGAATACAGAACATCACCCACTTTGCTTGTGCACATTCTCCTCTCTCATTAGTCTCTCAACCTACTCAAAGGTGAGAACGTCCTTCCTGCGTGCTGCGCTTTGGCCTATAAGGCTTTTGCTGCGCAACAGTGATCAATCAAGCGAGGTCGGAATTCCTGTTTGAACACCTGTGCTGGTATTAGGCGATGACAGAAATGGGCGTAGACTCACGTGAAGGGCAGGATCGTGGCGGTTATCAATCAGCCATTTGGTGAGGTCTCTGACGGTCGCAGAGGACTTGGACATCCAATAACGTTCGCTTGGATTACTCGGTGCATCGTCTCCGTCTTCGGGGCGCGGCGGCTGCGGACTCTGAGGTCTTGTTTCGGAGTTAGGTGGGCGGCTCTGTCCCTTTTCCAGTTCTGCCAGCATTGCAGCGTAGAACCGCGTGCGGCTCTCCTTGCTAGTAATTTGACCAATAAAGCCACGGTTCCTGTTGGATGACCTATACCACATCTTGGAAAGGCGGTGCGCAAGCTCGCTCTGCAGTGATCAGCAGGGCCAGGAAACTGGGGGATCTGGAGGACTAGGCTTACCGTTTGAGTACTGTACAAATCCGTAGTTCCGTATTTCCGGATTGCAGGAACATAGTCCAGTATACAGTGAAGCTTGAAAGTGGACATATTGAATCGTTTGGCCTTGGCAGTCCCTCTTTGGCTTGTCCCTGGGGCGTTGTTGCGCCTTGCTCGGTCTTGCTGTCGTGTGGCACGTGCATTAGCTTCTCGTGGGAGTTCTTTTGTCGTATACCGGGGGCAGGTTACAGTCGCAAAGTACCTTAGTGCCTGACAGAGGGTAGCACCGACCGTCTCAAACATCTCCAACGTTGTGTCAGTATGGAGACGCAGTTTAGCGTAGGCGTGCCAAGTAGCAAGCAGAAACAGGAGCTCGCTGATGCTCCTGTTGTCCTCATCCAGAAACAGTCCGTCAAATGCGGGAATCGCGCACTGATTGTCGATATGTTAATGGGTCACCAACCATAGTGCCGTACTGGCGCAGTCTGAGGACACGCACCTGTAAAATATCCTCGTAGTCTCGAGCAGCTAGCTTGCTCAATCCCGAGACATTTCCAGGGAACTTGCGAATTGTGTCACGACCGAAAGTCGGGACACTATGAAATCTAAATCAAATACTAGCACTTAGCGCCGTGTGGACTTGTGACACGGGTTTACCTGCTGTCTAGGATTGCTATGCGATCTCGACCCACGCCCGGGATTGCATAGAGCATCCGGATCAAGTGCGTGAGCACTGACTTCCAGACACCAATCTCAAACTCGTGGAGGAGGTCCACAACGAAGAGATTGTGGTAGTCTTGTCCTACTTTTGAAAGTACATCTGAGAATGCGTTCTGGTGAACACGTCAGTAGGTTTTGATTGCAGTAGGTGGATACTGACCCTGGTAGGTATCCTGGAGTGACCCCCTAGACGCTGTTGGACTTGCCTGCTTGGTATTGCCAGCCCCTTCTCAAACATTAGCTTGCGCGCTTGCTCGACATTTTGGCGTCTTCGGTTGTTGTCGGTACGAAGCCTGTTGCGGTGTTGAGTGTCCGTTGGTGTACCTACACCGTGTATGTTTTTCTTTTGTATTAGACACCGCGGGCAGGGGGATCGCCCAAGGTTTTTGATAGTAGCTAGAAGTACTCTCGTCGTTTATCAGTCCAGGATGCGGTGATAAACTAAGATGGAGAATACTCACTTTTCGGGGTAGTCAGCTGAATATGTGATAAGGCGGATAAAAAATACGCGCTCTACGCCATCAGAGCATCGTATTACAAGGCCATTTGTGGAGCCTTCGATGAAGTCGTCGTCCAGGAGGTGGTTCCACACAGCGTGCATGAGCTCACGCTTGCAGTGGACCTCGATGGCTGGTGAAGGCGCCTGCTCTGTCTTCTCTTGATATCGGCTAGCAAAGTCTCCACCGAGCTTCAGTGATTATTAGTGAAAGACATGGGACACATAACGACGGTGAGACTTACTGATGGGACATATGCAAGATGGTGCACCGCGTGACATGACGGCTTCACCCTCTCTTGTTTGGACTGATTCGCAAACATGAGGTACACGGGCCACACTGACGCAGACCCGAAACTCGTGAGTTGTGCGGAATCTGAAGCCAACATAAGCCCCAGTGCCATGCGCTCCTTTGTATCGCCCTCTTCCCTTGGGATGTTGTCAACCTCGGTTTGTGTCTGTATCATCGCATCAGATGTGTAAGTCTCGGCGTACAGTCGCTCGTGCTTGTCTGGATCTAAGGGGTCGGGGTGCCAGTGCATCGTATAAGGCGTGAGATGGAACGATTCGGCTGCCTTGGATGCGCACACAGATCTGATGATGTCAGTAATCCGTCGATGGAAGAGCCCGTGTATCGGTAGCGTCGGGGCATCGTCCTCGGAATTGAATTGTTTGCCTTCCACTGGGAGGCGAATGTGGACAGTGGACTCTTGCCAGCCATCCCGTATCTGGAAGGGGTGCTCTCCATCCATAAGGTACTTGTCCAGGCACACGTTTTCCACATGTGCGTTGAATCCAGCTAAGTGCTTGGAATCGAACCTATCATCTTGCATCATCTTGGCCAGGAAGGTCGCGTGTTCCTCGGATTTCGTATCCATCCCAGAGAAGTACGCGCCCATGTACATGGCAACGCTAAGGTTGGGAAACAGTCCAATCGGGTCGTGGGATATCTCATGTATCGCGCCTGTAGTGTCGGGGGGGGGCGGAGCATCCAAGGATGGTGAGTCACATACGAGGTCGAATCTCTCGTCATGTTTCGGGAGCCAGGTTGGGGTGTGCGTGTATCGTCTGAATATGCCAAGCTTGTTGACATGAGTCTGGAACGGGTGTGGTCGTGGATCTGAGGGAGGTTCCTCGACGGTCTCCGGAATGACTGAGCGGTCATTGTTCTCAGGGGGAGTAGGTGCATGCAGTGGTACATGATCCAATGTCATGTCGCCATGAGGGAAATAATCTGTGAACCGCCGTGGCACACGGATGGTGCGACCTGAGCGCGCCAAACGTATAGGTGGGGGGGTGGGCGACCTAGCTGGATTTTCTTCCTATAGTTTCCATATACAGCTTACTGGCATAGGAAAGCTCAGACATGACGTACCTCGTATGCATTACTAGTACCAGATGGCCCTGGCTTGCTCTGGTCGTCTGGGTCAGGTGATTCAACACGGGCACGTTTTCGCCCGTGTTCCAAGTCGGCATTGGATTCCGATCGCCGGGCAGTTGACGTCGCTCCCGAAGATCCTATCCCTGTCCAGTTCTTTCTGCATTGGAGTGCATGCTTGTCAAGGGAGATGTTGCTACGAAATGCTTTGCCGCAGCGTACACAGCTATGTCTCATTGAAGTCTGTGGGTTACTGCTGCAGGTTGTAGGATGATTGAAGAAGTAAAAATACCTCGTTTGCCTTGTCATTTCCAGTTGTAATGGGTGATTCGCAATGCTCGACGCATCTGTCAAAGTCGATCAGCGACGAAATTTACCTATAAGAACCCACCCCAGAGTTCTTGATTCTGACGATGGCTCTTACCAACCCTCCCCTTGATCTGAACTTGTACATGTGCGCAGCCTCCCTGGGGTCGCCCATGGTCGCTTTGGTGCTGGTTCCCTCGGATATCAGCCAAGTGGTGAGTACCCATCAGCGCATCATAGATCAATCGTACTTATCCTGGGATGTCGTAGAACATCTTCATACGTCCCCTCCCCCAGCAAGTCGCCGACGCTGATGCAACGCCTCATCGAGTGTTGATTGAACCTACCCCACCCCGAGGTGCAATTCAACCTCCGGGCAATACCCAAAAGTGCCCACGCGATCCGACGGGCGAACAGACTGAGTACCCACCTGCGAAACAGGCGAAGGTCGAGGCGGGACCCTCTCGCCTCCAGGTTACCGGATACCCACAACAGGTGTCTGGTGGTGACGACCTGTTAGTTCTTCCGCCCATTCCGAGGGATGTTTACGACGAACTCATTACATCATACGACTTAATCTCCTCATCATACAACAACATCAACAGTTCGGCTACCGAGCCCGAAACGAGTGACGATGAACAGGAGAGGCGTCGTCGCATGAATATCAAATAGCAGTGCTGCAGTAGTTTATAATGTCCGCAGGCTGGGAAGATTGATATCCCTAAAAAAATAATTGAGGTCGTCATTTTTCGTTCAGAAGTAAGAGAAGAGTCGACGTACATGAGCCAAACAACAAAGGGCAACCCGTCCCTGCCCCCAGTTCCCCCCGCTGTAACATCGCCGTCGCCGCTGTCGCCGCGATCGTCTTCATTGCTTCATCATCGCCTCACGGTCGTCGCAGTCGCAGCAGTGGTGGGTCAGGTCGTACTCGTCTTCATCGCAATCCCTGTTGTAGTCGCCAGTGGTCCGGGACTGAGTTGGGAATGGGGTAGTATGCAGTTGTATCGGCCGCCCCGGTCGGGATCACACAGGGCCTAGGCGTCGTCATAGTGGGAATCGCCGCTTGTGGCTGACATTGTCGACATCATCGTGGTGGGCTGTCTCCCATTATCGCACGTTCCACAGCAATGAGAAGAGGGCGATCACAACGGCACCAAAGAAGGTGCCTGGTGTAGCTCGTCGTCTTCGCCTTTGCATGGAGATGTGACCTCTGGCACCATGTGGATTGCGACTCACTACGGTCGGGGAAGTGAAGTGTAGAGCCAAGAATAACCAGTCGGGTCCGAACGTGGGAAGCTTTTCCCACGTTCTTCGAAAGCAACCCGGTCTCTGCCGGCACGACGGGGCATCGAGCAAGGGGATGGTATCAGAGCCAGTCAGCACCTGAATCGGGGAGTACCAGTTCCTCTTCTGGCGTACTGTAAAATTCGACGAAACGCCTCCAGAGGAAGCTTGGCGATCTCGCCATATTGCCCTATGTAGATGACGTGAATGAGAAGGAGCCACCCTTGGAGCCACCTTACCGCAATTAAATTCTTAAAGAGGTAATATGGTTGCCTATTATGTATAGATGTTCAAAGTAGCAGATCACGTCCACATGACTCAGGCCTTGGCCCCCACCATGAACGCGAATGAGCCCCAAGGCTAGTTCAAGTCAAAAGGACCCTCACCGCAAGACAAATATATGCGTCTCCCTTCACTCCACCTCCATGTCCTCTACTGATCGCTCCTCTAGTCCATATACACGCAGGGACCGCGGGCAAGAAGACCGCAAGATGAGCCAAAACCCGTCAAGTAGGCCATCTGAAGAACCATCCAAGCCATCCAAGAAGAAAACGACCCGTAAAAAATCGTAAGTCATCGCCTGAGTCCTCCATCATTCTTCAAAACCCAATACTGATTTATCCCAACAGAGACGATGAAATGTCGCCATTTGTGGAATGTGGCCGATTCCTCATGCGATGTGTCTACCCCTTTATAGTGGTCAACACACTCATCGTCGTCGCACAAGAGCAGACATCCCCAGGGTGCGCCGACAAATACGAGTACTTGTGAGTCAACTCTGTGCGCACAAATGACAATACTATCTAACGCAGGAACGCAGGACCGACGAAATAAAGGACCACTATGAGGGTTATGCTGCGGCGGCACTAAATTTTAGTGAAGACCTACATAAACGCCTGTCTTGGGGGGATACAGACGTACCCGATATTAACACAGCAGTAAGGAGTTTGGTTCACTCGTCTCCATGCCACTGACAGTCACTTGACACAGCTCGCGCAAGGGATGCGAGCAGGTCGTTCAACTGACATACACCGTCTCAAGTCTAACACCGGGCGATTCGCCAGCAAGACTGACACCCCACTGGCATTGGCTGGTGACACGAAATCCGATCGTGGCTTCACCAACGATGCACTCGGCCGGATGCTCGTTCCTATACAACACCTTAAGGCCTACACCGATAATCCAGTCGAGTAAGTTCCTTCTATTATTTACTTGTGCTTTTCCGGATGACCTCGCCTAGCTTCAGAACCAAGATTAGAAATGGGCTCGAGGGGTACGAGGTGACAGGGGGTGACCCACCGGCCTTCTTGTACGAAGACCCGGAAAACTACGACCCTACTAACCTCCTCTCTGGATTTATGCGGGGGTATTTTCTGCCTCGCATACGTTGTCCTTAGATTGTCCAAAGCAGGTGCTAACCTGGTTACAGTGTTTACGTGCTATATTCACAGGGCCAAGGACAGCCATGCGAGTACCTTCCCCCAATGACAGGCCCGCTCGAGACTCTGTGGCAAAACTGTGCAAGGTCCAAAAAGTGACTGTCCCAATTATTGTGTACGTAGCTATGCTGGTAAGTGGACCCCGCCGATTTCCTTGGTACAGTAGTGACACGGCGATAGGCTCGATTTACGCTGAGTTCTGAGCCATCATGGACCAGCCAGGATGGGAAGTTCGACTACCAAGACTTCGCGGATATGCTATTCCAGGTTTTTAAGCACGATGACAACTGGACTGAGCAAACCATTCGGTGGTGGAATGTGTAAGTCGTTCCCATCAATGTGGGCCAGACTAATGTTGGTCGACAGTGAGCTCTTTGGGAATGAGAATGGCCTGAGATCTGCGGGATCTGACAAAGGGGCGACAAGCGGGTTCCTGGCGATGGTGAAGGACCAGTCCAAGGATCGTCGCGCCGAAAAGGAAGTGCCTGAACAAACGTCAGTCGAAGAGCCTGGTAAGCACCCCAGCCCATTACACCTCGGTCCGTGATACCCATGAAATTAGGCCCATGGGACAAGGAGGACTCTGAATTGAGCGATCCAGACGCCGGAGGAAATGACCAACCCGACGCATTGCCATCCCCTTCGAGTCTGAGGTCACGAGCTGCCAATGTTCGCCGAGCGACAACACCGAGTCTCAAGACCTGTAGCGGAGTCGATGAAGATGGCGACAAGGACGACGACGATATAACATCGCCTATGCCACGGTCGCCGAGGAAGTGAAACACTGGGAAACGAAACACCGGTAAACAAAGGGACACCACGACCAGTGATGGGGACCTGGACGCGGAAGTCGGTAACGGAGCAGGGACCACCCGCTCTGCAAAGCGACTCAAACTCAAAGGCCCCAAACCATCCAAGCCGGTAATGTCTATTATTACCTGACGGATAAACCACTGATGCCTTATTACAGCGTCGTTGCTAGTTTTTACAACTTGAAATCGGTTCCACAATTGCGGCCTGGGATCTTGTGCCAGTAGTAGAAATAGTAAAATTACTGTACTGATCGTGAATGAATCGAATCGCTTACGAATTCTCAAAAGAGCCTGTGTGAGATCGCGAGTATAAGATATGTTTGCCATAGTTTACAATCAGCAGGAAACGCATCTGACTCGTGGAAGGCATCGCGAACGCTTGCAACCCATTAAAATACTCATAACCATACAAGAGGAAGATAGATAGATATAATCCGAATAATCGCATACGAGCCACCAAGTACTCAACTGGTAATTAAAATCCATCGGAAGAATTATGCTTGCTGACTGACGGATTACCGATTTGGGGAGCTATCACAATCGTTTTCAGTGATTTATGATCCGGTTTCTGCTCACAACACTTACGGTGATTATTATCACTTATAATCGCCCAATATTTTTCATTGTTTTTGCTGATGATACAGCCCAGGTTCCTTCCGGAAAACGGTAACAATAAAGTTCACTAAAGCCGTCATACAACACAGTCGGTAGCACCCCCTATTCGTAGAGGTCCAGTGCTGCTTTCAGTAAACCTTCTGCCTCCGCAAACCGAGGGACTGCCTTGCACTCGAAAGACATAGGGTGGCTGTTGCTTGCGGGTCAAGGAGAACACATGGAAGAAGCAAGCAAAACCACGCACGCTATGCCAGAGGGAGCAAACGCGTGCATGTCCAATTCACCTACCGCGCCCTCAGGATGCTCGAAACGCATTGCCCACAACAGCGTCGCAAAGTCGATCCCGAGTGTCCCTTCCGCGACGAACCTCCCGGGGCACACCCGCCGCCCATACCCAAACGATACGTGTCCTTCCTCCCGACCGTCCATCAGTGCCTTCACTTGGCCCTTCTCGTCTAGATATCTTGCTGGGTTGAAACTAGCCGAGTCGCTGCCAAACACGGTCGGGTCGGAATTGATCAAGTGCATGTTCGGGAGGACCATGGTGCCTTTGGGGATGAACATGCCCTCGTACCAATCGTCCGCAGATGAGGCGTATGGCACGCCTAAGGGAGTCGCGGGCGACCAGCGCAGTACCTCTTTGACCATCGCGCAGATATACGGTAGAGAGGGGAGGTCGGCAAAGGTTGGTGGGCGAGCGTAGCCTAGGACTTCGTCGAGTTCAGCGTGGGCACGGACTTGCACCTCTGGGTGGGCGAGAAGAGTGAGCAGCCACCAGTGCAGCGTAGTAGAGGTCGTCTCTCCACCCGCGGAACTACAGTTTGTGAGACCTTTAGACCCTCTGTGCATGTCGGGCGATACATGAGGGGACGTACAGCATGTCACTGACAAGCCAAGCTCGCTCGCGTTCCGAGAGGTGATATCTTTCCTGATTCTTTATCATTGTAGCACCGAAGCTTGCCTGATCGATTCCTTTCGCCTAGAATTTGTATTCGTACATGAACAATCCATTTCATCGGGGGACCACCGCAGCGAGTACGAACCAGATCATCAGCAACTTTGCCGAGAAGGCGTTCGTGTCTCAATGAATCTTGGATGAACCAGTATTGTGTGTACCGTTTCCACTTGGCGAATCTGCATGCCAAGATCAGAGGGAACCAACGATGAGTAACACGGTATACACACCTAGTCGGAATATATCTCATACATGGGAAAAACTCAACGAGGCGCGCTCCTGGCTCTAACTCGTGCCCTACCCGTTGCACATGGTCTACGATCCCTACAATAACTGGGTCATCCTCTGATTCTACGGGGGGTAGACGGTAGTTGATGGACAGTATGATGGACCACGCATGCCGTTGGAAATGCTTCTTCATGAAATGGGTACTATTTATCAGCGCAAGCGCCAACATGATCACTTCACGACTCTGAATGGGGTAAAAGTCTGGTACGACCGATTTCGAGAAGCCTTCCACTGCAGGACGGCGGAACCGGCGCCACCTATGGGGAATCAGCGCGGAACCAAGACAAAATGTCGAATGACACACAGGTCGCCGTATCCCGTGAAGACAAATATGAGGTTCTCGGTCAGAAATTCGTTCAAGGAGATGAATCGCGGTCGATCGGAATATATGTTGGATCGCTTTTCAAGCAAATCGACGTCAACGCGCTGGCTGTTGACGACAAGGATGCCCCGCCCAAAGACGCCTAAGTACATCAATTCACCTGACAGGTAGGTAAGCAATTTTTGGAATAGATTGGAGGTCTAGGACGATCGCATCCAGATCTGAGAGACAAGGACCTGAGAACGAACAGACAGTCAGGTCAACAAATGCATCTGCGTGACAAAACATAGGGCACACCTTCAAATCCGCCGCCGTCCGTCTGGTTCTCTACGATAGCGATGTAAAAGGTGGGGCCAGTCGTGAGGGCAAGTGTAACTAGGAGGAATAGTAAGTGGCCGGTGAGGTGAGACGTGTTGTTCCAAGTTGTCGAAATGTACGAGAACTCTGCGAGCGTCGCGAGAATTATGATGACCGTGGCTACAGAACCTCCGAGGGCCGTGGTGGACCATGTCAAAGTGGACGAGTGTCGTTGATCTGGCTGGTAGATGGTCGGGGCGTCAGTGCAGGAGGAATATCCACAAGACGGGTCTAACAAGGAAATCAAAACTGGAACAATGTAAAGAAGTATCGGAAATGGACGCACCTTGTCCATGAGGACGATCCGAGCGATGCCCTCCGGGTACCAAAACAGTTGATTGACATCATGATAACCAATGACGCGATCGTGGCCATGCTCGCGCTCTACAAATTTGCTGTCCGCTGATTCATAGATATTGATGCAATGTCACATGCGGTCGTACTAGGACATGTTGTTCGTTGCCTGATGCCAGCGTTCGAGGGCCCTGGTCAAGGACTTCTCCGAGTGATTGCGACCCCCATCGCGCTTTGAGCGGAGGAGTTGGAGACCGGGATTTTGCGTATGATCGATGGCATCGTCGAGATCGAGTTGAGTGGCAAAGTACCATTCGCTGTAGCCATCGATGTAGTCCGCATGATGGGTAAGGCATGATTTAGAGATGTGTGGATGCACAACCGTGGAGAAGCTCCATTGTGAAGCTGAACTATCGAGGCTGTGAGTAACAAGTAACAAGAGCAAGGGAAGTCGTGAAGAGCGCCCACTGTCATGTTGGAGACTGCCGATTGGCCCAATAGTCGGCTGTGGACATCGTGATCGGTATCTGGTGACGTGGGAAACATGGTCTGATAGATGAATGGCTGGGGAGGTGAGAGAACCAAGAAAAACAGGGATCTATTCCGCTCTCAGTTTACTGAAGTAAATACAAGTCCAGATGAGAGAAAGCGAAGTGCAAAAGTGATAACATGAGTGATGGACGAAAGCGGGCAACAGCAGCTAGTTGTGAAATGAAAGGGGAGAAGTAAAAGCAAATGCTCCAGCGCAGCCCCCTGTCGTTTCAGAAAAGCGTGCAAATTTTACACTGGAACGTGTGGCTATGAGCGGTGTGTGTCTCTGGCGCATATCTTGGAATAAGAATGGATCCAAAAGTCGCAAACGGTCATGTGACCCATCCATGCATGGAATGATCACGTGCACCGCTTTAACACCCTCAATAAACGCAATCGCAACGGGGAGTTATCAGCAATTGCAAGAAGGTTGCTGAGTTCCTGGTCTATTGACTACAAGACCCAATCAACTCGCTTACAGACATAGACAATAACAAATAAATTGGGTGGTAAAGGGGTTCAACTGAGCGGGGAGGGAAGGATGAACGAGAGACAAGATGACTACTTCGCTTGATTCCCCAAGCCCCCTGCCCGTATTTCCCAGCGCGCCAAATAACCGCCTGCGCGTACGTACGTCCACATCAGGCGGAAGCGATCGATACCGTGCTTGCGATGCCCAGCGCCACAAGTCACAGGGGTCGGCCATGAGCGAGCACAGCCGAGAGGCCAGGGCTGCTGTCAAACACGACGAAGTGAGATGCGGCACGGCAGATAGAGGGACTTTTTACGCTGCAAGGTGGATGCCGACGAAATGGGGCAACATGAGGTGGGTAAGACGTGCAAGCGCAAGTGCGGCGAGAATGTCGTTGAAAATCCGTAGCGAAAAACTGTCCTACACGGATAAACAATGGCCCCGAGAGAATAGAGTACCGAACCTTCTTTGGTGCCTTCGATGGAGCACGATGAGCCACAGTAGCCTAGTTGTCGAATGCATATGCACGCACTTCGCACTCAGGCGTGGATGCCGATCCAGCAGCGCTCCCCAGAGATTGTACGGAGAGTGGTAGGGGAGAAAGTGAGCGAGCGGTCGGGGAGACTGGCAGACGTAGTATCGAGACGTACCTCCTACGTCCCGCCGTTCGTACACATCTGACTTGGCGTCCCCGCTCGGTTTCTCCACATAACACTCTTCTCCGTACAACCCGGTTTTCCCAAGTTCTCACATGGCTCTCTGCATAGACGGTCACCGACGAGGCATCTATTGTGAAAGCGTGTAAGAATGCTGTTCAAGTAGGGCAAATTTGGAAGGAGTTGTGACAGGTTAGAACGATCGATGACGAATGCAGACAAACGTACGCTTGACCACAGTCAGGCAGTCGTGGCCATCCCCGTGCAAGAGACTGCTTCGCACACAATCCAAATAGTAGAAATCTCACCACGACTAACAAAAGTTCGACGCTGGCATATAGATCTGTGACAGCGTTCAAGTTGCGGAATGTTTGGCGTAACTCTTCGATACCTGTCTGATTGCCCTCAAAATGCTGTACTTTCGATTCAAGGCAGTTCTCGACCTGAGCTACCCACAGGTCGACGAGACGAGTTAAGTATTGCACAACATTGGCGTGCGACGCAGAGTCGTCGATGTGTTGCCTTTTCACAGTCCGATCTTAGGATTTGCAAATGATCGCGAGTTGACGTTTGTGGTCAGCAAAGGGGGTATCTGGCTTGGCGAGAATGAACCGCGCTTCGCCACAGCGCACGCATCAATGTTCTAAATATTTCAGTCTGAAGCTAAGCATTTTCGATTCCAGGCGTACCTTTACTAGTAGCAGGATTGGCTCGATAATGGTCCCAGAAAATCCAGTCTCCAGGGCAATAGGCAACACCGCAAGAGGGACGCTCAGTCAGTTAATCTGTTGGCGAGGTCAAGGGCGTGGTAATACCAGGCGATGGAGCTGGGAACGATGATACAGCAAGAGAAATTAGGGTAACTAGTAGGTCGTCGGAACAGGTCACAGGCCCTTGCACTGGCCCCCCACCGACCGTGGAAAAAAGGGAAAGCTGTGGTGTCTGCGACTAGTTGCTTAGATAAATCGGCACCATCAGCATACGTTTTGGATATGTCATGATCGGGAGGGTTGGTCTTAGTACGTACCACGAATGTAGCACGAATCTGTATAGTAATTGATCACATTGAGAGTCTGCCCGCGTGACAGTGCTTACAAATTAACCACTCGCGACGCGTGTGGTAGGTCGTCTTGAAAGTCGTGCGCGTCTACTAGTAAAGTCCCGTTCCATCCTCTTCCCCTCTTTTCTTTTCCCCCGAATGGTCGCAACCATAAAAGAGCAGGTGAGCCCAACTATCACATCTCTAACAGAGTCGCCACTACAATGTTAACTCTTGCCAGCCAACCGCACTCGCTGCCACAACCGTCAGTGCGGCCCACCCATTGACATCTCCAGTCTGAAATGCGTTCCCGTGCGTTGCTCGCGCCCCAGCCTGGAACGGGCCGGCCACGACGGCACGCTCAAGCTTCTGTAACACAAGCACATTTCTACTTATGCTGGGACACGAGACGTGGTCCGTACAACTGCACTACTCATTTCCGAGATTTATAGACCTCTCTCCGCCATCGCACTGATTCCATTTTACCCACGTCGTGGTCCCACTATCAATACACCTTAGGACAGTAAGCCGCCCCGAGTTTGGCAAGAAAATAGCTCTGACGCGCACCCTGCGTACCTCTCATGACCACCCTGAGACAACAAGGTGAGCAACACTTCACTTTTTTGAGGAATGGGCGTTGCATTCTCGACGGATAAATTCCACTGGCATCAATTAGGCGGAGAGTTTACCCAATAGTACACCGAAGGTCCGTTTACGTAGTCCGACTAGATCCGACTAACTATCTTGATTGCGTAGGACCAACAGTTTCGATTCGAGGATGACCGCAGCAGAGACCCCCATCGCCGTGACCATGAAGATGTATTGCGCTTCCCGATTATTATGGCATGGAGACACTGGCGCAGCAAACTTCACTTCACTACTACAACTGCTATTGTCGCTTTGAACTCCAGAGCTGTGAGCGCTGCACTACATGAACTGTGTCAGTCAGGTTAGCCGTCCAGACCATTTCGTCCGACCTCACTTTACACATGACTTCAGAAAACCGAGTGACCCTACAAGTCCGTCCCGGAGCCGGAGATCCGATCCACGCTTTGCAGGGTGTACTTGTGCTGTGATTGCTCATCGAGCGGAAGTTGCGGAACGTCGTACTGGGGTTTCAGGCACTGTATCAGTGTTGTATTACTGTAGGACCTGTATAGTGCTTTGAGCGGTTTTTGAGTAGTATTCCCACCATGCCGGGCTTTGTCGCTTCATCGCTTGGATTGCTGTTATCAGAAAGCGCAGGCATCTGATCGCAATTGTTTGACCACTCCTTTCTCCTAGATTATATCGTCACCTTCAGGCGTCTTGATAAAGGGATAGAGTCATCCCGGGTCGTGTTACTGTATCACAATGTCGTGCTATGTCAGGCGTTGCCTTTATCGGCGAGGAGTTGACTCCTTATTTGCACTGGGGTTGCAGAGACGGCCCGGAGGGCCGTCCTTTTGCTGCTCACTGGGCGGCGGCTGCAGAATGCTGTCAATCATTTCTGTATCCATGTTCCACATTCAATAATGATTTTCACCCTCTCACTCACTGTGAAGTTAGCATGATCAATTTGAGAGAGCGCCTGCTGCAGCAGTGGAATGCCAACCCATGAGCAAGCCCCTATTCACAGAGACAGACGCTGTGTGAGCGTGCCCCTATTATTCACGGAGGGCAGATGCGGATACGCTTCAGCAATCTTTCTATTGAACGTCACATCCACAAAAGGCCTATGTGTCAGCATTCTATGTGTCAGCACCAACTTTCTATGTGTCAGCAAAGTGCACATCGAGCATTTATATATTGTATAGATACCGTGGCTGTACGTGAAACGTTGGTGGCGCAGAGAAGCGGAGACCGAAAGCAAAACAGAGACACCAAAGCCCGGTGATTTGGGCCAGAGCCCGAGCCTCACATCGTTCTTGCTGCACTAGATTCGATCAATAGAAAGTGCTCTATGCTTTTTTATATTTTGCTTCACAGATTGGGCGACTCGACGGAAAACGAAAAGTCTACATTGTTCAAAATGCTGCAAGCCCCCTGCTTTGGGGACGTGCCACACGAAACAGTGTACAGGGGTGTGGGGCTGTTGCCACGCAAGTGCTCCTGCACGGCCGCAATTCTCAGGGGTTAAACTGCTACACATAAGGAGGAAACCCCTTTGTTTTCTAGCTTTCCGTGTCCTTTGTAAGATGCCTCCACCCACTGCTAGCTCTGTTGTATTGTGTTGTCGAACGACACTTGAATGAAAACCATCTCCTCTTCGGACATCTCCAGATGGGTTCTCGCTTTACGCGATCGCGTTCTCCACCAGGGCCGTGGCATGGAGACGACAAACCTGAACTTGCAGCGGGCCATGTGTTCGAGTTCGCGCTCGAGTTGCCGCCGAACATCTTGACGACCTCGGAGTTTTCGACGCGGTACAGTAGCTTGATTGCTTACCCGATGCCCGAAACGGTGCGGTACAGTGTTTGGAAACGTAAAGAAGCCCAGATGCGGCGTAGGGTAAACCGCGGCACAGCACTCTTGAAACTGATGCAGTAAAAAATAGCAGGTCATCGAAAGTGACTGAGTGAAGAACGAGATCGGCGCTGTGCATTTGAACCCCGGCGGGAAGAAGCTGCCCTTGAAGCCTATGTCCGCTTGAGCAACAAAGAAGATGAGAGCACGGAGACTGCGCCGGCGATGTGGGGTGTCGACCGGGTGATAAAGGAGCATCTGCATGTGGTCAATGGACGGTAAAAGCTCGCGATACATCGAGATGACAATCGCATCCAGATCTGAGAGACAAGGACCTGAGAACGAACAGACAGTCAGGTCAACAAATGCGTCTGCGTGACAAAACATAGGGCACACCTTCAAATCCGCCGCCGTCCGTCTGGTTCTCTACGATAGCGATGTAAAAGGTGGGGCCAGTCGTGAGGGCAAGTGTAACTAGGAGGAATAGTAAGTGGCCGGTGAGGTGAGACGTGTTGTTCCAAGTTGTCGAAATGTACGAGAACTCTGCGAGCGTCGCGAGAATTATGATGACCGTGGCTACAGAACCTCCGAGGGCCGTGGTGGACCATGTCAAAGTGGACGAGTGTCGTTGATCTGGCTGGTAGATGGTCGGGGCGTCAGTGCAGGAGGAATATCCACAAGACGGGTCTAACAAGGAAATCAAAACTGGAACAATGTAAAGAAGTATCGGAAATGGACGCACCTTGTCCATGAGGACGATCCGAGCGATGCCCTCCGGGTACCAAAACAGTTGATTGACATCATGATAACCAATGACGCGATCGTGGCCATGCTCGCGCTCTACAAATTTGCTGTCCGCTGATTCATAGATATTGATGCAATGTCACATGCGGTCGTACTAGGACATGTTGTTCGTTGCCTGATGCCAGCGTTCGAGGGCCCTGGTCAAGGACTTCTCCGAGTGATTGCGACCCCCATCGCGCTTTGAGCGGAGGCGTTGGAGACCGGGATTTGGCGTATGATTGATGGCATCGTCGAGATCGAGTTGAGTGGCAAAGTACCATTCGCTGTAGCCATCGATGTAGTCCGCATGATGGGTAAGGCATGATTTAGAGATGTGTGGATGCACAACCGTGGAGAAACTCCATTGTGAAGCTGAACTATCGAGGCTGTGAGTAACAAGTAACAAGAGCAAGGGAAGTCGTGAAGAGCGCCCACTGTCATGTTGGAGACTGCCGATTGGCCCAATAGTCGGCTGTGGACATCGTGATCGGTATCTGGTGACCTGGATAACATGGTTTGATGGATGAATGGCCGGGGAGGTGAGAGAACCAAGAAAAACAGGGATCTATTCCGCTCTCAGTTTACTGAAGTAAATACAAGTCCAGATGAGAGAAAGCGAAGTGCAAAAGTGATAACATGAGTGATGGACGAAAGGGTAACAGCAGCTAGTTGTGAAATGAAAGGGGAGAAGTAAAGGCAAATGCTCCAGCGCAGCCCCCTGTCGTTTCAGAAAAGCGTGCAAATTTTACACTGGAACGTGTGGCTATGAGCGGTGTGTGTCTCTGGCGCATATCTTTAAATAAGAATGGATCCAAAAGTCGCAAACGGTCATGTGACCCATCCATGCATGGAATGATCACGTGCGCCGCTTTACCACCCTCAATAAACGCAATCGCAACGGGGAGTTATCAGCAATTGCAAGAAGGTTGCTGAGTTCCTGGTCTATTGACTACAAGGCCCAGTCAAATTCGCTTACAGACATAGACAATAACAAATAAATTGGGTGGTAAAGGGGTTCAACTGAGCGGGGAGGGAAGGATGAACGAGAGACAAGATGACTACTTCGCTTGATTCCCCAAGCCCCCTGCCCGTATTTCCCAGCGCGCCAAATAACCGCCTGCGCGTACGTACGTCCACATCAGGCGGAAGCGATCGATACCGTGCTTGCGATGCCCAGCGCCACAAGTCGCAGGGGTCGGCCATGAGCGAGCACAGCCGAGAGGCCAGGGCTGCTGTCAAACACGACGAAGTGAGATGCGGCACGGCAGATAGAGGAACTTTGTGCGCTGCAGGGGGGATGCCGACAAAATGGGGCAGCGTGAGGTGGGTAAGACGTGCAAGCGCAAGTGCAGCGAGAATGTCGTTGAAAATCCATAGCGAAAAACTGTCCTACACGGATAAACAATGGCCCCGAGAGAATAGAGTACCAAACCTTCTTTGGTGCCTTCGATGAGCACGATGAGCCACAGTAGTCTGGTTGTCGAATGCATATGCACGCACTTCGCACTCAGGCGTGGATGCCGGACCAGCAGCGCTCCCCAGAGATTGTACGGAGTGTGGTCGGGGAGAAAGTGAGCGAGCGGTCGGGGAGACTGGCAGACGTAGTATCGAGACGTACCTCCTACGTCCCGCCGTTCATACACGTCTGACTTGGCGTCCCCGCTCGGTTTCTCCACATAACACTCTTCTCTGTACAACCCGGCATTCCCAAATTCTCGCATGGCTCTTTGCATAGACGGTCACCGACGAGGCATCTATTGTGAAAGCGTGTAAGAATGCTGTTCAAGTAGGGCAAATTTGGAAGGAGTTGTGACAGGTTAGAACGATCGATGATGAATGCAGACAAACGTACGCTTGACCACAGTTCGTCAGGCAGTCGTGGCCATCTCTGTGCAAAAGACTGCTTCGCACACAAACCAAATAGCAGAAATCTCATCACGACTGACAAAAGTTCGACGATGGCGCATAGATCTGTGACAGCGGAAACGTGGGTGGCGCAGAGAAGCGGAGACCGAAAGTAAAACAGGGACACCCAAGCCCGGTGATTTGGTCCAGAAGCCCGAGCCTCACATGACCTTTCCATGCATGAAGAGGTAACGTGATTGTTTCTATCGCATCGGAACTCTAACGGCGTTGTTGGGCTCCAGGTTCTGCCACGCTCGGTCTCTCACCGTCCCTGCACCATCCGCTCTTTCTTCCTTCTTTGGCAGTTGTAGTTGACCATCCTGATCCAAGTGGTGGTGTGGCTTCCAATTCACTTGGTTTCTCATCACAGGCCGGCTTCGCCCTCAGACCACATAGGTACGCACTGAGTTTGAAACTGGCGTAGGACGGCGCCGACTCTGTTTTCCCACAGGAATGTCCTTTGCTCGGTGATCCCGTCATTATCCAGACCGCACGCGCAGGTATATGCGTTCGCCAATTGCATCAGTGACCATCTCCTGCCTAGTTCGACTGCGTATCATGAAATTTGGTTGGACAAGAAACTGGTAGTCGGCAGGGCGCTCAAAGATTTCGAGCCTTTCTATGGGCCGTCCTATGTTCCTCGGAAGCTTTGCCCATCTTTTTTCTTTTCGGGAAACTTGGTCACACTTACTTTTTTCGTCCGTTCAAGGTTGCTATCGCAGTGCCACCAACTAATGATGTTGACGCCTTTGCCCATGACCTTGGCTTTATCTCCCTCGTCGACGAATGGGGCTAATTAGCTGACTTCAATGTGACAGTTGGAGGTGGCATGGGTCTCACGCATGGAAACAAGAAGACGTACCCTGGCACGGCTAGTACTCTTGGCTTCATAGCACCGGAGCGGGTTAATATAGTCGCCAAGAAAATCATGATATTGCTGTGGGATTACGGTAACCAGACTGAGTGCGTGTTCTTATATCTCAATTGTACGTCCCACTGACAACTCTGCGCAGCCGAAAGAACGATCGCTTGAAGTACACGACCGATCACATGGGCCTCGACGTTTTCAAGGCGGACGTAGAGAATCTTCTTGGCTTCCGCTTCCAGCCTCCCCGACCGTTTACATTCAAACGTAACATCGATGACTTTGGCTGACATAACGGCGATGATGGCAAACTCCATTTCACTTGTTTCATCGAGAATGGGCGCATGCAGGACGAGCCCGGCCGTGATTTCAAGACGGCGTTGCGAGAAATCGCAAAGGTACGTAAGGGCGAATTCCGTTTGACCGCGAACCGGCTCATTGTTGTCTTCAACAGAGCGATGTCAGATATACCCGAAATCAAGAGATTGCTGGTGCACTACAAACTGGACATCCTCTATTTCACGGCACTGCACTTGTCCTCATCGGCATGTGTCGCCTTCTTGACATGTGGTCAGTCTCATAAAATCTACGTGTCCGTTTTTTCTTGCACTTGTCTCCATAGGTACGGCGCTTGCAATTGATTAGCCACCTGCGGAGGTGAGTCAAGTCCAATCACGTGACTCCTCCATGCATGGAGAGGTCACATGATCATTCTCTCCTAACTGCGGGCGGGTATGAGCGCACGCACCATTGACCCCCAGTTTGTCTAGCACCAGTGGCTTCTCCCAACCACCAACAGAGAGTCGGGATCAAACAGAAAAAGAAATGTAGGGTATACGACAGGCAAGTGCGTCAACAGTGTCTGGACCTCCGTGCCCCCCCTTACAACCCTTGAACCAGGACTGACCACTGCGGCAGGCTTGCCGTGAACAATGGCGACCAAAATGACGATGTCGTTGTATGTCGTCCCTTCTCCGAGATGGGCAACAAGGGGCGGAGCATGCTTGCGCGGGGCTTGCAACTGGTGAGCGCATCAGCTTTTCTTTTTCTTCTACACGGTGGCCTGTACTATAGCTACATACATTGTTGAACACGCAAAGGGATCGGCCTCAACTCAGGCCCTGTAGATATTGCAGGTGCACGTTGTGCTTCTCGAGAACGTCCTAAGTTACTGTTTTGCATTATCTTCTCACTCGTTGACACATGAACCCCGGGGCGTGGCTGCGCAGACATGGGGGATGAGTATCATAAATGTATAGATGATATTGTACAATAATTTGATGGATGGCTCGTCTGGGGAATCGGAGATGGTTTGCCATTGTGACACCGATCTTATTTGCCGCATGCTCCACGATGGGGTAGAGAGCTGGATGAGCTTCTCAACCGCGGAAAGGTCACGTGAAAATTTTAGGCGCCGATAAATCGGTAATCCCCGACACGTTGCTTCTTTTACCTCATTTCCCATCATAGTTCGTGCCTCACTCGATCACACATTCTCAGAACTTCCAGATTAGTTCTCGACAACATACAGCTACATATTTCCAAGGTTTTTTTGTCCTCTAACAGCCTCTAACACAGTAAAAAGTGAGTTTTTTGCTACATGAAAATTTTCGAAAAAATTTACAGTTGGCCCCAAAAAGGCAACACGCTTATATAAGCCAAAGCGTTGCAACAACTCAAGCAAGTCTCCCTCTCAATTAAAGCATTCAGCAGTGCTAATAAAATACATATAAATTGCGAAAAAAAAATAGAAATATTCTTTTGGCCAACCCCTGCCCCTACAGTATGCATCTTTTATCCTATTGCTGTAAAACTGCTCATAAATTTCGAAAAATTTTCCCATTTTATTTAGAAACATTCTGCTTCTGATAAACAATGTCCTCTTCCACTGCTGGACCCTCTGACACCACCCCTCTTCCCCTTTCTGATGTGAACCACTACTCTGTGTTTCGGGATCACCAGTTCTATATTGGCAGAGTGCTGATTTCAACCAAGTCTCTGAAAGTGGACCATGCAATCCAGCGCTCACTTGATTTCAAACATGCTGAAGACATAATGCCCATGTACTCAAATGACATTGACAGCCGTGCCTATGACCTACTGGACTGCATTGTCCCTTTAGATGTTAAGGACAAGGTGGATCTGTGGGTGAAGGAGCAAGACCCAGTCAGGCTCAGTGCAAGCCTGATAGAGAACATGCTTCTGTTGGACCTTCCTAACACCTCTTTCCCCATTGTTAAGGGTCAGCACCGCTATAATGCATATTGTAAAGTGATGGAGGAGAACAAGCTCCCAGAGGGTGCACCTCATCCAGGTTATCTTGCTGTCAAGTTATATCATTCAGGTTTGCGCAATCAAGCATACCTCATTACTACTTTACTGATGGTACTTCATAGATCCTGATGACCCCAACTATCATCGGCTTTATGCAGTGGCAACCCTTGACAATCTGCCTCTTGTCAAAAAGGATGCAGATGAATGTAACTTGTGTCAAACTATCCTGCGCTATTCATTTGCCTTGATTACCTGCACCCTTCCTCAATTCAACAACCCTGAACGGCATTTTCAGCTAGCTGCCACCATGAGGGCGCATATCTACCAGACATATCAGCTCTCTCAGACAAAAAAGGCTCAGTCTAGCAACCAAACAGGAGCCTCAGACAGACGTCTTGCTAAAGGCTGGGTTCCCTGCAAAATATTCTTAGATCACACTTTGCTGGAGGCCCTCATTGAGCTCAATGACCCCTCCTTTGGTCCAACCTTCTCTGTCACAGCTGTGGGCCTAGAGACTGTGTTTCATAAAGTGGAATGGTTGCCTGTAAGTCCTTTTGTTAATTATATTAGGCATCTTGCTAATGGAGCATAGTTTTTGGCGGCCTTATTTCAAGACATATTTAAGATTGTCAAAGACTTTAGAACACCTGAAGGGCCTGGCAATGTCAGAGGAGCCTTACCAGGTGAACTTTCAAAGGCATACTCTAGAAAGAATTTGGACAAGTCTTGGCCTATGATGGTCAATTTTGAAGAGTGGCTTCAGAAAGCTGAAGAATTTCAAAGTTGTTGGGTTCCTTTGAAGGTAAATGGTCCTTTGAGTTGTTTGGTATCAATGCTGACTTGAAAAAATCAGGAATTGACCTTTATTGGAATTGGAAAGTTGAAAGATGACCTTGTGAGGGCAGCAGATTGCTTCAGAGTGGTATGTCTTGTGCTTTTAAACAATTGAATGGTTATTTTAACCATATTAAAACCCATTAGCTGGCTACCCTTTTATCTAATGCAGCTACCTGGAATAAATCTGTCCTTTTGGATGGTGAACTCAAAAACCAGAATGCGCAAAGGCAGGAATCTTGTTGCCATACTCTTGTCAACTGGAATTCTTGCCCTGAAGGAATTTTGCGCCATTACATATACAAGAAACATGTGGGGCCACCTATCTTTGAGGACATTACTCACTACTGTCTAATCAAAGATGATGGAGGGGTTGTGCAAGCCAAGGTGCATGAGGTATGTCTTGTGATACACCTTTGTCTTTTTATCTTATGACTTCTCTTCTAGGTTATCTCTTTCTTGTGGCGCAATCACTCCACACTCAAGCTTCCACCTCAGTGTACAAGAACATGGGGTGTTAACAAACAATTAGGCCTCTCAGGCACTGGGACAGTTCTTCCACCTTCCTGGACTGCTGGTTCTGTAAATGCCAAAGAATTTATGGATTCTCTCTCTGAGGCAGTTTTCTCTTGTCCTAAATGGCGCAACCTTCTCAGGGATATCTTGGGCTGTGCTCCTAATTCTCCATTGCCCTGTGGGATTGTTGCTAATTTGGAGGAGCCAAAGACACCACCAGCTCCCTCTCGTCGCCCCTCTTCCCCCTTGACTCCTCCTCCTCCCTCCCCTCCTCCTCCCACCCCTTCTCCTTCACGCCGTCAAACTTCACCATTTCCTTTTACTGGAAGACAGCAGCCTCCTAGACCTCAGCCACCTTTATCTTCAAGCCCAGCTGCTTCTCCAAAGAAGGCAACATTGTATGTTGGGCAAAAACAGCATAAAACACCTACATCTGTCAAAGTGGCCCATCAGCGCAAGAGGCGTGCAACACCAGTCTTTACTGATGACTCTAGTGAGGTGGATGAGCTAGAAAAGGGTGAGTGCATGCTTTTTTTTTATCTCATTTAGAAGGGTGTACTTAACTTTTGTAGACAATGTGCCTCAAAAGAAAAAAGGAGCACCTGCAAATGAGTCTTCATCTGAGTCTTCATCTGAGTCTTCAGAGTCTTCTTCTGAGTCTTCAGAGTCTTCTTCTGAAGAGGGTGAGAAAGGTAAGTGCTTGCTTTTTCCTTGCACATAAAAGTAGACTCAGCTTTTATAGAATCTTGCCCACAAAAGATTGTGTTAGATGATGAGCAAGAGGAGCAGCAGCAGCAAGAGGAAGAAGAAGAGCAGCAGCAGCAACAGCAAGAGGAAGAAGAAGAGCAGCAGCAGCAAGAGGAAGAGGAAGAGCAGCAGCAGCAGCAAGAGGAAGAAGAAGAGCAGCAGCAGCTACAGCAAGAGGGAGAACAAAGGCAGCAACAGCAAGAGGAAGAACAAGAACAAGGGCAAGAACAACAGCAAGAGGATGAAGAAGGGAAAGAAAAGGGTAAGTTTAGCTCTTTGATCTTCTTATCAAAGCTCACCTCTCTTTAGAAGTCACCAAAAAGCGTCCAGCTTTAACTCAGGAAGAAGGTTCTAGCAAGCGTGCCAAGCCTGGCCACCCTTCAAGGGCTCCTTCTACAGAGGAGCAAACACAAGAGAGCTATGCTGGTGCTGGTGATGCCACTCAAGGTAAAGATTCTACTTTGTTTTGATAAGGGGAGTTTCTAACAAACAGCTTGTTAATAGAGCCTATTTACTCCATTGATGCCCTCAAAAAAGCCAGATCTCCTCACTGCATCCCATACATGGATTGGTCAATGCCAGAGGAAGATATCAGAGAGTATCTCACTTCCTTTATCAATGACAAGAGGATTCCTACCCAGACACTCTTCAATGTTTTTCAAACTTCCATCAAACTGTATAATGTTGGTGGAGGATCTAGGAAGATGGCTGTTTGGGACTATGACCCTGAAACACATGGAGAGGACCTCAAAATCAAACATGTCTTCAATGATACTGATATGGTATGTACAAGTTATTTGTTGAGCCAATCTTGCTTACCATTTGTTTAGACCTTTGATCCTGAAGAGATAGGTGGCAAAATATCAGCCACTTATCCAACTGAAGATGTGGAGATGAGAAACCCAAACAGCAGCTCTGCAAGTGGAGAAGAAAGTGGAGAAGAAATGGATGTAGAATAAGATATTATACAGATTTGTTGATGTGTCTTGGAGATAAAAAAAAAAAAGGGCTTGTGATTGTATTGTCATTTTTGTGCTTCCAGAGTGTCATGAACTTCCCCACTTACTTGCCCATGCACTCCTTTCTAACACATGTTCTCTCTCTTTGATACCCTAAACTGTTCCTGATCGCAGCAGATCAGAAACAGTCTATGACATGTGCAGGACTTTTGCGGTGTAAAGCTTACAAGTGGTTGTGCAGGCCTCTGCGGAGTGCAAACTGTTTTATATAGGTCTGCAGCAATTGTGGATGTGTTAGTGTTAAAGAGTGGAAGCCGCATGCAAGTGCGGCAAGGTCAGAAAGGAAAATGGAGTCAGTTGATTGCAAGTGGTTGGAAATGGTCATGCACACTTCTGCATGGCATAGACTTTTGTAGAGGGGGCTACATGGGTCACAAATGCGTCATGCTTGGATCGCTAAGGCTGCATGCAAATGCCACATGCTAAGGAATGTGAAGGAAGAGCTACACAGGTGCTGGCATAGGCAGACTGGTCAAGTTGCTGACTTGTACCATGTCACCTTCTGTTACGAATCACAACCGGTTATGACTACGGACCAACTCAGTCAGCATAGTAGTACACATGTGATTGTGGCTCATGTATGACTCATTCCTAGGATAGCTGTACTAGGGTTCAAGCTAGTTACACTACTGGTTTCCTATTGTTCTAGCGGCACTTTAAAGCCCGCATGTATCTGTATAAGTAGTCGCTTCAGAAGATGAAGAGCCCCATCTTGGTCTTCTTCAATCCACTACCTTGACTCGTCTGCCTTAGAGCACTTCCGCTTCTATCCACCAAGTGTCACGAACCTATAAACCTGGTCGTGACTCAAGGCGCTTAGGACCGGACCGGACCGGACCGGGCTTATGTCATCAGCTTCCTAAAGGGGAAATCCGAAATCGGAGTTTGAATTTCACTCTCCGACGATCACGTGATGTGTCACGTGATTACTCTGCTTTTCCAAGTCACATGTGTACATGCACGTGTATCAATCAACAGTTGATTGTTTATCAATCAACGAAGATAATCAACCAAGTCACAAGGAACACGTGTCCTAATCACGAGTTCCGCAGTAGCTGCGGAATCACGCCACTATGGCGCAATATGGCGTCATTGACTGCGGCGCAGTCGTACCATGCTTATCCTTTACTCTGATTGGACAGTATTAATAACTTGTCTCTGGAATGTTCCAATCCGCAGTTTTGCGCAGCACCCGTGGACAGGCCCTAAGCCTGCCCTAAACTTACGCACAGACCACCCCCTGTAGTATATAAGCTAGCGCAATCTATCGGACAGTCCCTCAGACTGTCCACTTGTGACATCTTCCCTCTTGCCTCTCAGCTCCTTCGAGTGCCCCACCTCGTGTGCGCCACTATCCTCTTTGAGCCAAGTCGTTTCTTCTTCGCCCCCTTTGACGCCCTCTCCGTCTCTATCCCGCCCGCCGTCGTCTTCAAACGTATTCCTCGCTGTCGAGTGACAGTGAGTTCGCCACACTTGGACAGTCTCTCCAATAGACTGACCTCGGGCTTCCCAGTGACTGACTACACCTACGAGTACGACTTCTCGCAGTACGGTCAGTGGGACGGAGACTCTGCCAGCTACCAGTCGGAGTTCGACAACCAAGGTAGCCCCCTCGACTTTTCCCGTGCCTCCCCTGTTCCCTCCACCTCTGCTGTCCGTCTTGACAGCCTCCGTTTCACCGCCCCCTACACCCCCGCCACCTTTGGTGGTAACGAGCCCCCCGCCCCTGTTGCCCTTGTTCGGGACGCAACCCCCGAACTAGTCTACCCCTACGCTCCGGCTGAAGAAGCCACCCCTCGTCCTTCCCCTCGTCCCCTGTCCCCCAGCACCGCCCAGTTCTACGAAGAGGTCCTCGAGATCTTCGACCTCAACGGGAACATCGTCCCCCTGTCCCCTGAGCCCCGCGCCGAGTCTGCGCCTCCCCTCCGAGTCCCGACCCCCCGCCCCCCTGTCTCCCTTCGTGGCTCTCCTTCGCCACCTCCTGTTCTTCCTCCGACTCCTCGTCGCTCTCCGTCTCCTGTTCCGGTCCCCTCCCGCCTTGCAACCCCCGACTCGCCGATTGACTACGAGCGAGTAGCAGAACAAGGCCCCATCTTCCCTCCGGCCCCTCATCCCGAACAAGAGAACCTTCCCCCCCTCGGCCCCACCGCTTACCAGGCCCCTCCTTGCCTCCTTTCCCAAGGAGAACACCCCCACCAGTACATCTCCGTCGTCACCCCCCAAGGAGAATCTTGGCGACCCGCTTCCACGACCCTCCGGGAACTAATTAGTAGAGTTCCCCTCGCCACCTCACTCGCTAATTTCCCTCCAGTTTTCCCTTCTGTTACCCCCTTCCGTCTTCTTCCCCCTCACGTCTACACCCTTTTCCCACGTGTTGTTGACCCCGCCCAACACCCCGACTTCCCTCCTTTGTACATTTGCTCCAAGGCCATCTACGACCTTCCCTCCCCTGACACCCCCCTCGGAACTATCCGATACGATTTCAGGGAAGGACTGAGATGTGCCTTCGCCCCCCTCGCTAACGTACACAGGGCAGGATATATTGACTCTCTAGTGACGCTAGAGATCCAGGACTTTTTGGACGGAAGAATCGTTACCACTTACGGACACTTACGTTTCGCCTTTGACGGACTTATTTACGCCCACCAGCAGGCTTACTTTTTTGAAGACTTGGTTCGTGCTGCCCCCCACCTTCTTGCTTATTGTCTTTCGCCTCGTATTCCTGCCGACCCCTTTAGTTTCATTTCCACTTTCCCCGACGACCAGCCACTTTAGATAAGTGGTTATATATTTGCCTTGTCTTGAAACGAGTGTTTTGAGTGCAACGCAAAGTAAGTAAGTGTTTACTTATTTGGGTTTTGGACTTAAAATCGAGTGATTTAAGTGCCGCCTTCTACTCCATTTACCTTCCACTTATCTGAAGAACAAAGGCTCGCGAGAGCCCAAGTTAACTTCGAGTCCCACAGGCAGCGGCAACTTGACCGCTATTACCCCATTACCTCCACTTACGACCTCATCGATAACCCCCGTCTTGACTGTTGGACAGAACCCCCTACCGCCTTACGAACCCTTATCGACCTCTTTGACTTTGGAGAAGTCATACCGGAAAGGGTTTATCACGAGTTTATTGACGATCTTTCTGAAGTCGTCAAGGCTGCCGACGAACAACTCCTGTATTGGCACCTTTCTAACTCCGCCTCTGCCACCAATCATCCGACAGACCAACTCCTAGTGTGGGCCAAAAGCGACTACCTTTGGTTTGTCCACGTTCCCCCTCGTAGTGACCACTACATCCGGCAACTCGAAGACGGCCTTTCCCTTCATTTTGTCGACCGACTCCGCCTCACATACCAGGAAATACAAATTTCCTTCCAAGAAATTCGAGTGGTTATTCACCCCGATTCCGCCCCCCGTCTAGTCATCTCCGATAGTTCGGAGCTCACTTACTCCTTCGCCACCTCTGTGTGGGAAACTACCCTGACCAACCCTGACCGAAACCTTGTCAATCCGAGTAACTGGCACTACCCCCCTTCTACCTCTGACGACCCAGAGTTAGTTTCAATTCTCAACGCTAGAGAAACTTTCCGGACTCCCCCCTTACTCCGCCGAATTACAGATCGGCTACCCCCTAGTTCCCCTGAAACTGAAGACGAATCTTCAGACTCCGACGTCTCCCTGCATAACGGAGACACTAACCAACCGCCTAGTCCTAACAACGGTTGGGGACCAACTCTGACCTCCGGCCCCTGCTGGTGCTCTCAAGAAGTCTGCACCTGCGGCTATCGTCCCAACACCCCCCCGACACCCCCCAACGTAGTGTTGTGGTCCCCTGGAGTTAACTATCTACCTTATAGAGAAAAAGACTAGATAGTATAAATTGTCGAGATAAATTTTACGAGTGTAAAATTTGACAATTTTCCGAGCCAAAACCCTGGATCCAATTCATTGGGCAATAAACCTGGCATCTTCACACGTCGCCCAAAGAAGAACTCATCGTCGCTTCCAAGTGGACGATCGGCCCATAGCCTCCACCCCGAGTACCCCTGTAACCCCAAGAAGGGCCCCCAGAGCTCGTCGAGCTACCAACACCCAGATTCCCCTTCCGAGTATTAACCAAGCCGGTCCGAGTGAACCGGTGTACCCCAGTATCCAAGCAACTCCGACCGCGAGGCAGCATTCCACAAGCAGTGACGAAGCTCAGTATCTTGAAACCCAACCCCGAGAAATCCATTGCCATCTTCCTGAGGCTATCTTAGTGACCAAGAGCCTACCAACCCGAACCCCCCGAGAACTCGACGTGTTCAGAAGACACTGTTCTCTGCTGTACCAAAACCGGCACAATCTTGAAACCCTGTACTTTTCCCAGCCGCTTACACGCATAAGCGAGGTTTCGACAAGCCCCTTGTATTTCCAAGACTTCTTGTGGAGAAGTAAGACAACCCTGACCCACTTTGGTATTTGGGAAGAATACCATTGGATCCGTCGTTCACAAAGACCCCATCGACCGGATAGAGCTATCCTCCTCCCTGCATACAAGGTCTACTACCCCTGGAACCTGGACAGTTGGACTGTCACCCGCCTCACCAGAAGAAGTGAATGAACACGCAACGACCTCTCACAAACGAAGAAAAAGCCCACATCCCCGTATACTTCTTCGACCCCTATTTTTCCCTTACCGACAACCTTTACTACGCTAAGTGGAAAGAAGAGGATATCTCCAGCCCCACAGGAAAACACCCGTGGACAGTAGTCGCTACCCAGCACCAAATCGTTTTTCAGGACCTAAAAGAAGCCTTTCCTGGTATCGACAAAGTTAAGGACCTCAGTTACAACTCCCTACACGCCACCTTCAAAGGAAAGAACGTCCGCTGGAACTTTGTAAACGAACAGTGGGTCTACCTAAACAACAAACCAGTCCACTTCAATACACCCAGTGAATCCGACGACTCGAAGAGCGACACCGAAGAAGTATCGCAAATCCTAGATACTACTACCAGAAAACTCTCTGGTCTGCTATCCCAAGTAACCTCCCGACCCTCGACGCCCCAGACTTCCCCTAGTACCTCCGGCCCAAGTCGCTTGCCTGCAACAGTTCCACCACATCGACTTCCATCACCACCCCTAACTGTTCAAGCCTCTTCCTCAGCACCCCCCTTATCCGTTCCCCCTGTACCCACTGCAATGGCAGCCCCTGCACCTGCAAAAATCTTAGGCGCAGCACCTGAGCCCTTCAATGGCAAGCCCAACCATGCTGAAGCTTTTTGGAACAACCTAGCCAACTACTTCCACCTAAACCAAGATATCTTTAATTCAGACGATAAAAAGATATCTACTGCTCTCACCTACTTCAAGGTGGGGACCTCAGCCGGAGAATGGGCTCAAGATAGACAAAAGAAAGCCTTGAACCCAACCGGAGGAGCGGCAATATCCTTTGGCACCTGGGCGCAGTTCAAAACCGACTTTGATGCACACTTCGTTCCTGGTCACACTGCCATGGAATCCACCAACAAAATGTATTCTCTAAAGATGGGGACCCGACCTTTCAATGAATGGTTCCAAGAATGGTCAACCCATGCTACACGGAGTGGTGCAAATGAACAAACCAGGATGTATGCCTTCCGACAAGCTATTCCAACAGCTCTGAATATGAAGCTGCTCGGCATATCCCCCATCCCTACCACCTTCGACACTCTCGTTGAAAAAGCAAGAGAATTCGATCGCGCCTATCGAATTTACGCTGGTCACGCCATTAACCAGTTCAACAAAACCCATAAGCCCACCACAGGACGAGCCGTCCTAGCAGAGGACGATAGCGTAAATGTCAACGCCTCCTCATCGCGTACTACCAAACCAAGGAACAAACTTACCAAGGAAGAGCGAGAGTATCGCTTCAAGAATAAACTCTGCCTATACTGTGGCAAGCCAGGCCACGTGCTTAAAGAATGTCATGCCAAGACGGCAGCTATGAAGGCCAAAGGAGGCCAATCCAGCAACAACGCTAGGGCGCGCGGCGCCTTTGTTGATGAACCAGGTCAGGAGGAAGCACCTGCTGACCACCCAGCAAACATTGGAGCGATATATCGAGAGATACTCCCTTTTGACCCGGACGCACGTCCGCGTTCGGTGCCTATTAATGAGGATTTTTAGGCTCTTCCATCGTAGCACTGTCGATTGGAAGTATTCGTGCCAGTAGCGTTGTACACGGCCTTTCCCTATTAGAGACGCTCGGAGCCGAGCATGTACCTGCAGAAACAATTCGGAATAGGAGAGCTCCTTCAATTGTTCTCAGAGTTACACTAGTAGGAAAGAAGTCTGGCAAAGAAATCAGTGCCCGCGCCCTGTTGGACAGTGGCGCGGAGGGCATCATCGTGGATGATGGGTTTGCGCGTGCAAACAACCTAACAATGAGGACACTAATTAAACCCTTACCAGTTAGAAACGTGGACGGGTCTCCCAACAAGACGGGATCTGTTAGGTATACTACGATCCAGAAGCTACGGATCAGAACTTCTGATAACAACTACCATGACGAAACCGTGGAGCTCTATGCAACTACTCTAGGGGAGCACGATATAATCTTAGGAACAGATTGGCTCCAAGCACATAACCCTGAAATCGACTGGCACAAACCAAAAATAGCCTTCACACGATGCCCAAGAACCTGTACCCTGTCCTCCTCAGCGGTCGTCATTTCTTCAAAGACACCACAAACACGACACACGACTATTAACATCCTGGAACTTGACCCCGACCAAGAAACCTGTCTCCCTGTGGGGGACGAAATTGAACCCCTGGAACCCACCTTTATCCAAGATGCCTGCGAACCCTGGCTGTGGATCCACAGTTTTAGCAAGTATGACCACCTTGCCATCCGAGCAAAGATAACTACAAGCACCAAGATAGCAGCACGCACTGCACCTAAGCCTTCCACCGACCACATTCCGAGCCACTTCCAACGATATACTAAAGTATTCAGCGAAATCGCGTCTCACCGACTACCCCGACATCAGCCCTGGGATCACGCAATTGACCTCAAACCAGGAGCCACTATGAAGAATTGTGGCATTTATCGACTTACGCCAAAGGAATCCGATGCCCTCAAGGAGTACATCTCGGAACACCTAAAGAAAGGTTACATTCGACCATCTAAGTCGCCCATGGCCTCCCCTTTCTTCTTTGTCGATAAAAAGGATGGCAAACTCCGACCCGTACAAGACTACCGTGCCCTCAATGATATAACCATTAAGAACGCAGCCCCCCTTCCCCTTATCCCTGAACTTATCGACAAACTCCATGGTGCGCGCTACTTTACCAAGCTAGATATTCGTTGGGGATACAACAATATCCGCATCCGAGAAGGCGATGAGTACAAGGCAGCCTTCAAGACATCCTTAGGACTCTTTGAACCCACAGTAATGACTTTCGGCCTTTGCAACGCCCCTGCCACCTTCCAGACATTCATGAACCAGATCTTCGAGTCCTTGATCGATGGTGGACATGTTGTAGTCTACCTCGACGACATCTTGATCTTCACAGAAGATATCTCCTCACTCACAGCATTGACGCACAACGTGCTTCAACGACTGGAGCGCCACGATCTCTACCTGAAACCTGAAAAATGTACATTTGCACAAACTTCCGTCGAATACCTCGGAATCGTCATTTCCGATGGCCAAGTTTCTATGGACCCTGCAAAGGTTGCAGGGATTACTCAATGGCCCACTCCACGCACTGTTAAACAAGTACAGGCCTTCCTAGGCTTTTGCAATTTCTATCGACGCTTCATTAAAGACTACTCCACTATCGCCCGCCCCTTGTTTGACCTAACCAAGAAAGACACCCCTTTTTCCTGGGATACCGCGGCGGAAAGCGCTTTCCGCACTCTGATCAAATGCTTCACCGAGGCTCCTGTCCTTGCCCTGCCCGACCATTCCAAACCTTTCCGTCTCATCACCGACGCGAGCGATTTCGCTACCGGTGCCATTCTTGAACAACCTGATGCCTTGCAACGTTGGCACCCTGTCGCCTTCCTTTCCAAATCCCTCCTCCCTGCTGAGCGTCACTACGAAATCTGCGACAAGGAGCTTCTTGCCATCATCCACGCCCTGCATGCTTTCCGCCACTATCTGGAAGGGCGGGATGACGTCACCGAGATCTGGTCTGACCATGGCAACCTTGTCTATTTTACCACAAAGCAGAAGCTTTCCCGCCGTCAGGCCCGTTGGGCCTTATTCCTCTCTCGTTTTCAGTTCATCATCATCCACAAACCAGGGACACAGAACAAATCTGATGCACTGTCTCGGCGTCCAGATCATAAAAAGGGGATAGCGGATGAAGATGAAAAACGAGTACTCCTGGACACCAAGTATTTTTCCATCAACGCAGTACAGAGAACTGCAGTAACCATTCAAGGAGATACCACCCTCCGGCAGCGTATCAAAAACACCCAGACCTACGACAAGGAAGTCAGCATGGCCCTGGAATCTCTTCTAAAAAATGGCCCCCGTTCCTTAACCAAGGGACTAGAAGAGTGGAACCTAGAAGATGGAGTCATCTTATTCCGAGGACAAATCTATGTACCTAAAGACGACAACTTACGAAGAGACATCATAACTCAGTATCACGACCACATCGCCACAGGACATCCGGGGCGATGGAAGACTTATGAACTCCTTTCCCGAGACTTTTGGTGGCCAGGGATGTCGACATTTGTCAAAGAATACGTCGATGGATGTGCCACCTGCCAATCCACAAAAATCAAACCACGAACCCAAGTACCTCTGCAACCCAACGCTATTCCCGAAGAAATCTGGGGAACCATTACAATGGACTTCATCACCGATCTCCCCTCCTCCCACAACTACGACTCGTTGTTCGTAGTCGTTGACCGACTCAGTAAAGCAGTAGTCATTTCCCCGTGTAACAAGACCATCACAGCAGACGAAACTGCTCGACTTTACCTGGAAAACGTCTGGAGACGTACCGGCCTACCCCGACAAGTTATTTCTGACAGAGGCCCTCAATTCGCGTCGAAAGTAATGCAAGAAATCTGGAATAAATTAGGAGTCAAATCTACCCTGTCCACGGCTTTCCATCCACAAACAGATGGAGAAACCGAACGCGTAAACCAAGAACTCGAACAGTACCTTCGAGTCTTCTGTAACTTCCAACAAGACAACTGGGTAGACCTAATCCCGTTCATGGAATTCGCGCACAATGCACGCCAGCATAGTGCAACTCACAAGTCACCCTTTGAAGTGTGGTATGGGTACAATCCGGAGTTCATTCCCCCCATCCACTTCAATAGCAAGATACCCGCAGCCGAGGAAAGACTAGACGCATTGAACCGAATCCGCTCCGAAGTCACTGCAGCCCTCAAAGTCGCCGCAGAAGTAATGAGAAATTCCAAGTCAATCCCAACCGCTCACAAGTTTAATGAAGGCGATCTAGTCTGGCTGGAAGGGACTAATATCCACACTACCCACCCCAAAGCTAAACTCGCCCCCCGGCGCCATGGTCCTTTTAAGGTCCTATCTTCCTGGGGAGTTAACTGCAAACTCCAACTCCCAAAGACATGGCGAACCCACCCAGTCTTCCATAATTCATTGATCTCCCCGTACAAAGAAAACACCACACATGGCCCTAACTTCACCCGACCACCCCCCGAAATCATCCAAGGGGAAGATGAACACTACGAAGTTGAAAGGGTCTTGCAATCCAAGGTATCGCCTAACAAGAAGGGCATACTCTACTTGATCAAGTGGAAGGGGTATCCCGACTCCGAAAACTCTTGGCTCCCCTCCTCCCAAATGACCCATGCGCAAGACCTTGTTAATCAATTTCACAAGGCCAACCCCGGTGCCCCTAAACCAAAGTCAACTAGTGCTAGTGGAATAGCACGACGTTAAAAAGGGGATACTGTCACGAACCTATAAACCTGGTCGTGACTCAAGGCGCTTAGGACCGGACCGGACCGGACCGGGCTTATGTCATCAGCTTCCTAAAGGGGAAATCCGAAATCGGAGTTTGAATTTCACTCTCCGACGATCACGTGATGTGTCACGTGATTACTCTGCTTTTCCAAGTCACATGTGTACATGCACGTGTATCAATCAACAGTTGATTGTTTATCAATCAACGAAGATAATCAACCAAGTCACAAGGAACACGTGTCCTAATCACGAGTTCCGCAGTAGCTGCGGAATCACGCCACTATGGCGCAATATGGCGTCATTGACTGCGGCGCAGTCGTACCATGCTTATCCTTTACTCTGATTGGACAGTATTAATAACTTGTCTCTGGAATGTTCCAATCCGCAGTTTTGCGCAGCACCCGTGGACAGGCCCTAAGCCTGCCCTAAACTTACGCACAGACCACCCCCTGTAGTATATAAGCTAGCGCAATCTATCGGACAGTCCCTCAGACTGTCCACTTGTGACATCTTCCCTCTTGCCTCTCAGCTCCTTCGAGTGCCCCACCTCGTGTGCGCCACTATCCTCTTTGAGCCAAGTCGTTTCTTCTTCGCCCCCTTTGACGCCCTCTCCGTCTCTATCCCGCCCGCCGTCGTCTTCAAACGTATTCCTCGCTGTCGAGTGACAGTGAGTTCGCCACACCAAGGGATAGTACTTCCTCAAGACCTTTTGCTGCAGTGTGTGCCTGAAGAGCCCCTGTTCAGCCTGCGTTGGGTTGATACGAGATCCCCATTCGCCCGTCTTTGCTAAGTCGACTACGCCTTTTAGAGTCCAAGTCGGACTAACACTAGTGGAGCATAACATTAAGACCAAGATGCTTCAATGTGGCGTATTCGACCAGAGAACAGTGGACATCTTTCCGTCCCTATCATCTTGAACGACGAGGAGACCGCAATGTACCAACAAGATTCCTAGGAGCGGCTCAGTGGAGAGAACAAGGAGAAGATACTGGATACTTTGTAGAATTTAATGGCCCCAACCATTTTCGACCCGTTGAGTTCAATTTCGATCACCTCTGTTGGACTGAGGTTACTTGGAACCCTATAGACCATTGCTGGGACATCGTGAGACCAGCAGGAAGGAATTACAACTGTGACATCGATGCACGTGAACTCAACAGCAGAGCAGATTACGGTCCTATTGACGGACAAGCACAGGAACACACCGACGAAGGAGTTAGCAGAGAAGAAACCTCCGACAGTCAGCAATCACCAAGCAGAGGGGCTACACCAGCAGAAGACGCCAGCCTAGGAGCCATTGGCGAACACATCATACAGAGAACTGAGTCTCTTACCATTCACCTGATTGAACCAGAAGCAATCCATATTCATAGCCCAGCTGTCGCCATGGCCACTGCCACTGTCACACAAGAAGAAGTACAACTGGCCACCGATGCCATAGAACAATTAGCTCGAGAAGAGCAGCAACGCATTACAGAAGAAGCAAGGGCAATACTAGCCCCAATCAACCCACATACAGGTCACCGCATGACAGACGACGACATAGCCATTCATCGTGCAATTGGACCAGAGGTAGCCGATCTCCCTAGTGGAGGAGGCGGACCTCCTGGCGATTTACCAGGAGGAGGACCACCACCACAAGGACACAGATTCAGAGGATTCCCTGGAGGGTTCCCCAGCGGACCACCAGGAGGAGGACATCCTGGAGGAGGGTTACCAGGTGCAGGCCCAATTGTTCCTCCCCAAAATAACAAATTAGCTGGTGAAGCACCTACAGTATTTGACGGAGAACGCGCAAAAGTCGAAGCATTTCTCACTCAATGGCACGTTTACTGGGGCATGAATGCAGATGAAGGCATCATGGCCACGCCATACCGACGAGCCCTACTCTTCCTATCATACATCAAAGGTGTCAACGTCAGTGAATGGGTACTGGCCATGCTCACCTGGCTTAATGGCCAGATACAAGCCGGGATACCTCGTACTAGCGAAGGACTGTGGAATGAAGTTACGTGAAGCTTCATGCAGCGCTTCTGAAATGCCATGGAGCAAGAACAAGCCCAATATGAGTTAAAAAAGGGGCTCAAAATGACGGGAGGCAATCTAGATGAGTATTGCACCCAATTTGAACAACTAGTGCAGCGCGCCCACTATCAACTTGATGATCCTCAGATGCTCAACTTATTCGCAAGTGGAATACCCACCAATTTGTACTCCAAGGTATACACCCTCGACTCCCCACAAAATTACCACGAATGGAAGGAAGTGGCCACCACCTGCCAACAACAATATATGCATCTCAAAGCCATGCTTAACAAGGGAGCACTGCAAAAACAAGAAAGATCGCAAACGCAATGACAATGCCCTTGGCAGGGGCCACCAAGAAGCTCCTGGCAACACAGAAACCTTCCACGAGACCCAAACGTGATGGATACCTCAGCAGACCGAATTCAAGGACGACTAACAGGAGCAGAAGAACTACTCGCCCCATGACCCCCATACCGACCTCGGGGAGGATTCCTACAAAGAGGAGGAGGGCGTAATAACCAAAGGCCAGTCATCTGTTATAACTGTGGAAAGGATGGACACATGGCCTGAGATTGCAGACAACCAAGAGGGGGATATCAACCCCTAGCTTCAAGTAGTCAGTACATCGACACCAACTATCACCAACAAGAACCAGAAGTCGCTACCAGGGCGGTTCAGGAAATCCCCCCTCAACAGCGCGCCAGCAACTGGCTTAACAGAGTAGCGGGAGAATTGGATGACATAAAAGACATTATCCTCCAACAATTGTGGAAAAAGGAGGGTTTTCAGGATGCCTGAACCCATCGGCCTGGGTGAGGGCAGTTAATTGTAACAGTGTAATCATGACTCGCTATCGTTCAATGAGAGTCCCAGTATTGATCCACACGAGTTACGCAATGGCTGACATATGAGCATTAGTCGACTCAGGAGCAACCCATTGCTTCATGAGACCCTCCTTCGTCAAAAGGATGAGGTTTGGGACTAAACCGCTAGACGTCCCAAAGAAGATATGGAATATTGACAATACAGAAAACAAATCGGGGCGTATCACCCATTATGTTGATGTTGATGTGCAACTAAAGGAATTAACAAGGAGATATGCTTCCTTATCACGGACATAGGGGACGAAGACGTTGTATTAGGATATCCATGGCTTGCCATATATGACCCCCACATCAAGTGGTCACAAGCAGCTATACACAAAGCAATGCTTCCTATTGTCATCCGATCAGTAAACCCCCGTATCGAATGAATCACACCTGTAGTGGCAGCCTCCTTAGTACAGGACAACGAATACGAAATCGTGCACTCCTGTGTCATCACCAACAAACAATGACAACAATTTGAGGAAGACTGTTGAATCAGGGCAACAGCTATGGATCTCACCATAGCTGCCCAACAATACGTCATGAAAGCTGAGTTACCCCCCGAATATCGAGAATTTGAATGCCTCTTCAGTGAAGAAGCGTCAGAAAGGTTCCCTCCCAGTAGACCCTGGAATCATGCAATTGAATTCAAACCAGGAACAACCGACACCATCGACTGCAAAATATACCCAATGACTCAAGAAGAAGACAAGAAATTATGTGAATGGATAGATGAACAGCTGAAAAAGGGATACATAAGACCTTCCAAATCCCCATATGTTTCATCTTCTTCATCAAAAAGAAGGATGGAAAACTACGGCCGGTGCAAGACTATAGGAAGATCAACACAGTTACCATTCGCAATCAATACCCCCTTCCTCTCATCTCCAACCTCATTACTGACCTAAGCAATGCCCACATTTACACTAAGCTTGACATCAGGTGGGGATATAACAACGTACCCATCAAGGAGGGAGATGAAGAGAAAGCTGCATTTAAAACATGATATGGACTATTTGAACCTACGGTGATGTTTTTCGGCCTAACCAACTCCCCTGCAACGTTCCAGACCATGATGAACTTCATATTCAGAGATATCATGGTGAAACATGAAGCATGCGGGACGGTTATCAGGGTCTACATGGACAACATTGGCATTGCTACTGGACTCAAGCATTTGCTAGACAATCACATTGAAGCGGTCAAAGATGTCCTCCATGTATCCGCGGAGCACGACCTCTATTACAAACTCAAAAAATGCCTCTTCCACTCCCCATGCATGGATTACCTGGGGGTAATCCTTGAAAAGGGGGTGACATGCATGGACCCTGTCAAAATTTCCGGCATCAAGGACTGGCCTACGCCAACCAAAGTTAAGGACGTCCACTCTTTTCTTGGATTTTGCAACTTTTATCGACCTTTTATATGAGGTTTTGCAACCAAGGCATGACCACTCAACAAACTCACACGAAAAGATACCGAATGGCATTGGGAAACCGACAAAGAAAAGGCATTCCAAGACCTTAAGACCCTCGTCACCAGCGAACCTGTTTTAGCGCATCCCAATCTCACCCAACAATTTGAGTTGGAGGTTGACACATTAGGTTTTGCAACTGGAGTGGTCCTCCTTCAGCACAAAGAGGACGGCAAACGACACCCCATCGGTTACTACTTGTTCACTCTCAACGAAGCAGAATGGAACTACGACATCTACGACCTCGAACTCCTGGCAATTGTCAAAGCCTTCTGCCATTGGAGGCCTCTCCTAGCAGGCTCCCCCCACAAAATCAAGGTCTTCTCCGACCATCTCAACCTACAGTACTGGAAATCGCCACAGAAGATTAGTAGATGCCTTGCCAGGGAAGTACTCGAACTTTCTGAGTACAACTTTGAAATTCACCACATCAAAGGAACTTCCAATGGACGTGCCGATGCCATGTCACAAAGACCAGACTATGACCAAGGGGAAAATGTCAATGAAGGAATAACAGTGCTACCAGAAAGCATCTTCATATGTGCCAATATTCTGGAAGAACCACGAAGTCCCCATGAAAGACCAGAAATTCTATCAGTAGAAATGACTCTGGAACACCCCATTTACGAGCAGGACACAGCTAAGTTGAAGCCTTGGGTTGACGCGCATAAACTAAAAGACATTGAGGGAACATGGTACAAGGATGGACATTGAGTAGTCACTGGCGGTATCCATGACAAATGCACCATTATCGTGGCCCATCATGATTCTCCTGTATGTGGTCACCCGAGCATTAAATGCACCCTTCAACTGACAGAACGACATTACTGGTGGCCACAGATGAGGAATGACATTACGGATTACGTTAAGGGGTGTGCGGAGTGTCAACGGCACAAAGTCAATCTCTGTCCCATCCAAGCGCCTCTGCAACCCATCTATCCCAAACCAGAAGCCTTACCATTTGAAACTATTGCAGTGAACTTTATTACCAAACTTCCCGTGTCCCACAGCTATGACTCCATTCTAACCGTAACAGATCACGATTGCACCAAAGCTGCTGTGTTTATCCCTTGCCATGAGGAGATAACCGCTGAGGGAACAGCTGCTCTGTATGTATCCCACGTTTTTCCACGGTTTGGACTCCCCTCGTGTGTCATCAGTGATCGAGACCCTCGTTTTGCATCCAATTTCATATGAGAGATATGCAAGATCCTTGGCATCAGCCAAAATATCTCAACCGCTTATCACCCCAGAACCGATGGCCAATCGGAATGGACAAATCAGTGGCTGGAACAATACCTCTGCTTTTGGGTAAATGAGCAGCAGGACGATTGGGTCTGATATTCACCAATGGCAGAATTTATGCACAACAATTGGCCAAATAAGACCACGTGGGAGTCCCCCTTCTTCCTCTTATTGGGGTTCAACCCTCGCACTGATTGGACCGATAGGCCATCCCCTATCCCACAGGTATCACTAAGGCTAGGCACGACAGCATGCCTTCTCCTGCATGTTCAGGGCACAAAAGTCATGGGTCAAACACAAAGATACGCCCAAATTCAAAGAAGGGGACCTTGTGTGGCTCGAAGGATGCCACCTACGTACACATCAACCAACCGCAAAATTAGCCGCAAAGCGGCATGGGCCATTTAAGGTCGTCCAGGTGATGTCCCCTGTCAATTACTGCCTTGAACTTCCCACGCAGTGGAGCATCCATGATGTCTTCCATATAGACCTTCTCACACCTTATCGCGAGACACCCACGCACGGACCAAACTACCAGCACCCACCACCGGATTTGGTCGATAACAAAGAAGAGTACAAAGTCAAGAAGATTCTGGACTCTTGGCAATTTGGCAGAAGACATCGGCTCCAATACCTTGTCAAATGGAAGGGCTACCCTGACTCAGACAATCAATGGGTAGACAAGGATGATGTCTTTGCTGATGAAGCCATTTGGGATTTTAAAACTTCAAAGCCCGACCAAGAAGTGCATATAAGGGCCGCTCGATGTCGTGCTAAATCTTCATCTCCCACTCCTGACTTCCACCCTCTCATGACTACTTCCACCACCAATGCCTCCACACTGAACCCCACACTCGTTGAATATCTCGCAAGGGGTGTGGTGGCCTGTAATGTGCTACACACCTTCAGAGCTCCTGAAGACGTCCCTGACAAAGAGGGGCTTATCACCCAGCAAGAGTGGGATGCTATCCAGAGACGCTTCCCCTTCCCTACCAGAGGGATCCTCACTGACAACACCACCCCCACTTACAGCCTCATTGACCCCGATACCGGCCGGCAATTCAACACCACCCCCATCACCGCTGAAGAACTCGCCGCCCTTTGAGCAGCTCTCCCAAGCGCTAACAAGTGCGCAATCGCTCCAAGCATGGGAGATGCAGTGGAAGGAGACGGCACGCAAGTGGCAAGACAAACAACTACACCTGGCAGAAATGCGGAGAAAGGCAAGGAAGGCAAGGCAGAAGTATTGGAGGACGATAATGCTATCTATGACAATAGCGATCAATACCTGGTGAGACACTCTTTCCTCAGAACACGAAGCCACACTGACGATCCCAATGCCACCCCTTATATCATCTACACCAATGGAGACCCCATGTACAGAGGAGACATCCGAGTCTTCTGAGTGGCGCCCCACGAGCCCAGATCTCCCGAAGACAATCCCGCCTCCCTTATGGCGCCAGAAGGGTTCCAGCGCAATAGGGGACCCAATTCAATTCCCTTCAAGGTCACACTCCCCGGAGGGCAAGTTGTAAACGCTGACCATGTGCAAGTGGTCATGTGTGGCAACCCGTTTGTGCTAGGGTTGGTAAGTGGGTCACCATATATTTATGGCCAACCCCTGTATGCCAAACCACACTGCCCTCACAACAACCGAGCCTTCATCGCTCACAAAGACCTTGTCATGATCAAAGAAGGGAACACCACAGACTGCGCCCTCGAAAAGATAGGAGATGAATCCCTTACCACCAAGATTCATCGCTATTGGGCAGCCGCATTTCATGAGGACCAGTTGTTGGTGCGTATGAGGGAGATCAGGCTCCAGTTGGCGAATGTCACACAGGATAAGTTAGACTCCATCTATAGGTTGGAGAGGGCTAACACCTTTTGGCAGATCGAGGAGGTGCAGAAAGATTGGCCGCTGTTGGCTTTCATGCGAGGTGGGCCTCACATCTGAAAAGGGGGTAATGTTATGAATCACAACCGGTTATGGCTATGGACTGACTCCAGTATTAGTCATGGACATTTACGTTGTATCAGTCAGCATAGTAGTACACATGTGATTGTGGCTCGTGTATGACTCATTCCTAGGATAGGTGTACTAGGGTTTGAGCTAGTTACACTGCTGGTTTCCTATTGTTCTAGTGGTGCTTTAAAGCCCGCATGTATCTGTATAAGTAGTCGCTTCAGAAGACAAAGAGCCCCATCTTGGTCTTCTTCAATCCACTACCTTGACTCGTCTGCCTTAGAGCACTTCTGCTTCTATCCACCAAGGGATAGTACTTCCTCAAGACCTTTTGCTGCAGTGTGTGCCCGAAGAGCCCCTGTTCAGCCTGCATTGGGTTGATACAAGATCCCCATTTGCCCATCTTTGCTAAGTCGACTATGCCAATGCTGCAGAGCATGTAAGTACAGGCAAAGTGAATATAAGTACAAGACTAAACTCACCTCAGCTATTGTGCACACTAGAATGGCAAAGCTGAGGTGCTACACTGTAGAATTAGGAAGATATATAGCCCTTGAATATAGAACTATACAGTAGTAGATTTTATGCACTGTTTCCGCAGAGCAACGAGATAACAAATCCATAGATGAGGGTATGACCGGGAGGGGAAATGGGACAACGGATAGGGCATCTGAGTAAGTATGAAACAACAAATCAAGACTAAGTGTGAAGGAATTGTGCAGGTTTGCACAATGCCTGCATGGAACATGAAAATACTAGGAGACTGGAAATAGAATCTCACAGAAATATATTCAATACTCCCCCTTAAACTGCATGAAGTCTGAGACACTCTGCAAAGTGTTTGACCTTCAGGGAGGGGAGCACTTTGGTCAGTGTGTCTGCAACCATGTCGGCTGTGGGGCAGTACACCAGGCACAATGCACTGTTCTCCACCACCCAATGGATGAAGTAGTAATGTACATCAATGTTTTTGGTGTGCAGGTGAAATTGGTGGTTGCGCATGAGCGCAATTGTGGACTGGTTGTCAGAGAACAGTGTCATCATGTCAGGAAATGGCTTGAAGACCTCAGCGAGCAGGTTGTGGAGCCAAAGGGCCTCCTTCATCCTGTGTGTTACTGCGACATACTCACTCTCCGTAGTCAAGAGCGAGATGATCTCTTGCTTCTTGGATGACCAGGACATGGCTCCCCTGTCAATGAGGAACGCATAACCAGAGATCACATGACAATCCTCTGATTTGCTGCCATCCGTGTCCGTGTATCCTACCAAAGTCCTGTGTGATTTGCCGTAAGTAAGCCACAGGTCATGTATGCCTGTGAGGTAGTGATAGATACACTTCACAGTGTTCCAGTGAGCCACCCCTGGGTTAGCGGAGAACCTGGCCACTGTGGACACTGCAAACACGATGTCAGGGTGGGTGGCAAGCATGGCCCAATTGAGTGCACCAACAGCCTCACAGTAGGGCATGTTGCGCATGACTGTGAACTTGGCCACATCTGCTGGGGCTTGCTTGAGAGTGAGCCAAACTTGTGTGTTGAAGGGGGTGGAGATGGGCTTGGCACCCTCATAGCTGTACTGATGCAGAATCAAGTCAATGTATGAGTGCTGCAACAGATGTACTGTACTGCCAGCCCTATCGCGCTTGATCTCAATGCCGAGCATCCAGTGCAGCTTGCCAAGGTCTGTAACCTTGACATGCTTCCAGAGCCCTGCTTTGAGAGTGTCAATGGCCACAGCACCGTTCACAGCAGTTGTGCAATCATCCACATGCACGGCAATGATGATGTGTACTTGCGGCTTCTTGGAGTGCTTGAAGAACACCACTTGATTGACTTTGCACTGTTGAAAGCTGAGTGCATTGAGGATTTGCACAAACTTCTGATACCAGCATCTTCCAGACTGCTTGAGCCCATAAAGAGATTTGTGAAGGTGCAGAACACAGCCAGAAGAGTCTTCATGATAGCTGGGGGGGTGCCGCATATACAATACCTCATTGGCCAGAAGCTCACCGTTGAGGTAAATTGATGCTTAATATTAGAGATTAAGGAAAACAACGTACCCTACCATCAACCTTAAAGCCCTCAACCCTACCAGGACTTAAACCCTCAACACTAAACCCTCAACACTAAACCCTCAACACTAAACCCTCAACACTAAAACCTTCACCCCTAGAAACTCTGAACCACTTTGATGTTGGGCAACATTTGGCCAGCCAGATATCACCCAATTCTGTTACTCCTGTGGGTGTGGTGTCTGACTTGAGCTACACGCAAGGGGGGGCTGGATTCCAGTGGTGAGTAGAGTGAAGTGCATATAAGAGAAAAACACATACATGTAAGAGAAAAGAAAGAAGAGGTTAAAGAGTATGTGATTACCAGAGAGCTTGTGTCTCATATGCAAGTTGATCATGAGTGGGCCTCTGTTTTGAGGGGTATGGGCCAAAATAGTGAGAGTATCATGAAATTTTACATCAGAAGATGAAAAGAAAGAAAGAAAAATTAAGATGATTATCAGACAACCTGTGTCATGTACACAAATTGACCATGAGTAGACTTCTGGATTTTGAGAGGAAGGGTTGAGTAGGTGAGAGCTGGGGTAGAGCAACAGCCTTTGACTTTGTGAAAGGGAAAAATGTGAGTGACACTTACCATGGTCGGGATGCCTGAATATGGCAAATAGATTTGTGGCACCTGCCTCTGCGACCATCTTGCTGGGCACCCAGAGCATCTGTTGGTAGCCAAGTGCAGCTGGATAGTTAAGCCCAATTTTGAACCTGCTGACACCGCCGGGCCATGTGCATACCTGGTTGCTTATGGTGAGCAGGGAGAGGCCCCTGCCATTAAGATTGTGGATATATGGGCCCATTGGGGAGATGATGTAGAGTGCTGTGTGTGTTGATGCTGAGATTGATGAACAGCAAAGACAGAACCTATACTCACAGTGGCAAGGTGACTGTGGTGAGATACAGGCAGCAACTGGATAGCAGCAGAGGGGGTGTCAAGCAAGTGAAGCAAAAGATGTTCTGGCACACAAGCAGTGAGAACTGATGTGGACCAGGAGCATACATGGTACTCTACTTATACTCCTACAGAGGGTGACAGTAGTACAAGATAAGTAATGCTAGTCACAAAATACAAAGGTGCTATTGTTCTACAAAGGGACAAGGGAGTGGACACTTTGAGAACAAGGGCTCAGGCGTCTTCTATTGTTGTGTGGCACTCATTTGCTTTGCCATCTCAGTCCAAGGGCTCCCATTCAGCTCACATCAGGTTGATAAGAGTATCCCTGTTCACCTGGTATTTGCTAAGTTGTTTATGCCATCACTGGCTCAAGTTGGACTAACACCTGTGAAGCATAACACTGTGGCCTCTCTGCTGCAACAGTATGCAAAGATCTTCCGATCCAGCTTGCACCTTGCTGACGTTTGGCAAGATTTGACCAGATATCACCTATTCAGGCTCACCTGGACCCACCTATGTGGTTGTGTTGGCAAACGTCAATCGTTGTTACCCTGCTGCAACAGTATGCAAAGATCCTCCGATCCAGCTTGCACCTTGCTGATGTTTGGCAAGATTTGACCAGATATCATCTATTCAGGCTCACCTGGACCCACCCATGTGGTTGCATTGGCAAACGTCAATCATTGTCACTGCTGGCCTCCCTGCTGCAACAGTATGCAAAGATCCTCCGATCCAGCTTGCACCTTGCTGACGTTTGGCAAGATTTGACCAGATATCATCTATTCAGGCTCACCTGGACCCACCTATGTGGTTGTGTTGGCAAACGTCAATCGTTGTTACCCTGCTGCAACAGTATGCAAAGATCCTCCGATCCAGCTTGCACCTTGCTGATGTTTGGCAAGATTTGACCAGATATCATCTATTCAGGCTCACCTGGACCCACCCATGTGGTTGTATTGGCAAACGTCAATCATTGTCACTGCTGGCCTCCCTGCTGCAACAGTATGCAAAGATCCTCCGATCTAGCTTGCACCTTGCTGACGTTTGGCAAGATTTGACCAGATATCACCTATTCAGGCTCACCTGGACCCACCCATGTGGTTGCATTGGCAAACGTCAATCATTGTCACTGCTGGCCTCCCTGCTGCAACAGTATGCAAAGATCCTCCGATCCAGCTTGCACCTTGCTGACGTTTGGCAAGATTTGACCAGATATCATCTATTCAGGCTCACCTGGACCCACCCATGTGGTTGTATTGGCAAATGTCAATTATTGTCACTGCTGGCCTCCCTGCTGCAACAGTATGCAAAGATCTTCCAATCTAGCTTGCACCTTGCTGACGTTTGGCAAGATTTGGCCAGATATCACCTGCTCAGATCAAGGTGCATTCACCCACATGTGTATATTGCCAAACATCAGTGGTGTGGAAGGCATCTTGCCACATGCCAAGTGAACATGGAAAGATCCTCCGATCTGACCTGAAGTGTGCTGACGTTTGGCACATTTTAACCAGATATCAACTGTCCTGGCTCACCTGTACCCACCAATGTGGTTGTGCTGACAAACATCCACCATTGTCACTGCCAGCCTCTCTGCTGCAATGGCATGCAAAGATCCTCTGATCCAGCTTGCACCATGCTGATGTTGGGCAAGATTTGACTAGATATCACCTGCTCAGATTGAGCTGCATCCACCCATGTGTGTATGTCACCAAACGTCAGCAGTTTGGTAGGTGTCACACTGTGCCATCCTGCCAAAGTGGGCAGAATGCAAAGATCCTCCGATCTAGGCTAAACCACTTTGACGTTTGGGGTCACACAAGCACAGATAGCAGGGGCAGGGCAGCCCCGACCAACCCAGCAGGATGGTCACTGTGTGCTTGGACCTTCCATATATAGGAATTCCCCCAAGATTGTCCGATACAGCATTGAGCAGCATGACGTTTGGTGACGTCAGGCTGGATATCAACATTCTGGCCCATGCTGAACTAGCCCATGGGACGATGTCAGCAGATATCAGAAAAAGCTGCAATAGGGGGCCCTACTGTACGGAAACAATAAATAGGATGACCGCTTTTGCTTGTTCTGCTCCATTTCATTATCATTGTTTTCTCGGCGTCTGCACTTCAGCTGGTCGGTGATTCACTGTTGTTCTGGTCATACCCCTGGGCTATTTCGTTTGTCTTGCGATCGAAAACTGGGTGTTGTTAATTGTCACGCTCATCCATGTACACCTACCAATTGAATACAATAATGATGTAATAGCTCATCGGGCTAACTAACGCAAGGCGCGAACACGTTAAAATTCGTTCATTCGCCTGATGAGAAGCGCATCAACCAACAATGTCATCTCCAACTTCTAGTACTGTAGAGTTCACGCTCCAGAATACCCTTCGCTGCCATACGAAAGCCATTAATCATCTCGCTCTCAGCCCGGATAAGACTCGTCTAATAAGCATTGGTGTGCGTTCTCGTGTTGTGTCTCCTCCGTACTTTGCTCGGCTCACGAACGGTTAGGCGACGATTCTAAGATAGTTATCTGGTCTGTTGCCTCTGGTGAGAGGCTTTTCGCAGTAGAACGGCCTTTCAATGGCGCAGCTACGGCCGTATCCTGGGCGAGTCATGATAACAGTCGCTTTGTTGTTGGGTTCGCCAGCGGAGATCTTCATCTTTTCCGGAGTGAAAGCGAAAAGGTAATCAAAATTACTTTGGCGGTCTGAATGGATCTTATTTTCGTTGCTCTTAGTCGTACCGTGATAGTCTCGGTGTATCAGGCGGGAAAAGTGCCGTTGAGGGGATCGTGTACGATGAAACCCACGACCGTATCGCCTCTATCTGCGCGGATTCGGCCCGATCAAAGGGAACGAATTGGTTCCGGTTCTTTCATCGCCGATTATATCCGAGGGATATGGCAGGTGCATTCAATTTTGTGACAACGGGGCAAGCGTTGTCATGTACTATTTAGATAATCACGAGTGGTAAGTGTGCGCATTTATCCATTTCCCTCTTGGCTCAAGTATCATTACAGCGTATGTTATTTGATAGACCCTTGGGAGAAGAGGTGGTCGAAAAGGCTGAACAGTCGGATGTACGGCTCCCGACACCTCTCTTTTTAATTTTGTTCTCAGCTACGAACAGCGGCTATGCGGCCCCAAACCACGATGGCAAGCTATTGCTTGTATCCAATCTCAAAGATGGCATCGACGAATATCAGTTTCCGAGCATGGAGAGGGTTCAGACATTCATTTTCCCTAGAGACAAACTGTATTCTTCAAACCAAGTCACTGCCACAAGGGAATCTCATTGTCGTAGGTGGTGATGATGGCTTCGCACGGGTGTTCAACCGGATCAGTGGCCAGCTGGTCGGCGAGATCCACCACGGAGGTAAGCGCCCACCTTATCCACCTTTTGGACAAACCGTTGACGTGTTGCAGTTCATGGCCAGCTCGTACAGGTCGCCGAGGTAAGCCATATGGCCACGAAACAAATTGATTGCTTACCTTTTTAATGCAGGCTTTTGTCGACCCCGGCGATCGGTGCACAGTAGTTACAGCGTCCTCGGGCAAAGCCCCATACAAGTTGAAAATATGGCATTATCAACCTCAGAAGGTGTGTATCGTGCTTATCATGGGACATGTTCTGAAACCCATCTCAAGGCCCTGGTCCCCTCAAAGGAACTATTGGCGGCACCTCCTGTAAAGTACTCCTCGTCGACGTGGTGTGACCGAATCGCTATCGCGTTTATTGCCTTTCTATTCTTGTTGTTACTCATTCTGATTGTGATTGCTGTGGTGTTCTTGATTGGAGCGCTTGACATCTCAAAGTTACAGTACCCAGTTAGCGTTGAATAGGCTCGGAATCGATTTTTTTTTCATTGCTTACTATGATCAATATTGTAAGAGCAATCCTATGTTATTGTCTCGTCGTTCATTGACTCATGTGCTCGCTTTCCGTTGCGTTGCGTCACAAATGAGCAAGCCGCCTAGTGGCACATTTTTTTGAAACCGTTTTCATCCCGGTTTGCAGGCCGTAGACCCAGACCTGTGAACAGTCGCCGAGTGACTCACGTCGGACACTAAGTTTTTTTTTTTAATTTTATTATTAGGCCACATCTAGACCAGTCGCACATACTGTTATTATTATAAATGTGGAGGACGGCAGAACGCCGCGAGGTTCGTAGAAAGCGGCAGAACCCGATGGCTAGGCGAAAACTACAAAAAGGTAAATTTCGTGTTGTGTTCGCCTCACTCCCTTTTCTTATCCTACCCTCACTACATGACATCTTCGGCGACTAGAACCCCCCAACCCAGAAACATCGCTCGGATGACGTGTGGTATCCGACGAGAGCCTTCCTCGCCCTCGTCCCCGCAGCCCGAAGATGTGAACGATACCGACATGGAATGGAGATACGACAAAGCGTCGCAACTCATCCTCCACGACGCCGACGACTGCCACTACTGTGATCAATGGGGGAGGCATTATTTTGCCCATGTTAGGCGCACCTGCCTGTCACTCTCGGAGGCACGTAACGATCTCACCGAGGATATGATAGGGCGAGGGCGAATGCGCGACGAGCTCCTCGCACTGCGCAAGGACGTCCAGCTGATGAGGGAGGTGTTGCTTCGAGACCTCGTGACAATACGCAGCGAAATACAAGAACTCCAAGGTGCCATCGAAGACACCCACACACCTCGCCGGCGCAAGTTAGTTCACTCCCCTCGCACCCCCTCTCCACAGCTCGTTCACCCAAGTCGCACATCCACCCCATCTGTTGTGGCCATTTCGCCTGGCCCTTCATCAGGCCCTTCATACGACATTCGTCGCAGAAATACTAATTAACTCCCTCTCCCCACCCTCCGACTTGTCACTTCGAGCGCAATACGTCACCGCCTTCTGCGCTATGTCCACCACTCAATTTTCTGTTTTTTCTGTTTTTATTTCTTGTTTATATTTGAATTTGTATCGTGCGCCTGAGGGCGGATTACCCGTAGCACAGCGTCGACTCAAAATACATGTCCGTTTTCCTTCTATAATATTTTAAGTCCTCCCCACTCCGTCAGAAATGGAGTGGTTTTATTTCCGTCAAGCGTTGAAACGTTGAAAGTCGGAGCGAGTGCGTCGTGTGCCTGGTTCCTGTGACACCCGTTGGAGCGGGGGACAAACTAATAGCTGCGCCCTTGACTGTGCCTGCCACATGCAGTGATCGCATGACTACTCGCGTACCTCTATTGTTCTTTAGACCAGCACTGCCGCACGGCATTCATAGATTACATATATTTCGGGCTTGATTTTGGGGTCGCGGCTTTGTGTCGCTAAGAGCCCGCCAAATGACCGGCCCCACATTACCTGATATACAGTAGTCTAGTCAACCGTAAATATTCTTTGCTGATCCTGTCACTTGGCGATCACTAATCAGAGGTTTTCCACACTTTCGCATCAATGTCCACAAGAATGTCCATCTCAATAATTGTGGTGCCGTTCCATTTTGAGTGGTTTATTTGTTCAGAAAACCACGCAGGGAGAGAACAAATCTATTCAGATTGGCAAGAAATTTTTAAGGGAGAACGCAAGGGAGAACACGTAGTGCACAATGGCAAACAAACCCCGTCCGCGATTGCCGAAGTAACTTTTGAACTCGAATGTCGGTCCGGTTCTCCGGCTCTAATCGGCCGTGTAGCAGGCAGATAGACCTTGTGAATCGTAGGAGGGGGAATTTCTTTTTCTTTCCCTTCGTTACCGCGTACATGTGCCGTACTGGCAGGTAATAAAATTTCAGAGTGGTCTCTAGTTGTAGTTGGGTCAATGTGACACCAAAGTGTGTTCTCTGATCTTGCAACGCCACACAGTCAACTGTGGATAAACTCGTTCACTGACTTGTCTCCCCCCATGGATGACGTGCCCTTGGAAGACCAGGCGGAATTCCTGGCGACACAATGGATGAGTGTCAAACAATTTGAGGATGCTGGTGAGATTTGGTTCATATATTTTCAGCGACGACTCTGAACTGCGCGCAACCAGGAATTATTTGTCACAAGGGGGCGTTCTCAAAGGAGGAGATACAAAAAATTCACGATACGATTCAGATGTACCAGAAGGTTCGTAGGACGTCAAGACTGGTAACCTTTCTTTTTTTCATCTGCCTGCCTATTTCTGTCCAGGAAAACAACTTAGATGATGAGCAATTGGACGGTTTAATACACTCTTCTGAGCCTGCCAAGGGATTTTGGAGCCGCGTCAGTCAGCATTTATTTGGTTTGTTGCATATTCATACTGATATGTGGCCTCAGCTCGTGCCATGCCCCGGAGGGGGGTGAAGTCGGTCTTTTATCACGTTCGGCGTGCACGCGACTGCCTTGGAAAGGCTGGGAAGTGGAGTGCAGCGGAGGACGATCAACTGTGAATGTGGGTACATCCTGCCAGAGTTGACATACGCTATTGTCTGACCCTCCAACCCAGAGCTGTCCAGACACACGGAAAGGACTGGGTCGCTGTCGCGGACTTAGTGCAGCGTTCGGCTGCCGATTGTAGCGACCGGTTCTGTCAGCATGTACAATTTAAGGGAACTAAACGGAAAGGTGAGTCTCAAAGACAGCATCGCTGACTTTTCTCCTTATGCATCCGACGCTGCGCATGTCAAAAGGAGCCTGGTCATCGGAGGAGGAGGGCCAACTTTTACGTGCAATTGAGGGATTGGCTCGGGATGGTAAATCGGACATGTCAGCTCGAGGATTCTGGGTTTTCGTGTCAAAGGCAATGGGCGCAACACGGACACCAAAGCAATGTCAAAGTAAATGGTGTGTTCTTCGCTCATTTATAAAATCATCGTGTCCATGCGATTCCACAGGTCTGACACGCTCGGAGGGAAAGCGTGGAAAGAAGATGATAGCTACGTTCTCGTATGCAAGTACGTGTCGTGTGTTGTCGGTTTTGTGTTGGCTGACCACCAAGCATAGGATCGCTTCTCTCAATGTCGATGACGAAAATGACATCGACTGGAGGTTCCTCAGTGACCCCGCGTGGAACATGTGGAGTGACTGTATCCTTCGGCAAAAATGGAGACAGTTGAAAGCCTCTTGCAATGCCGATAGTATGAGTCATCGTGGTGGGTACACGACGTCCATCCTGTTTTTTTCACCTCACATACTTGATAGACGTCGTACATCACCTCGTGACCCAGGTCTCTACAACGAGAAAAGTGCCTACGCCCTGCTCAGCAGGCATGTCCGCACCTCCGCCACCTTCACCTTCTTCTGCCTCCGACGCTCAAAGGAGTCCTTAGGAATGCCGGTAGTCATCCTTCTTATACACTACCGCGTTTTCGGCCCCCAAGTGTGCGTATACCAACCCCTGAGTAGAGAGTACTTCGTCTCTCATTTGTCACGCCCTCGATATCGATCAGTTTCCTGCTTTGTATCTAATTTTGTTATCCTATCAATACATTATGCGACTCAGGACTGCCATGAAGGAAGTGCGATGCCTCTTGATCTCTGACCAGTGGCTGTACTTGACCGACTACTCGTAAGTACCCCTCTCTCGCTTTCAACAACTTAATAGCACCCCTTTCCAGGACAGGACGATGGCCAACCCATGGTCGTGAGTAGCGGGCATCCAGAACCTTTGGGAGATAATGAGCACAGGTAAGACCAATAATCGAAATGATATCAGGTCGACTTACCTGACAAGCTGTGAGGTTTATTTCTGAGACAAACTCGCAAGATCCAGTCCACCATCTGGCGTCAAGGCGCATCGGATCTTGTGCGTATGCTCCACATCCTTTCGTTCGGCATATATCCTTACATTTATATATTCTCTGGTCTTTTTCTTTTTCCTTGCTTCATGTCGTAGCCCGCTGAAAGGGTAAGGTCGTTTGCTCGGAATCGCAATTGTCGACGACTGGGAAGCCAGATCCAATATAGGAGCAGCGTTTGGAGGAATATACACTGGGTGACCTATCAATGCTGGTGCCGTGCAAGGGCCATTCGGTACGACTGGAGGGACGGTCCCGTCCGAGATGTCACGTGTGTCCACAGCCATATCATGATGTAAGTGCCCTACTATTGTGGGCCGAGCGAATTGGACAGTCGATGACTGGGAAACCAGATCCGATATGGGAGCAGTATTTGCAGAAGGAATATGCACTAGATGGCCTGCCAATGCTGGTCCCGCGTCTATTCGAGGAATTTTCGGTGCGACTAGGGGGGCGGTCTCGTCCGAGATGTTAGGTGTGTCCACTGCCATATGTAAGTGCTCTACTGTTGGCTGGGCGAATTGGACAGTGTTTGGTTCCTTGCCCCAACGTCGTCGTTTTCGGTCTCTGTCCTCTGCATCGTCGATGGTACGTTTATTATTCTGTCGGATCACGATTTTATGTTTAGTTCTATATATCTAAGGAGATACTCACGATTCGTGGCAAGAAGTACGGAAGTCTAATCTTCAATCCTGTTTGTTCTGTGTTTCTGTGAACCTCTTGCTCCTGCTAGCTCGGCTGTTAATGGTAGCGGTAAGCGACGATGAGTGTTGTCTCACACGGCTCAATAGTGCCTTGATATACTGCTTTTTCAGGTGTCTTGAACCTTCCTTACCGACTTCAATGCTGTTCCTGGTACATAACTCCTGCAGGACAGCAATACTGTACCGTTGAAGGGTCTTCTCATTATGGCGGCACTGCCGGAGGGCCTGCTCAGCGTGTTCTATCGTGTACATTGAGAAAGCTTTTCATGGCATTGTACCTTGCTTCTTAAAGCATTAATGGTACAGCACCGTGTTTTTTTTTTTTTTTTTGGACCAGTTTTATTCCGGGACAGTAGATAATACAAGATCGGTCCCTTTCCCCTATAAAGGGAGAAAGGATTTACGAGAAGTAATGTAACGTGCACCCAAGTGATAATCGTAATGGAAGAGCGCCACCTCCCAGAGGAAGCGAAGAGGACCATAGGAAAAGGGGGTAACATACTGCACAATGAAAAACTAATGGCAGAGGAGAGATATGTACAAGGGCAGCCGGCTAGGCTGGGTCTGGATCTGGTTCGGAGAGCAGATCGGTGTCAGGCGGTCGTAACAAGTAGGCCTGGAGCTCGGCAAGCGCATGTTCCCGGGGAGTCGGTACTGATGGGGGCACTTCGAGATCCGGGGAAGAGGCCAGCTTGGTGAGTTGGAGGAGGTGTAGGAAGGTGTACACCAGGTCCCGTTTGCCAGAGAAGAGGTTGGCGGGCTCATGGTCAAGGATAGGTGGGTGTTGGAAGAGGAGAGACTGGTGTTGGGTATAGCGGGGGCACTCGTAGACGAGGTGGAGGAAGGATTTGTCCCGGTACCCACAAGAGCAGTGGTTGACTTCGGGAGGGAGATCTGGGCGGTGTCGTCGGGTGTAGTCGGAAGTGAAGGAGTGGAGTGTTGCGAGTTGCAAGGCAGTGGCGTGTGTGCGCCGGGTAATCAGAGTATACCCTGCCTCGGGCTTTTCGGGGGGTATGGCAGCCGACCATAAGGGATGATTCCGGCCATCAGGTGGACGGTGATAGTGGATAGAGTGTCCGTAAGCATTGGGTAATTTGTTGGATGTACGCAATGTCTGAACCCATTCTAGGCCCTGCGCTTTGAAGGCGTTGGAACGGCATTGCTTTTTGACAAACGCGGCGGATTGCACACGTCATAAGGTGGCTTGAGGGGCCTTGGTGCATGCCTCGAGCGCTGCGCGCCTCGCCTGTGTGTCCGCTGCTCTCTTCTGGTTGGCTCCAGCCCATACGAGGTGGATCCTCGTGTCCTAACGGCACCGTGTTTCGTCGCTAAGGGATTCGCGAAACAGACGCCCATGGCTATCCTACAATTGACATTACAATTGACACCATGGCGATCTCTGGCGATGACAACAAACTAATTATCACTAGGTTAATTGGCTGACGCTCCTGCAGGACTGCATTACTGTACAAATGAAGAGTCTTCCCTTCTTGATGGCACTGCAGAAAGGCTTACTCGGCGTGATTTATCGTGTACGGGGGAAGATTTGTTGTAAAGTTATATTGCTCTCCTATCAAGTAATCTACTCACTAACAATGCCGCATGATATTTCGTCTCTAGGCCTAGGGTATTCACGTAGCATGTGTGCCTGTATATCCCACAATTGACATCACGGCAATCATTGACTGACTATAAGCAGACTCCGCTTACCCGCTCCTGCCCGTCGTGAAATATGACATTCGACCGTACGGTTTTTTCCCTGTTGAGGATCGGATCCAAGTGCTATGTAGATTCAGACTCCTTCCCGTCAGCTCGCGCGTAAGAGATGCGTGCGCCCTCACCTTCCTATTATATCCAAACTTCGCGTCTCGTTACGCTTGGGACCGACTGGGGACTTTTGTGTCGGCATTTTCCGGGGTGTGGCACATTGAGGTCCTTCGTCGCTATATCTGCTGTTTTATTATTGAGATGTGCGTATCTATACCGGAAATTGTTAATTAATGTACATATGCCCAAATCCATGAGCGCATGAAGTTCTTTGGAGGTCCCAGACTGCAGACTCTATACCTTGCCATACGCAGTACATGTGCGCCCCGAACTCATTACTGTCCTCTGTCATCTCTCTGAACACAGGTACTCGATATCCTCACTAGCGGAGGATGTCCTTGCTTCCCAAACGCGCGATCTGAGATATCAAGCAGTACAGTCAGCCAAAGACCAACTGGAGCGCAAGGCTGTTAATGTATGCGCCCACCTTGTCAATCACATCCCAACTTCTGCTTCGGTATCTGCTTGGGCTCTTCAGAATACACACCTGGTGCTGAGGAGAGAAGCTGAGGAGTTGACGAATAAAGACCATGGCCTTCGGTTTCATCCAAACGCTGCTACCGTGGAGCAAGTCGAGTCAACTTTCACGCCCCAACTTGCAGGAAAGATTCGGCATGTTGCCCCGACTCTGTGGGCATTCATATTCACCTTACTTGGCACACTCGACAAGCGGGATCCATGTCACATAGTTGACCCCATGGCCGTCGACTTGCATAGGGTCTTTGATGAATCCGAAAGAAATCTTGGAGAGCTCGGTGAAGAAACGCCTGCCAGCGAGACTGAAAGTGATGCTGGTATTGGCTTGGATTTGGATTCGGAAGACAACTTGAGGCGCCCTCGGAAGAGAACGCAGAAAGATGTATCTGCAAAGAACATAGCCCTTCGGGTCATTGTGCGTCGCAGCTCCATTTGAACAACATCACATATTGTTTACTTACACACAGCGTACTCCAACTTCATTAGAAAACGGTTGTCTGTGCCAGTATTATCCTTAAGAGCGCGAACAAAGACTGCAATCACTTATAGAGCATCGTGGGGATCTTCATACACTTGGCGAATGTCCCTCAGCATGCCATCGAAGCCCCTGCGCATGCAGGTCTGTCAATAAGTATCAAGTTCATCCAGAGGGCCGTGAAGTCAATGTTGAACGGCAGTACACATGGGATCAAAGGCCGTCTTCGCTCGCTCAAAGCAGCCATTGCCTATGACAATTTTGATACCAATCTCAAGACTTCTGAACCAACGCTCACTCACCGGCCATCATTCGTGAGCGCTACATCTGCTACAGCAATACCACTTGTGGGCGTCGAAGATATTGAAGTGCTGCGGTGTTTTGAGGAACTGTGGAAGAAGGGCCCTCGAAATCCTTCACCCCTGGCCACACCCGCGGTATTCGACGAATTTGATCTGGTGAAATACCACCTGACAGACCGCCACAATCAACCAAGCCCTGGAAGAGACATCAGTCCACAGCAAGAGGCATTCGCGTGGCACGTACAAGAAATCCTGGTGAACCATGGCCAGTATTTTGGAAAACCGTCCAAGAGCCTTGGGACGATTGACTCAGTCCTCGCGATTTCACTGACAAGGACAGAGCGGATACCTATGAGGTCCATGAAGATTAAACAGTAACCAGTCGACGGAAGTATTGAAGTTATGGAAAACTTACTCCAGCAAGGTGGTCTAGGTGGCGCTACCGGTCCTGGGTTCTCGACCGGTGGAAATGTTGACATATCTGAGTTTGTACCCTTCGTCCACGGAGATCCCTTGGCGAAGGAACGCCTGGATACGATCAGGGACTCTCGACGCATAGAAGACACACCTAAAAACCGGTTTCAGTTCGCCATCTTCCTGTTGGGGCTATTTCATTATAAGATGGCCTGCGTGGGTGCTCTGCGGAGGACTTATCTTCGGGAAAAGGAAGGGCGCAGTGACTTAAACAGCACGTACCAGCATGTGGGGATTCTACGGCCCCGCGAGGCTGGCATTATGGCCACTAAGCCAGGCTTTCGCCGGATGCGTGATGCGGTCCATCATGAACTACGTGCCACCATCCTTGAGTGCTGGCGGCTTGAGGTCTCTGCACTGGGTCCAGAAAAATGGACATCTCTTGAGGCATTCGCAGAATCAAAGCCGGACTGGGGCCTAGTTGCCAAGATTTCCGAAGAGATCGTTCGGAAGTATGCGGCGACGATGGAGGGCCTATCACAGTCGCGCACAAAACCTGAAGCCGAAAGAGATCAACAATTCGAGAACCAGACCCTGCGAAACCGGGATTACCTCCTCTACATTGACCTCTGTAATGCCATGAACGCTGGGGATGTTGGTCGTGTTGAGGCCTCGTTCCTGCCATGGATATATATCTTCTGCGCCACAGGAAAACATAAGCACGCGTCGCAATTGGCAAGGTTCATGAAGAACTTACACGAGGTGTATCCTCCTGCTCTGAGGTGAGTTCCATGCGGAAGCCAGCGAGTTGGGGTGCTCATTTGAAAACGACAGCCATCTTGTCCTCATGAATTTGTTGTGTAACCCAACGGGGAAGCCCAATGCCCTCCGACCTGTTGACTGGTTGGTAGAGCGGAATAATCTATATACAAAGGTGAGCAGACAAGCGTTACAAACTAAGACTTACCATCGCCGGCTTCCAGGTCATTTATTCGGGGAGTGGCCCGAATAGCAACATCGACTACATCTGCAAGCAACCGCCTCCCATTGAGGTGTTCAGGAGCTGCCATGTCATGGTCGAGTCCGCGTTTCAACTTACAAACCGCACCCTCAAACATACGCCTCCGGATATGACCGCAACATTTGAGAGGCTGCGTGCATACATGCAGTCATCAGGCACGTGTGGTTTGACGCGACTTAGCTTGTTTAGGCATGTGTTTCACGAGGAAAGGTGCGTATGTATGGTGACAGAGGAAGGGAGACGGAGGAAAGGGTGTTCGGGAGTGCCCGAACATGGTAATATAGTGCGCTACTCCAGGTGTGTCCCAAAGCCTGCACGTGCTGTGGTGACCTTGGCATATGCCGGTGAGCCTGTGGCAGATCTATCACGTGCAGGATTTAGGACGCACCCGGAGTAGCGCACTATATTACCATGTTCGGGCACTCCCGAACACCCTTTTCTCCGTCTCCCTTCCTCCGTCACCATACATACGCACCTTCCCTCTATCTCCCTTCCACCACACTCACTCTATGACATCCTTAGATACTTAGCGTAACATAGATAAAATAGATGAATTCAATGGAGCGTGGGTGATCGCGAATGCGTCTAGAATAATGCAGACAACATGTATTGTGGACAAAATCCACGAGGCATAGGCGTGTGTGGAGCATGGCGGTTAGTATTTCATAATTGTGAGCGTGACTACTCATCTACAACACCACCGTCGCAACTATGTCCCAATTCACAGTGCATACTCATGAATCTTGACAAACCATCCGAACATTCACTCAATCATATAGGTACACGACTTTTTTGATCTTGAGGCCACTGTAGATAGCGAGGAAGAGGAGGAGTTCGAAGACGAAGAACTCGGTGAGTCAGTAGGATTGGTCCCCTGTTGTGTCTTAATCGTATGTAGATCTATTTTTCAATGACGATGTCGAAGAAGCTACATCGGACTGGGGTTCGAGGCTCACCTCTCCCGCGCCAACGAATTTCACCAAACAAACATTGGAGATGCGAGCTGGTGTCACTCAGAGGTCTACCCACGCAGCCGCGAACTATGACGAGGGTGTCCCAAGACATTATCTCGTACCCCGGGAGCACAATCCTCATCTGTGGTCAGTTCGTGTAAAGGTACGTGGTCCAGCTAGCCACTTTACGCGATCTCACACCTTCTATCCAGGACATGAGAGCAACCTCATAATGCAGATAACCCGGCGCGCAAGCCTAGGCGATAAACCGGGTGTCGCGTCAGTTTTTGCCCGCGCAGGTATCCCAGGGTTCATTTTCCTGGAAGGTAATCTCTCCGACGTCACTCACACTGTGCACGGCCTCGTTACCGTCTTCACCCGCCTAGCCCCATGCCTGGTCCCCCTGGAGCAGCGTGTTGCCCTGCTGTTGCCATGCAACCCGTTGTCTCGTCCCACTGAAGAAGGCCAATGGGTACGTTTGGCGACAACTCTCGCGACTTCGTCTTAGAGGAGAAGGACCTCGCCCCACTCGAGCCCTTAAAGTAGTAATGTTGCTTCCATATATAGAACCAACTGTCAATTGCACGCAGCACGATCACATGCCACCACATAAAACTTTGGGGCAGGCTTGGGGGTTCAAAAAGACACAAGATAAGTATATGTGCACTCGATTTTCTTATCACTCAACCATGACCTCGCGATCATCCTCCCCAGACAGCGCATATACGCGCCGCAAAAAAGGCCATGGAAGCCACAATCCCAACAGCCACTTGGAGAGGGCTTCGTCCGAAGAACTTCCCAGAGAGAGAGGAAAGCTCAAGACACCCCGCCAAAAAACGTGAGGGGTATTATTTAATCAACCTTATTAGTTAATAGCTGTTTAACTCTAGCTGCTCAAATCAGCAAGACAGAGTCTTTCAAGCGGAGTCTGAAATGCCCCCTTGCGCCACACTGTGCCACCTACCATTTTTCCAAGCCACCAAACTAGACAGATGGAGCACTCGCCCAAGAACCCTCTACAGCTTCGGGCTGTCAAAGTTGGTAGGTGTCACACCCCCCTAAACACACCCCAACCCCCTCAGGATGTGCCCCCTGCCCTCCCATGCAGGCTAACGCTCCCCCTTTAGAACCGAGTGTCTATGTGGCGCCTTTGGGCTGCACGCTTACGGGCGCTTCTATCTCCATCAGTGACTATCTTCATGCCAAGCTGGTCCGGGAGGCTCTCGACGGCCCCCTCACTGACTGTGAGCCCTCTGACTCCCAGGGTGAACCCCCCGAGCTCCCCCCTGGGCGCCTGCAGCAACCCCCTCGCTTGCCTGAGCCACCCAGCTCTGCACTGCCAGCTACAGCCCCGCTCTCCAGGCACGAGAAGGAAAAGGTACGGAAGAAGGACCGGCGGAATAAAAAGCGCTCCATACAGCAGGCTGCAGCTGGCTCTGGCCCAGGCCTTAAACAGGTCGCAAAGAAGCGCCGTGCTGAGGCAGCTGCAGAGTCCCTGGAGCTGCCCTTCAGCATGGGCGTGGGCGTGCGGGTTACGAAGCCAGGCTGGATTGGAAGAAAAGCCACCGGCATGCCAAGGCGAGTATACGCAGTGGGGGAGCTCATAGGCGAATATGGCATGACTTGCTTTCCTTGGGATGGCAGGTGCGTCATGCATGGTGTCTTTTTTTTCAGGTTGCTCAATAGCGCTGCCCAGGCAAACCCACCCCCTCCTTGATAGGGAGAGGCGCATTATCGGGGTGCTTGTTGGCCAGCCCCGCGGCCAGGGCTGGGAGGCTGCCAAGGGTGAGGCCTTTGATGCCCTCAGGGTTGCGGCGGGGCAAATGTCCCTCACCGGCAAGGTGTCCTCTCACCGGTGTGGCACCTTTCCCTGTGTGGCCCACGGGATTTCTTTCGGGGGTGGGCAAGAGGTAGGCTCTCACCTTTCTCCCCTGGCCCGGTGCCCTCCATCTGTTTGTAGGAGCCTGGCTGTAACGTCGTCACGACGTTAGCTCGACTTGAGCTCTATAGAGGCGGTAACAACTTAGCGGATGCTCTGAAGACACGAAGGTCCAAGCGCAGGCAATGGTGAACACTCGAAGGTGCACTACTTGAAGCGGGCGATATAGAGAGAGATAGAAAGAGAGAGAAAGAGAGAAGACACAAGTGACGATTCAAGAAGACCAAGATGGCGTATCTTGGTCTTCACAAGACAGATTAAATACAAGTCGAGCAGGCTTTCAAGCGCTGCTATGAATCACGGTAGTGTAGCGTCCAACGTGTCGCGTAAGTAGCTCGAATCCTAATACTACTACTACTAGTATTAGTGGCGTAGTCCTCAGTCAGCAATCAGCGCGCAATCTCCTATTGTACTCGTAATCGCCTATCGTAAGTCCGCAACTAATCTACCTTACCGCCGTAGTTGCAACCGGTACAGTAAGGGTATGGGTCAAAACGTGACATCACCTCCTCTTCTAGCGTGAGACCCCTGGCTCACCGAAAGTCGCGTGCCGGCCAATCGCGCTGTTCATCGGCAATGCGCTCTAACGCGGTGGCGCGCTCCAAGCGGTAGATCGCGTCGTGCCGATCGTCTTGCGCACACTCGATCATGGTGCGGAGTTGACTCACCCTCGCCCGAAGTCGATCCAGCTCGTAGCTGGCCGCGCGGAAGCGCGTAACTTCCGCGGTGAGCGACTCGTCGTTGATGCGATTGAGCGCGCGGTTGGTGATCTTGTCTGCCTCGAAGATGACGAGGTCCTCGTGCGGATACGTGGGGCGGAGCGCCGCGGATACGTGAGGTTCTGCATAGAAGGGCTTACCATAGACGTGTGGCGAGCCCGGTATAACCCCTAATATGAGGGGGTCTGCCCCTCCAATGATCTGGACGTGTGATGCGTCCCTCTCTACTCCGTCTGGCCCGGTGATGGGGTATCGAATGTGATGGGGTCGTCGGTTCGCCCGGAACCCTTCAGGCGCAATGACATGCGCGGGGTCCTCGGCGGCAGTGAACGGACGGTGATCGGCGGCACCAGGCACACGCACACGTCCTCGATACATGGGGGACCCGTCGGAGTAGACGAGCCAGGGCGTGATGAGGGGATTATCAGGGTCACGTTTCGTTCGAAGGAAGGTGTGTCTCGCCGGGTAATAATCTTCGTCGTCATGGCCAGCCTCAGCTGCCGCCATCACTGCCGTCGCTCGCGCATCTCCCTCAGTCGGGCCGCTGCCGAGTCCAGCTGCTCCTTCTGCCACGCTGCTGCCACCCTCTTCCAGCCCTCCAACTCGTACTCCATCAGCGCTTGAACGCTGGTCATTGCTCGGGAAAACTCCGCGAACGCCGATGAGGTCGTCGCTTGGGGGGATAGCGGCGATGGGTTCGCGCTCGCCGCGATCGTTTCGGAAGACGTGGACGACGGCTCGGTTGTCGTCAGGGGTGGTCGTCGGGTCTGGGAATCTGGTGACGACGTTGATCCATTCTTGTGCGGTGATGGGCCCCTCTGCTGGTGCAAGAGGTGTCCATGGCGTGAGCTGAGTGTTGGGAACTTTGGTGTCGCTGTCCTCTGCTGAGAGGGCGCGGGCGTCTTCTGCAAGGGAGTCGAGGAGTTGCGCCTGTGTGACATGTCGCAGTGGAGAAGTGGGCATGAGAGTAATGGCTGAGCGAAGGAAGAGGGGATGACTGTCCTCCGCTCGAGCGACTCCCACTTTATCTCTTCTACCGTGGGTTTGCGCTTCCTGATACAGGCGAAGCACTTCCGGCGCAAAGACGTCGTCTTTGTTGACCCACTGGTTCTCCGAGTCTGGGTATCCCTTCCATTTGATCAAGTATTGAAGGCATCTTCCTCTGCCGAAATGCCGAGTGTCTAGAATGGCCTCGACTTCATACTCCTCTTCTCCATCTATCAGTTCGGGCGGTGGTCGTGTGAAGTTTTCTCCGTGCAAGGAAGTTTGCTTGTACGGTGTGAGAAGATCGATGTGAAACACTGGGTGGATGTTCCACTGCGTGGGAAGTTCCAATCGATAGTTGTAAGGGGACATCACCTGTATCACCCGAAAGGGTCCGTGGCGTCGCGCCGCTAATCTTGCTGTGGGCTGATTGGTTCGGAGATGTTTGCCCTCGAGCCATACAAGGTCGTTGATGCTGAATTTGGGCGTATCTTTGTTGCGTACCCATGACTCTTGCGCCTTCTTTATAAGGCGTTGGGCGCCGTCTCTAGCTTCTTTTAGCTGTGTCAGTCGCGCGGTTGCGAGGGGAATGGGAGATGGCTTATCCGTCCAGTCCGCTTGTGGGTTATACCCCATCAGAAGTTGGAACAGCGACTCTTTAGTATGTTCATGTGGCCAGTTGTTGTGCGCAAATTCGGCGATTGGCAGATAAGCTTCCCAGTTGTCTTGCCACTCATTTACCCAGAATCGTAGGTACTGTTCCAGCCACTGGTTAGTTCGCTCGGACTGTCCATCAGTACGTGGGTGATATGCGGTTGATATATTCTGTTGAATCCCCAGAATGCGGCATACTTCTCTGGTAAACTTGGATGTGAAGCGTGGGTCGCGGTCACTTATTATTTTGCGCGGCAATCCGAAGCGTTTGAACACATGGGCGACATACAGAGTCGCCGTTTCTTCTGCGGTGATTTCTTCTTGGCATGGGATAAAGATTGAGGCCTTGCTGCAGTCGTGGTCTGTGACAGTTAGTATACTGTCATACCCCTTGGAGACGGGGAGTTTGGTGATGAAGTCCATGGCCACCGTGTGGAACGGCATGGCTTCCAGTATTGGCATGATGGGATGCAGCGCAGCTCGTATGGGCCTCGTGTTGACTTTATTCCTTTGGCATTCTGCGCATCCTTGTACGTATTCATATACGTCTCTTCGGAGTCGCGGCCACCAGTAGTGTCTCTCCAGGATGCGTTGAGTTTTCGCAATTCCCGGATGGCCATGTATTGGCAAGTCATGATGGTCGTGTATTAGTACTCGTTGAGTCGACGCTGGCCCTGTGATTACGAACCTGCCATCCTTGTACCATTCTCCTTGTATTTTCTTAAGGCAATGAGGGTCGATCCATATCTTGATCACCTCTTCGTCTTGTTGGTGACGTGGTTGTAGTAGATTTGGGTTGGCGACGAAGGTTCGCGCGGTGTTAAGGGTTCGTACAAAGATTTCGGGGGGCAGGACCACTACTTCGCTGTTGTCCTCGACGCCTTGGTCGTAATCCGGTCGTCTGGACAGTGCATCTGCCCGCCCGTTGTTCTTTCCCTTAATGTGATGAATCTCGAAGTCGTATTCAGAAAGTTCGAGTACTTCCCTGGCGACTCGCCTGCTGATCTTCTGTGGTGACTTCCAGTACTGTAGGTTTAGATGGTCCGAATAAATTTTAATCTTGTGGGGGGCACCTGCGAGAAGTGGTCGCCAGTTCCGTAGGGCCTTAACTATTGCGAGCAGCTCTAGGTCGTAGATGTCGTAATTTCTTTCGGCTTCGGAAAGCGTCGCCGAGTAGTAACCTATGGGATGTCGCTTGCCGTCAGATTTCTTTTGCAGTAATACGGCTCCCACCGCATAGCCCGAAGTGTCTACTTCTAATTCGAATGGATCTTGAAGGACGGGGTGTGCTAGCACCGGTTCTTCCGTCACGAGTCGTTTTAGGGTGTTAAACGCCTTTTCTTCTTCTTCAGTCCATCGCCATTCTTCGTTCTTTCGTGTTAGTTTAGTGAGTGGCTTAGCGTGAGTTGCGAAACCGCGGATAAAGAGTCTGTAAAAGTTACAGAAGCCGAGGAACGAACGGACGTCTTTGACTTTTGTTGGTGTTGGCCAGTCCTTGATTCCTTGAACTTTTACAGGGTCCATTCGGGTCACCCCCCTTTCAAGGATTACCCCCAGGTAATCCATCTGCGGTTGATGGAACAGGCACTTCTCGAGCTTGAAGTAGAGGTCGTGTTCCTCCGCAACGTGCAAAACATCGCGGACAGCGTCTATATGGGCCGCTAGATCGTGATCAAAGTGAGTAGCGATTCCAATATCGTCCATGTAGACGCGTATAGTAGTGCCCAGTCGTTCGTGCTTCGCTATGGTGTCGCGATAGATGTGGTTCATCATGGCTTGGAAAGTGGCGGGGGAGTTGGTGAGCCCGAAGAACATGACCGTGGGTTCGAAGAGGCCGAATTTAGTTTTGAATGCTGCCTTTTCCTGATCGCCGTCGCGGATATGTATGTTGTTGTAGCCCCATCGGATGTCGAGTTTTGTGTAGATGTGGGCATTGCTGAGGTCAAGGATGAGGTCCTGTATTAACAGTAGCGGGTATTGGTTCCGAATGGTGTGGGAGTTGATGACCCGGTAGTCCTGCACTGGGCGTAGTTTTCCGTCCTTCTTTTTAATGAAGAAGAAGGATGATGCGTATGGAGAGATAGAGGGGCGCAGATACCCCTGCTTCAGTTTCTCCTCGAGAAACTCTTTGAGTTCGCCCTCTTCTTTTTGGGTCATAGGGTAGATTTTGCAGTCGATGGCGGCCGGCGCGGATGGTTTGAAGTCTATTGCATGATCCCACGGCCTTGCCGGGGGGAAGCGATGCGAGGCTTGCTCGTTGAAAAGTCTGGCAAACATTGCGTATTCCTGAGGGAGTACTGCCGCCATTTGTTGTTGTTTTGCTTGTATGGCCAGCTCCGTCGAGGTGGTGGCTCTAGCGAACGTTTCTTCCTCCAGTTCCCGCACAATGTCTTCCTTTTCAGCCATAATGAGGGCTCGAATGGTCGTTGTTGATAGCAGTGCTTCGGTAGTTGCTAACACAACTGGCTGCATATCGGGGTGTATGGTGGCAGTGGCCCAACTAATCATTGGTTCGAATGCGCTTAGCCATGGATAGCCCAGCACCATGTCTTCGCTTCCCAAGTCGGTGACCAGGAAGGTCATTTGCTTTATTTGTCCCCGTGTTTTCACCTCTAGGTTAACATAATGAGTGATTAACCCAGCTTTATTCTCCGTGTTGTCTATATTCCATATTTTGCGAGGTGTGCTCAGCGGCTGTGTCTGGATATCAGCCCTTTTTGCCAAGCTGGGTCGGATGAAGTTATCGGTTGCGCCAGAGTCGACTAGCGCATTTGTTTCAGTCGTTTGGTAATTCGTACGGACAGTCACTGGAATTCTCATAGATCGGTAGCGTGTTGTCACAATTACAGAATTACATTGAAGAGCCCTCACCCAGACTGATGGGTTTAGGCATCCCGAAAACCCTCTTTTCCCCATAGATCTTGAAGTATAAGATCTTTTACTTCATCCGTACTGTTGGCCACCTGTGTGAGCCATTCTTTGGCCTGTTCTCCCGCTGTTTTCGTGCTTGCCGCGTTGATTTGTGGTGTGGGCGTTACGCTTGGCGCCGGCGACATATACCCCGGCAGCGACGGCGCGTACTGTGAGACGGGTCCTTGAGGATATCCCATAGTTTCGGTCATGCGGCTGCTGGATGAGGCAGCCTGCCACTGCTGCTGCGCACGCGGATATGGGCAATTTCGTGAGAGGTGGCCAGGAGCGTGACAGTTATAGCAAAGGACATTCCTTAGGTCCCTTCGAGATCCTCCTCTCCCTCGTCCTCTAGCTCCTGGTCCTCCTCTTGGCGGGAATGGTGGTGTAGGCCAGTCGTGGTGTGGCAGTTTGTTGAAATCGATGTTTTCGGACCCTGCGAGCCTCACCTTTGCACGGTCAGCCGAGGTGTCCATCGCCCACGGGTTAGTTTGTGGCAGGTTCTGCGGGAGTGTCCATCCCACATTGCCGCCCTGCTTCTTTGGTTGCGTTGTTGTATTTTTGTATTCATTGAGTCGCGCTTTGAGGTGGATATAGTTCTTCTGCCACTTAAGGACTGCCCTTTTCCAGTCGTCAAACGTGACGGGGTCGTCGAACTGGAACGCGTTCTTGAACAGTTCCTTGGGGAGACCCGACGTAAAGAGGTCGATGGTTTGGGGTTCATTGAGACGGTAGTGAGCTTTCCGTGCAAGCTGTTCAAAGTCATTGACGTACTTGTCAATGTCTTCTCCCGTCATTTTGTAACCTTTCCGTAGTATAGCTTGGGCTTGTTCCCTTTCTAGCGTGTTTTCGAACCTCTGGCTGAATCCATCGGCTACGGCGTTCCATAGGTCGCGAGTATAGGGACTTATTCCCCGTTGTATCTGCCTGTTGAGCCAGTTTAGGAAGGATAGAACCCATTCGCTGACTGCTCCGCCTTTGATGTAGGAAAGAAACAGAAGGCATCTTCTGTAGTCGTTGCGCATGATAGGGGCGTCCAAGTTCATGCCCCAGTAGACATGCCACTGCGTTAGGAATTGATCTACTTTGAGTCTGTCTCCGTCAAAAATGGAAGGTGGCTCGCCGGTTAGTTTTTCGTTATGATGTCCTCTTCCTCCGGCATCTCCACCACCTCCTCCTCCTCTGCCATCGCCTCCTCCACCTCCTGGTGGTCCCGTGGGTGGCATTCTTGGTGGTTCGGTTCTTCGTAGATCAAACGGGATACCTCCCCCTGGTGGCGGTGGCGGGTCTTCGCCCAGTCCTCCACTTCCCGGTGGGAGGTCTAGTGCGGGTTGTCGTCCGGATGGGGGGTCTCCTCAATCTGACCCTATTGCTCGAAATATGGCTGCGTCATCTGCAGTCATTCGTACACCGGTTTCAGGGTTAATGGGCATGAGGATTTCTCGTGCTTCTTCTCGTATTGCGCGCGCTTCTTCGATCGCGACTTCTTCCATTGCTCTTGTTATTGTCGCCATAATGGCTGGTGATCGGATGTGAATTGGCTCTGGTTCGGTAATGTGTGCGGACTCAGCTCGTTCGATGAGGAGATCTTGTATTGCTCCTCCGCTAGTTTCTGTTTGATTTGGCTCTCGTCCTTCACTCTCGTCTTGGCTTTGCTCCTCTTCTTCTTCTGATATCACTTCTCCAGTAGAGTGTTCTCGTACTTGCCCGTCGATGGGGCCCCAATCTGCTCGGCTGTTTAGTTCTCGGGCGTCGATATCGCACTGGTATCTAGGTCCTGCTGGTCGTATGACGTCCCACTGGGAATCTATGGGATTCCACGTAACCTCTGTCCAACACAAGTGGTCGAAGTTGAACTCAACTGGTCAGAACCTACTAGGTCCGTTGAACTCCACAAAATATCCGGTTTCTTCTTGTCTTTCCCTCCAACTAGCGGCTTGTAGAAAGCGCGTGGGGACGTTACGTTCTCCTCTTCTTGGGATCGAGTATGGACGGAAGCTCGTCCACTGGTCTCTTGTTGTTACGGCCACGGTGGGATCTTGGTCTTAATGTAACGTCGTCACGACGTTAGCTTGACTTGAGCTCTATAGAGGCGGTAACAACTTAGCGGATGCTCTGAAGACACGGAGGTCCAGGCGTGACAAATATCTTGACGACACGAAGGTCCAAGCGCAGGCAATGGTGAACACTCGAAGGTGCACTACTTGAAGCGGGCGATATAGAGAGAGATGGAAAGAGAGAGAAAGAGAGAAGACACAAGTGACGATTCAAGAAGACCAAGATGGCGTATCTTGGTCTTCACAAGACAGATTAAATACAAGTCGAGCAGGCTGTCAAGCGCTGCTATGAATCACGGTAGTGTAGCGTCCAACGTGTCGCGTAAGTAGCTCGAATCCTAATACTACTACTACTAGTATTAGTGGCGTAGTCCTCAGTCAGCAATCAGCGCGCAATCTCCTATTGTACTCGTAATCGCCTATCGTAAGTCCGCAACTAATCTACCTTACCGCCGTAGTTGCAACCGGTACAGTAAGGGTATGGGTCAAAACGTGACAAGGGGGTTGGTCCCTGAGTAAGTGACGGGGAAATAAGGACGAAAAAATACCTCGATTGGCTTGAAGGCTCGCCAGAATTCCTGCTTGTAACCGAGCTCGGCGAGTAGCTCTTCATCAGCACTGGCAATGGCTTGTTTGCGCCGTTTTCGAATGTCTGCTGACATCGCTTGACCTTATGCTTGGAGCCTAGAGAAAGAAAGACCGAACTTATAAGAGGTTGGGGAAAAGTGGGGCTTGAGAAAAAGGGGGCCCGATGGGGTTCCATAGAGATAAGAGGGTGAATAGATAACATGGAAGGAGTGGAGACGAGCGCTCATAGCTACAGTACTGTAGTCTAAATCACTGAAGAAAATTGAATCGGTGAAGACACCGTGACCGCATTTATTTTCCTGGTCAGACACACCCTCTTGATTTGACCCGAATTCGACCCACACCCGACCCCTGCCGGACCACTGGTGACTAATCCTGACTTTCCTTTTTTACTGGGCGTCACGTGTCTGTCACCTGTGGGATGCTTTTCACTTCGTTCCTTTCCACAAGTTGATCGCTTCAACCTGGTCAGTCCAAAATTGTCATAGTAAGTCTCCTTTACATGCACTAACACCCTGTTTTGGCAGATCTCTACTTTTTCTGGAAGATCATTGGGATCTGCGTGCACAGAAAGGTTGTGCATTTGCAATAGCTTGTATGTGATACAGTAGTACGTTACCACGCCTTCATTCACCCCAACCGCTTCACAGCTGCCCCGCTCCACGCTCCACAACTGCAACTATCCATAGAACTGCATACAGAAGACCATGTTGGCTGACAAGGTGCCCTTTGATGCTACTGCCCCAGTCATCACCATCGCCACATCGTCGTTGCAACTCTGAAGCTGCCGTTTTACAAACCAGTGTGTACATCCTGCCTTCGCCTTCTCCCCCACCTTTACGCCTCATGACCGCCTACCTGTCCCTCATACCCCTCGAAGGTACACGCGAGTCGCTCACTGTACTTACTGTAGTACCACCCGCAAAAAGGTAATGTTTATCCCTGCCATCTCCATTCCAGCTCGCGCATCCACAGGGCACCCTTTACACCTGCCAGTACATCACCACTTACGAGTTACCACTCCCACTTTGCGCCACTTACAAAACATTTAGCTTTGTTTTGTTTTTTCTTGTTTCCCTCCGTTCTGTCTCATCGAGGGTAGGACAACGGCAGCCACAACATTGCCACCGTTCCTTGCGCGCATGAAAGCACTCCCATTCGCCAGTTGCTACCGCATCGACTCCTTTGCCCATGCAACGATGCACCGACCCCGTCTTTCCCAACTGCCGCTACCCCATCGCTGTACCTGGTCATTGCGGCAACTCCCCCGCCTCCCCGGATCACGTTGCTACCACCCCGACTCTGTTGCTGACAGCAACGGTGATGGCAATTACAACGACGCAACCACAGCGACGAAGTGACGATAACGCGACCATGGCCATGACAACCGCGACGACGAAGCGCGCGCTGAAGACAGCCGCAGCCACAGCCATAACGGCGATGATCGACGACGAAGTGCGCGACGATGAAGCGCACGAGACGGCGGCGGCGAGGACGGCGGGGACAGCATATCCAGCGTAGTGATATTCAGCTTAGTGTGTTTTAGTGTTTATGCAGAAGACATTATTATTTCTCATGTTCTTTGAATGATCTTTCGAGTGACCCTCTCAGTATCTTTCACCAAGCTGCAGACCGGTAAGTATCCTTCTAGCAGAACTTTGAAAGGTATTGCACATCCAGGGGTCCTTCGGAAGATTTGGGCCATGCTTACCGAAAGCAAAAACCCCTTTCCAGCTTCTACCGCTTCTGCCACGTCTGGAAACTGAGAGGGGCTCAAAAAAGTGACATGTTTTTTCTGATACGTGGCTCCCACTGCCAGCCAGGCTTACGACACGCCAGTGCGATAAGGTGGAGATGGAAAAGGGTATAGGAAAGGAACAGCAGAAGGGTAGGCAGGAATGAAAAAAAATGAGGACGTGAACGCTGACAGGCACGAAGGAAGGAGCGATGAGCTGGCATAGAAGTTTTGTTAAGGAGCCAGAGCGAGATGACACGCTGTCGTGCTGCTGTGGAATCAAGTGTGGGATTAAAGCTGAAGCTGAAGTGATACTAGAAAAATCCATATGGAAGGGCGACGTGGAGCAAGAATATGGAGGGGGCGACACAAGAACGAACGCTACCATGCATGGCTCAAATGAAGTGATCCGAGAATCTGCCGGGTAGATGATAGGAACCTTTTGACGAGAACTACGTGGCTGCCACCAACAACGCTGACGTGGAGATTCAATGATGTGTATGTGAGGGATGGGCCTTTGAGGCACCACGCTGGTGGGGGAGGAGGTATATAGTGCGGGGTGTCTGTCAACGCAAACTCTGCGAATCCCACTTTTCTCAGGCTGAAAACCAGGCACTTTTATTTTGCTCTCACCTTGCTATGCCCTCTGGAACGGTCACCGATGCAGTCTTTGCTATTGGTAAAACCATATGGGACTACCCCGTTTGGAGAGAGCGTACAAAAGACGCTGTCCCACCTTTCTCCGCTGATGCCTCGACAGAGACTGGACTAGATCCCCGCGAGCTGGAGGCTGTGAGAGCGCTGGCCAGCCGGGTGCACGGAATGACAGCCTATCATGTGTTGATAAGTGACCCTTGCGCACTTAGCGGCTCGTACGGACCGGACTTGCAGCATGGACTGCTTTAGATTAGATATACAGGACTTGTAGATTAGATACTGTTTTGATCTGTACAATCTGGACTTACAATTGCGTCATCTATGACATCACTGTACTTCTATGACATCATACATCCGGACTCTGCGTTGTATAACGCCTTTGTACTTTCCTTTGTTCTTTACTTGGTAGTATCTTTATTATGATGTCAGTATGATATCATGTAGTTCTGGACTCTTCTTGTTCTCCTATCCCTTGTTCTCAAAGCATCCACTCTTTTGTCCCTTTGTAGAACAATAGCACCTTTTGTATTCTGTGACTAGCGTTACTTATCTTGTACTACTGTCACCCTCTGTAGGAGTATAAGTAGAGTACCATGTACGCTCCTGGTCCACATCAGTTCTCACTGTTTGTGTGCCAGGTAAGCTTCCTTCCCTCTAATGTAACATTATCAGTTCTCACTGTTTGTGTGCCAGACTTCACCTCTGCTTCACTCTGCTAGATTCCCTGTTGCTGCTTCCAGCCACCCAGCTTGTCTCACCACAGAACACTTTGTCCCTCTGTGAGTAAGCTATCTATGTGTGCTGTTCATCATCATGAACGGATCAAAGAGCTCGCCCAGGAAGAAGACAATGACAAGGTGGGGAAGGACGCATGGGTGAAGTGGTTCAAGACAAAATACCCAGGCTGGCGGGTTCGGAAGGATGTGGAGGCAGTATTGGACATACACGGACGCCACCCACGACAGATGGTCATGGGATTCGGAACGGTGAGTCGAGGGGATAATGATTGCCTTGTGTATGTGAGCGCTCAATGAGTTGTATTGCCCAGGTAGACAAGGTGCCGACGATGAAGGACGCCCAGATCGGACAAGCAGTGGAAGCAATCGCGGAGGCGTTGTTCGGCAATGACGTGTTTGTGGACCCTGACATCGCACACCCATTTGTCAAACCTGACATCAGCAGCTTCGTCTCGACGTTGCTATCGTACATTTGGAACCAGACGCGAAAGGCAGTGAAGACCCAATACGCTCGGCTGGAGAAAGGCAAGGAGGAAGTCAAACAGGAGTATGAGAGTAAGTAACAATGCACCTTCAGTGTATATTGACGATGGACCGCTTTCTAGAGCTCAGTCGTTTCGATAACGACTACAGACCAAAGGCGGCCGATTTTCAGCCGTGGTTCAGGAAAGTAGACCGCCTGATGGTGCTCGCAACTGCCTTTGGGGACAAGCCAAGTGGGGACGTGTTGAAGGAACAGCTGGGGAATATCGGAGAAATGTATAAAGTGCTCACTGGGCAGGTCGCCCCTGAGACGGTCAAAGGTGAGCCTGGTTAACTTGGCGGTAACATGTGCACTCGATTACAGGGGCGTGAGACTGACGCCAGCCACCTTCCCTACCACAGGACTGAACAAAAATCTTCGGGATGCGGTGATGAGGTTGGCGTCGGGTAGAGAGGTCGACATAATGTGCCAGCAACTGTCAGAACGCCTGGAGCTGGAGAAGGCCCACATGGAAGACGAGGTGGTGTTCGACTTTGCGCCTGAGCCCGCGATGGACTGGTCTGAGGGGGTGGAACACCTGCAGAAGAAGACACCTGAGGAACTGTACCAACTGCTCGGGTTGGAGAGACACGCGATCCCATTCTTCAGGGATGAAATTTCTGAAGAGCTTGACACACCTGGGGAATCTGGTGCCAGTAGAATGGAACCATTTTCCTTGCGATGGCACCAACTTGTCGGGGTTACAAGGATGGTCGAACGTGCGCAGGCGTCGCAACCTGTCTTGTTGATGGACGACGTGGGGCTCGGAAAGACTGTCCAGGTCCTAGCCTTCTTTGCAATGCTGGTGTACTACTGTATGGTGCACAGGGAGAGCAGGAGATACCCAGGGATGTGGGGTAAGCAATATTTATCGTGCAATAAGTTCAGAGACACCCAAGATGACACATATGAAAGGGACGACGAATGGATGGTCAGACTGGGCTGGTAAACATGCCGTGCTACCCGATCACCCGTTCTTGATTGTCGTGCCACCACCTCTTTTGGACCAGGTGACATCCGAGTGTGTGCGCTTTCTGCAAGCTGGCTCGCTGGATGTGGTCAAGGTCACTGGAGGGTTGTTGCAGCGCAAGGGATTATGGACAGAGGTGGCTGAACGGTCAAAGGTGGCCGCAGGCATGAGGCTGTATGTCACGTCCACATCAGTGAGCACGCGTTTAGCATGAGCCATGTCTATAATTACAGAGGGATTGGCTGACAGTCGGACGCTGCAGGCACTGATGTCAGATTCTAGCTTTGTCCATGTACTGCATGGCCGAGGTAAGCCGACGATGGCAGCACGTGCGGGTGCGCATGAAGGGCAGTCCATCTTTGGGCGACAGTATCTCGCGGTCGCGATCGACGAAGCACATGGCTTCAGAAATGCAAACAAGCTGTATGGTGCGGTGCGTGCACTACGGGAGAAAACTGATATATTCATTGGGATGACAGCGACACCGGTGACTACGCGAGCTGATGTGCGTATACCAGAGGTTGAGTGTGTGCGCATTTGAGAGCTAACGATGACCTCAACCACAGGATTTGTGGCACATCGGGAAGGCTCTTGGGCTGCCCCAATTTGATGATGCTTATGACCATGAGTTTGATGAGATGAAGAAAGAGCTAGGTCGTGCCAAACGAGCAGACAACAAGCAGAAGAAGGCAGCCAATCAGGACGAGCTGGAGGGGCAACTGCGTGCACTCATGGAGGGTGAGAAGGATGCACCGCCGACAGAAGTACACACCAGGTTGGAGACTGCGTTGTGGATCACGAAGATTCGGGAGAAGTACAAGGGGGCTGTAATACGGTGGACGGTGAACTCACTGGACTTCATGGACAACACAATCTCTGGACTTGAACCGTATGAGGAGCATAAATGTGTGGTCGAGTTATATGACCACGAGTACGACGCATTGGAGACACTTTCTGAGCAAGCAATTGACGACAAGTCATTCGTGAAGCAGTTTGCAGGGGAGGTGAGTGTCAATGTGCCTTCATTCGAGAGGAAGGGAACTGACCCATGACACAGAAATTCTACCTGAAGATTCGGCAAAGTCTGCTCCACCCTTCCTGTGCGAAGATTGGACCAGCGGTGAAAGCCGACGACCCAGACTTATACAGAAGGGTACCATCGGCAAAGCTCGACTCACTTGTTGAGATCCTAAAGCACCACTTGGCAGAGGACGGTGCACCGATGATATTCCCAATGCGACATATCCCGTGGTCTCACTCAGTGACCAGCTCATCTCAGAAGCAGCAGCGGCAACAGCAGGCATCTACATTGCCTGACAAGGTTATCATATACGCATACTTTACGACCGCATTCAACTTGATAAACATGGTACGTCCCCAAACATAGCACCAAGGAGTCTTAGACGTGTGGCTGAATATCTAATTGCTGATCATTATATGCCACTGGCAGGTACTCGAAGCGAACAAGATCAAGATGCTTTGGATCGATGGGTCTATGCCACTGTGGCAGAGGACAGAGAAGCTCAAGCAATTCAAGGAGAGCAGACGCGATGGAAAGTGCGTTCTGCTCATATCAAATGTGGGCTCAGTGGGGCTCAACATCGCATTCGCAAATATTCTCATTATCGTCGTATGTACAAATGATCATGTGACCAAAATAACTGATATGTGATGCAACAATCATAGGACGTGCTATGGTCTGCGCTGGATGACCAGCAGCTAATTGGGCGTATTTGGAGGCACCCCCAGCCAAAGACTGTGAAGGTCTATCGGCTGATTGGGGCGAAGTCTCCTGACATTTTCCTGAACAACATATCATTCAGCAAGGGCTTCATACTGGAGTCATTTGCCAACATCGGAGACAAGCTCAGTGAGTGTGGAATGAGGTGGAAAGATGGAGAACTTGAATGCTGACAGAGAGTGACTAACAGGGAAAGCGCTGGAGCTCGGTGATGAGGAGGACATCACAGATGACATGGTGGTCGAGCTTCCAGACGAGGAGCCAAGCGTGTCCAACAAGAAACGCAAGGTGGAAGCGTTACCGAAGGGGAGGGAGCAGAAGACCAAGACCGCCGCAGCACCACATGCCAGTAGACGGGGGAAGCCAAAGCAGGCAGAGCCAAGAACAGAGGTCGAGCCTGCTGCTGGCTCAGTGATTTCGACCTCGAACGCACCAGCGAAGAGTTCAAAGGGCAAACATACACAGGAGGTAGTACCTGAGTAAACTCTGCATACTGAGGGCTGAGGTTTCCCCTTTGCTGCAGAAGTCCACCTCCGACCAGAGAGAGAAGGGCATTCCCAAGACCATTGCAGAGCTGGAGGAACTGATCCCACCACTCAATCTGCCAACAGGTGTCATCGACCAGGTGGACCCAGATTACGACGAGCAGATAGAAGAGCTCAAGTCCTCTGCCAACCCAGACATGTTCAAATATGTAAAGGCCTGCTTACTCATTCTTGGTGACCACCGTGGTGCGCTGAGAGACGCGAACCATGCTGAGGGTCTGCGGCTTCTGGAAGCAAGGGAACAAGCGTTGCGAGACTTGTCGGAACAATATGTGAAAGCAGCAATAGGGAAAGATATCCCCGCAGTGCAGGTGGATGCAGATATGGACATGGTCATCGGAGGTGAGTACCAGTGAGTGATGGGACTGTTGTGCACAAGAAAAACTGAATACATAAAGCAGATGGTGATCTCTTTTCCGACTCTCTGCTCACTGAATTGGTGAGCCTTCCTGGCACTAGCACCGATGAGTTGGGAGCAACCTCTCTTTCAGCCGGCTCTAAGCGCAGCCGCAGCCTGAGCCAAGCAAGTTCGTCAGGAAGCGAGCGGTCGTCGAACCGACAGTGAGTGGGCGTGGGCAAGTCCAAGTCCAAGTCACTGACTGGGAGCAAGGAAGGTGTGACGCAGAAGGGAATGTACAGGCAAGGTAACAGCTCTGGACTATCGATGCCTGCCACAGATGAGCAGTTCCTGAGTGTTGAGATGGGCCCATCTTTGCATCCGTTAAAGCACAAGGCGAGCGCGAAACAATTTTCCCCGGACTCGTCCACATCATTTAAGGACTTTGGCAAAAAGTGGAAGGGCAGCCAAGGCAAATGGTGAGCTTCCAGAACAGTTCGATGGTCCAGGTGTCTTGTCCCCGCACCATTTCGAGCGCTGGGCGCTGGGCCTCCGTGCCTGAGCTTTCTTTTAGTCATGTAATTACAAACGTATTTCGACCGGATTATCGTACCGTACTACCATGTGGAGTCATTGTGAACAATAGATCAAACTCAATGCATGATGAACAGCAAGAAAAAAATGAAGGACAGCAAAGATGTTGTGACATCAAGGCCTTGATTGAGGCGTCGAGTAATAAGCCAATACGCACTACGTTACCATAAATCTGCCAGGCCTGACATATCTGGGTACTTAATTATGTATATTCCTTGCGAGTCACTTCCGTGCTCTCCATTCTAGATTCGGTGCGGGCTGCAGGAGGGAAGGGGACTGGTGCATGGCAGAGGGAGGTGTACTAGCTATGAGGATATATAGTTTTTATATATTGTACTGATAGGTTATGAGGGGTTTGACTATACTTAAAGCAAAGGCGTCCAGGACGCCACACACATACAGACATAGGCTCTTTCCAGTCTGTGTGGTCCACTTGGACAAGACACGACACACATAACTTATATGTAACACATTGAAGGGAAGGGATTTTGAGAGTCAGGACGTGATGTGTGCACTGGCGTCCAGGACGCCACACAGAGAGATGACACACATAACATACTGGAAGGAAGGATATTTGAGAGTCAGGATGTGATATGTGCACTGGCGTCCAGGACGCCACACAGAGAGATGACACACATAACATACTGGAAGAAAGGAAATTGAGAGTCAGGATGTGATGTGTGCACAGGCGTCCAGGACGCCACGCACAGACTCTTTCTGGTCCGTGCATCCCAGTCGGGCTGGACATGAGAAGCACTCGTCAATCCCATATACACCTATGCAGAGTGTGTACCCCAGCCTAGGTGACGTGCCTGATGGCCTACTGTTCAGATACAACCAGGAATGGGCAACGAGAGGCTAGTCACAGCAGTTTGATAATTTAATACATTCTGATTCTGATTCCTGTTCAATTGGGAACTAGATGTCGACTTCGTCAACTGTGACCTAGCCTATCCCGATTTTTGGCTTTCTGTGGGACCGTGTGTGGGTGGACTTTTGGGCACAATGTAGGGTTGACTTCACTAAAGATGGGACAACTTACTGTAATTCATCCTAACTCACGATCAAACTCACGATCACAATATGGCTGGTGTAGGAGCGCGAGAATGCGCGACTAAGTACACAGTAAGTAAAAGTACCATAAGACGGAATAGAGTAAACTACTAGCCTCAGCCGTTTGGGAGAAAAGGCTGAGGTTGTACTACGTGAGCTGCGAAGTATTTGTGTAAGGGAAAATTATGTTTATAGAGTATATTTTGAGTCCGCAGTCGAGCAGCTGAGCCCGACCTAACGCACTCATGTGTTTCTAGTTCGGCCGGCCTGAGACTGTCCGACGCTGGTGCGTCGTGTGTGGCTGAACACTCCAACACCGTGACACCTTGAGCAGGCAGTGCAAAATTCGTGCATAAAGTGATACAAAAATAAGGTCCGAAAGGGTGGGAGAGAAGATAGGATGATTGGCTTGTGTTACAGAAGTGTGTTGTGGGAGGAAAGGAATGCGGGATCAAGTGCGGGATCCTTTAAGTTGTGGTTTGGATGGCCAAAGTGTGTCTGAAGAGACCCATTTGTTGTGGGGATCTTGCAGTGAAAAAACCTGGGATAAACAGTGCCCACAAAGAGATTGAGATGATGCACCACCGTGACCAAGACCATGACCCTCGTATCCTGTACGAGCAGCAAAAAGTACGGCCTGCAGACGTGAATCCCAACACCCCAGTTATACAGATACACAGACCAACATACGCCTGCAGATATCGTAAACTGCCTCCACAACAAAAAAAGCAAAAAATAATTAAATTGGTGTTAGTCCTTTTAAGCTGACAACGCGCTCGTGCTCACAGCTGGCTCGCAACCGCACCCACCCACCATTCGCGCGACGCCACTACCGAATTCACCACCACCCGATGTTGACCTCAGGTCGACCCACAGCCACTTGTGACTATGGCCACAACTGATGGAGGTCCGACGCAAGCCAATCCAGCACGTGCTACGACGATGATGCAGCCGTGACAGGGTTAGCAGGGAAGGTGGGAGGTGCTCCACATTTGTTGGTGGGGATCAGTTTGTACGTGACCATGTCGTATTGTAGCTGTTTGGCCACTACCTCCTCAGGAGTTGACTCATGGTCTCGAGAAGGGAGATGGGTCTGTGAGCTTTTAGTGCAAGTTCCGTACAGCGCTCATTTGTATTCGGGTGAAGTATCAGACATTTTAATGATCAGTTGCTACTGCGGAATGCCAAACAATGTGGAGCAGGTCTACGATGAACTTGTGAAGTTCATCCTTCACTATTGGTTGGGGGATTGTTGGATTCATATATGCATCCACACCAAAAAGTTCCTCAGTGACGAATGGGACCAAAGGGATGAGGTCATCCTTGATGAAAAGTAAGCAGAGGGGGATGAAGGTGACAATAATTGTACTGACCATGCGAGCCTCGGTAGGATATCCGTATGTCTGTGAAGGGTGACGACCGAAGCCGTACAGGATTCGCTCAGTGTCAATCTGAAGACTCCAGGACCGAATGTGACCATTGACCCAGGCGTCCCAGGCGTCAGGGGCATGTTGAAACTTCGCGAGGGACTTTTGGGCCCGGAGAATGAAGCGTATGCGCTCATCATAGGTGGGAAGTGAATGAATGTCATATGTGAGGTTCTTGATGACCGTGAGCTGCCAGGAGGCAAGATGGGTATTGGCAGGAGTAGCGTTGATGTTGAAGGGAGGGACGAGATTCTGAGTCCTGAGCTGCCAGGCCTGGAAAGACCAGATAGAAGGGCCTACGGCAAGAATTACGTCCGAAAGACGTCGAGCTGACATTGATTGTGGGATGGAGTGGCAAAATGGCAATGGTGCGCATATGTATTGTCACGGTTGCGGATGGGTCTTATAATGAATACACAGGTACAAATTACCAGGGGGGGTAAGGTTACGGCACATGGGCACGATAAGGTGGGGAAATGGAAAAGAACATTAGAAGGGACAGCAGAAGAGTGGGCAAGAGTGAGAAAATGAGAAGACGTGAACTTTGACAGACACGATTCAGAAGGAAGGAACAAATGAGCTGGCATAGAGGTTCTGATAAAGACACAGCGAAATGACACGCTGTCGTAGCACTAGGTATACATCAACATTGAACTCAATGCACACTTGCCTCTCGCCCCCCATGCCAGCCACGTCCAACTCACACACCAAACACACCAAACAGAAGCACAACTTGGCCAAACAGTTGCCAAATAGACACGTCAGTCAATTCGACACAACAGCACAGCAACCACCACCAAACATGAATATACAATATCCAAGCAAGGACAAACTGGACACGTCAGCTCACTGCTCACCAACACAAACACCCTGGAAGCCTCTGACGAAGAAAACAAAACTGTCAAAGCCACCTGGAAACACGTCTTGTTGGGCTACGGCCCGGAACGGACAAAGTCCGGCAAACTGAGGCTAGATTGACATATTAGATAATCGTAATATTAGCGTAGTTAAACGATTATCTATGAATAATATCTAGGAGAGAGGAGCATACGCTCTCCTCAGGAACTCCCACTCACACATTGTTCACCTATCCAGCTGCCCGCCTCCGTAAAACTCTATACGTCTTCCACCCAGAGCCCCCCCCCCCAACTGGCTCGAGATCTGTGAGGTTTTAGTGGGTAGGAGACCACACTGCACCTAACCGCGGCTGCCCTGTGTCTGAGTCCCACACTATCCCCCCTACCAGGGGATGTGCGTAAGCGCATTTTCCCTCACAAACCGGTTCCCCTCTAGGCCCGGCAACACAGTGTGCTAGGTAGAGCTGATGGTAAATCTCCTACTACTTAGCACTTTATTTACGGGTATTTAGTCGTCTACACGTAGACAAACTAGATATCTAAAATAAAAGTGCCCTTCTAAAAAAAAAAGAAACAGTACAAACGTTTCGAATTTGATTAGCAATCATTTCCTAAAAGGAAATGACGCAGCGGTCACGTGACTTTGCGTGACGGATTCAGCTAATTTGCGTGACGCGACACGTCTTCACTTTCTTTCCCTCTACTACCATGTCTTCCCTCGCCACGACCTTCCAATCTTCTGCAGGGGATAATTATCCCACATGGTCGTCGTGTCCACGAATTCGTGTTCATGCTTCCAGACTGCATGCAGTATTGGTTTGGATGGCTTGGATGACTTGAACCTACCGTGACACGCTGTACGCGCTGTACTCTAGATATTTTTATCCAGAGTGCGCGCCTCCCTGTGTTCGCACCACCCCTCATCTCTGTTGGCGAGCTAGCTCCAACCGGCACACTATGACTATTCGGGGCGCACACCTCCGCATACCACCTGACGTGAAGGTAGCATCGTTCGTCTGAGCCCCCAGGAGTGCCGCCGCCACTTGCGTGTGCTGTTCTGCGTATCTCGCGACACGCAGAGGCCACTGTAGAGTGGCGTAAGCCGATGCTTGCCGGGCTCGGGTGTGCCCTTCGACCGCGGTAGGTAGCGTCACCCGTTCGAGTCCTCATAGGTGCCACCATTCGCGTGCATCGTTCGACCCGTCTCGCGACTCGCACGCAACTGTAGAGTAGTGCCAATTATCCGAGCCCTGGGCATGTCGGACTTGCATGTGCCCATCAACCGCAATAGGTAGCACCATCTGTCAGAGTCCTCGGGAGTACTGCCACTTGTCTACTCGAGTCCCTAAGAGTGCTGCGCCACTCGCATGCACCCTTCGACCCATCTCACAACATGCAGAGGCCACTGTGGAGTAGTGCCATCCCGGGTGCGCCGGACTTGTGTCTGCCCTTTGATCGTGGTAGGTAGCACCATCTGTCCGAGTCCCCGGGAGTGCCACCACTCATGTACGCCGTCCAACTTGTCTCATGACACGCACGTCACTGTAGAGTAGTGTCATGCTTCTGGGTCCCCAGGCATGCTGGCCTTGGGGCGCTTTTTGACTGTAATAGGTGGCACCGTTCGCCTGATCCTGGGAGTGGTGCACCAGCGAACAGACTCCGTCAACGAAACCAAAGACACGGAAGGACAGGGCAAACAGTGAGCGTCGCGGGGCAAAGGCCAGCAGTGAGAGGAAGACGGCAGCACCATTTGGGCAGCGCAAACAGTGAGCGACACATGGAGCATGCCCGGTGGCAGGAGAGGGAGTGGCAGTGCACGTCGGCAGCGCAAATGGCGACTGTCAGGATAAGTTTGGCCAGTTGCGCTGTTCCACAGTCTCTCTGTCATGCAGGGACATGCGAGCAGCCTTCTCTCCCAGCACTAGCCGGTCTAGCTCCTCTTTGCCGACTTGGTTCTACAGGAGTTGGGATTTCAGGCGAGCCATCTCGCCCGCACCTCTCTCAGTAGCTGAGCGGCCTCTTCAGTGAGTGGAACGAAGCCTGGTGGGCGTCGACCTTTGTTTATCTTGAGAAGTATTATCCGCCCCAACACTTGTCGATGGAATAGTATTTCAGAAGAAAGGGCTGTTCTCTCTCTAAAAAAGATAGGATCCAGGTTCTTCAGACCAGTTGAAAAGGTGGGCAGACAGGTGGCAGCACGCAAGAGAGGAATGAGGATGTGCCACTTCGCCCGTTCACTCAAAGACAATACTCTAAGGTACTGCTCGTCCCTCGCTTCGCCTCATACCGGCCAACTTGGCATTTTGAAATTGCTCTGCTCACCCTTACATGTACTCGATGTGTATAAGGCTCAGCTTTTGTGCTCAATAAAGGACATAATTCCCCACATCGTACTTACTCTTGGTCTCACTTGCTCTTCTTGAATGACTGCAAAGCTTGTCAGGGTCAGTCTTGGTCAAAGGCACCATCACAAAGGTCTGTAGTGCACGCTTTCTCGCCCTCTTTACTTTCTTACAGTCACTTTTCGCATCCCCGTCTTGTGTGCACAGAGCTTTTCCCGCTCTCACTGACTCATAGTTCTCTACACATCTTTCATGTGCATTGTGGCACAGAACCCAATGTAGTGCCATCGCTCTGTATAACTATATTTGAACTGAATAATCTTCGCAGTAATCACTGTATTTGATGACAATCTCTGTATACAACAATCTTACTCAATTGCCTACTGTGCTTACATGTTTTCAGGATCTTATCTGCTGGAAAATGCCCTACTGATACCCTAAACTGCCAATGGGCACTTCTATGTGCAGCCTAGGGATACATTGGGTTCTGGAGGGGGGGGCGTGAAGCCATGTTTCAGGTCGTGCAGGCCTTTGCGGGGCTCGTAACTTCGTATAGTGGTTTGTTTGAATCAGAGACGTGTCGCTCCAAAGGAACTGAGGGCGCGCGAAGGTGCGGCACACTGGGGGACGATGAGAACAAGACAAACTTGCCCTACAGAGCTCTAAGCCCTGAGGGAAAAGGAACTAATATTTGCTGACTTAATAGGTGTAGATACAAGAAGTTTTTACACTGTCAAACAGAGATGTAGATCTCAATGTGTAGTGGAGGCCAGGGAGAAACCCAGCGGGGTCACAAGACAAGGGGAAGGTATACTGGCCGGAGTGCGGGAATGTCTGGTCCGCCAGTGCGGTGCAGGAAAGTAACTAGGAGATGCAAAATGACAGTTTAACCTAGCCAGCCATGAGCTATGTGTATTACTGCAAGCACGAATCACACTGGCATCGCCATTTGGAACTCACACGTGTGACTCGGAAGTGCAGGCAGTTTGTGTACGTATACAGGTCCTAGAAGAAGCCAGGGTTCAGGTTGGTTCGAGTGGGTGAGATCGTTGAAATTCAGCCAGATTGAAAGAAGTCAAGACACGAGTCCATGGAGAGTGGCATCAAGAAGAGGGACTCACTACAGGGCTCTTGATAGTGCCAAGAGCTGTGGTCGGAGAAGTCAGTCAATCGACATCAAATGGCCTGTTAGGTCTGTCTCAGGTCTTGGGGCCTTGAGACCGCTCCGGAGCCTTGCAAGAAACTCATCAAGGTGTAGGGGTGTAGGGAGTATAAGTATGAAGAAGTCAACCCAAGGGAAAGACGTTGACAGAGGATAACAGAGACGATAATCGATACAGTAGGTCATGCAGTAGTAAAATGGTACGATTCCGTTCAGAGGCAGCTCACACGTTTGAGAATGGGATAGTATCAGTCCGAAGGCCAATACCAATGTGAAATCAGTGTTACGTTTCGACTCGGATGGACTGCATGACGACTCATACCCTTACTGTACCGGTTGTCACTACGGCGGTAAGGTATATTAGTGACGGACTTACTTACGGTGATACGATAGTGCGATAGGCGATAAGGACTCGATAGTTGACTGATGACTGACGCCACTAGTACTGGTACTAGTAGTATTAGGGTTCGCGCTGTTTCTGCGATACGTTGGACGCTACTTACTGTGACTCGTAGCAGCGCTTCAAAGCCTGCTGGAAAGTGTATTTAAACTGCCTTGTGAAGACCAAGATATGCCATCTTGGTCTTCTTGAATCGTCACTTGTTCTCTTTTTCTCTTGTCCCTCATTGACTCCAAATCTCTTCGCCTAATTTCAATCGAGACTCCTGAATCTTCGACTTGCCGGTGTACCTTCGCGTATTCACTAAGGCAAGGACTTGGACCTCCGCGTCTTCAAGGATAAAGCGTCAACAGAGCTAAGTTGTTACCGCCAATCGAGCTCAAGTCGAGCTAACGTCATGGCGACGTAACATTAAGACCAAGATCTCACCGTGGCCGTAACAACAAGAGACCAGTGGATGAACTTTCGTCCTTACTCACTCCAAAGAAGAGGAGAACGTAACGTCCCTACGCGCTTTTTACAAGCTGCCAGCTGGAGGGAACGACAAGAAGAAACCGGATATTTTGTGGAATTCAACGGACCTAACAGGTTCCGCCCAGTTGAGTTCAATTTTGATCACCTGTGCTGGGTAGAGGTTGCGTGGAACCCCATAGACTCCCAGTGGGACGCAGTACGACCAGCCGGGCCCAGATACCGCTGCGATATCGACGCGCGGGAACTCAACACCAGATCAGACTGGGGTCCCATTGACGGACAACTACGAGAGCACTCCACAGGAGAAGTAGTGACAGAAGAAGAAAGCGAATCCAGTCAAGGAGAGGACGAAGGACGAGAGCCGAACCAGACAGAAACTAGCGGAGGAGCCATACAAGACCTCCTTCTAGAACGAGCTGAGTCTGCGCACATTACCGAACCCGAACCTATTCACATTCGATCTCCAGCCATCATGGCTACGATAACGCGCGCAATGGAAGAAGTCGCGATGGAAGAAGCGCGGGCAATACAAGACGAGGCAAGACATATCGTCATGCCCATCAACCCAGAAACAGGAGTACGCATGACCGCGGATGATGCCGCGATCTTCCGAGCAATAGGGTCGGATAGGGGAGATCCTCCATCGGAGAGGCGACCAGCAATGGAATTACCCCCAGGGGTAGGAGGACCGGGAGACGACCCGCCACCGCCATCGGGAGGAGGCATCCCGTTCGACCTACGAAGAACCGAACCACCAAGAGGACCACCCCGCGATCCACCAGGAGGTGGAGGAGGCGGAGGAGGCGGGGGTGGCGGTGACGCCGGAGGAGGGGATAGAGGACATCCCAGCGAGAAACTAACCGGCGAGCCACCCTCCATTTTTGACGGAGACAGACTTAAAGTCGACCAATTCCTTACACAGTGGCACGTCTATTGGGGCATGAATCTAGACGCCCCCATTATGCGCAACGATTACAGGAGGTGCCTCCTGTTCCTCTCATACATCAAGGGCGGAGCGGTCAGCGAATGGGTTTTATCCTTCCTGAACTGGCTCAATCGGCAAATACAACGGGGAATCAGTCCCTATACTCGAGGATTGTGGGACACAGTGGCTGATGGTTTCAGCCAAAGATTTGAAAATACGTTGGAGCGAGAGCAAGCACAAGCCATACTACGGAAAGGCTTCAAAATGGCGGGAGAGGACATTGACAAGTACGTCAATGATTTCGAACAGTTAGCGCGGAAGGCTCATTACCACCTCAACGAACCGCAAACCATTGACCTGTTCACGTCGGGTCTGCCCAAGGAACTGTTCAAAAACGCGTTCCAATTTGATGAACCAGTAACATTCGACGACTGGAAGCGAGCGGTCCTTAAGCGACAAAAGAATTACATCCACCTCAAGGCGCGGCTCAACGAATACAAGAATACAACGACCCAACCGAAGAAGCAGACGGGTAATGCGGGATGGGCACTCCCGCAAAACCTACCACAGACCAACCCATGGGCCATGGACACTTCCGCTGATCGAGCCAGGGTGCGGTTAGCCGGGTCCGAAGACATCGACTTCAATAAACTGCCTCATCGTGACTGGCCGACGCCACCCTTTCCCCCACGGGGAGGACCCGGAGCTAGGGGACGAGGAAGAGGCGGATCCAGGAGGGACTTAAGGAACATTCTCTGCTACAATTGTAACGCGCCGGGCCACCTCTCACGACATTGCCCACACCCCCGACAACAGAGACAATGGCAGAATCCCCCATCTAGCAGCAGAATGACGGAAACCGCCTGGCCATTACAATGGCCGGGATCCCCGGGACCCACGTCTCAATACGAACCATCGCTGCCGGGGTATGCAACGCCGGCACCCAGTGCGACACCCGCGCCACAAATCAAAGCAGCAAAGACGGCGGGAGAACAAGCAAAGGAATGGCTGACGCAGGTAGCCAACAGTACGGACGAGGTAAAAGACCTCATACTTCAAGACCTGTGGGGAAAAGAGGGTTTTCAGAACGCCTGAACCCGTCAGTCTGGGTGAGGGCTTTACGATGTAATTCTGTAATTGTGACAACACGCTATCGATCTTTGCGAACCCCAGTGACTGTCCACACGAATTACCAAACGACTGAAACAAACGCACTGGTGGACTCCGGAGCCACCGACAATTTCATCCGACCAAGAATGGCGGCCCGGGCAGGAATCCCGATATGGCCCCTAGAAACGCCTCGCAAAATATGGAACATAGATAATACGGAAAACAAAGCTGGGTTAATCACTCATTACGTTAACTTAGAGGTGAAAACACGCGGACAGATTAAAAGAATGACCTTTCTGGTCACCGACCTCGGCAGCGAAGATATGGTACTGGGCTACCCATGGCTGAGCGCCTTCGAACCCACAATAAGTTGGGCAACCGCAACCATGCATCCGGATATGCAACCGGTAGTTCTGGCCACTACTGAGGAACTACTCACGACGCCCGCCGTGCGGGCTCTAATCGTAGCAGAGAAAGAGGCAATCATCCAAGAGTTATCGGAAGAGGAAGCCTTTGTACGAGCCACTACCTCGACGGAGTTGGCGATATCAGCAAAACAACAACAAACGGCAGCGGTGCTGCCACCGGTGTATGCAGAATACAGTATGCTGTTCAACGAGCAGGCCTCGCATCGATTCCCTCCATCTCGACCCTGGGATCACGCTATTGACTTCAAACCATCGGCACCAGCAGCGATCGATTGCAAGATCTACCCTATGACGCAAAAAGAAGAGGGCGAATTGAAAGAATTCCTCGATGAGAAACTGAAACAAGGATACCTATGCCCTTCTATCTCCCCGTACGCCTCATCTTTCTTCTTCATTAAAAAGAAGGACGGAAAGCTACGCCCGGTACAGGACTACCGGGTGATTAATTCGCACACCATCCGCAACCAATATCCGCTGCCACTTATTCAAGACCTTATTTTGGACCTCAGCAACGCCCACATCTATACGAAGCTTGACATCCGTTGGGGCTACAACAACATCCGCATTCGCGACGGAGATCAAGAGAAGGCGGCTTTCAAAACCAAATTCGGCCTTTTCGAGCCTACGGTCATGTTCTTCGGCCTCACCAATTCTCCCGCAACTTTCCAGGCGATGATGAATCATATCTACCGCGACACGATCGCAAAGCACGAACGCCTGGGGACTACGATACGTGTTTACATGGATGATATCGGTATAGCCACTCATTTTGACCACGATCTAGCGGCTCATATAGCCGCCGTACGCGACGTACTGAACGTCGCACGCGAACACGATCTCTATTTCAAACTTGAGAAGTGCCTCTTCCACCAACCGCGGATGGATTACCTGGGGGTAATCCTTGAAAGGGGGGTGACCCGAATGGACCCTGTAAAAGTTCAAGGCATCAAAGACTGGCCCACGCCTACAAAAGTCAAAGATGTTCGATCATTCCTGGGCTTTTGCAACTTTTACAGACTTTTCATCCGCGGATTCGCGACCCATGCTAAACCACTCACCAAACTGACTAGGAAAGACCAAGAATGGAGGTGGACTGACGAAGAAAATAACGCATTCAATACCCTCAAGCGCCTCGTAACCGAGGAACCAGTATTGGCGCACCCGGTCCTCCAAGACCCGTTTGAATTGGAAGTCGACGCTTCCGGATATGCGGTGGGAGCCGTACTCTTACAACGAAAGTCTGACGGAAAACGACACCCCATAGGCTACTACTCAGCCACACTCTCGGAAGCAGAGCGAAATTATGACATCTACGACCTGGAGTTGCTCGCAATAGTCAAAGCATTGCGAAACTGGAGACCGCTGCTCGCAGGAGCCCCACATAAAATCAAGATTTATTCGGACCATCTCAACCTACAATATTGGAGGTCACCACAGAAGATTAGCAGGCGAGTTGCCAGGGAAGTACTCGAGCTCTCTGAGTACGACTTCGAGATTCACCACATCAAAGGGAAGAACAACGGGCGAGCAGATGCACTCTCAAGACGACCCGACTACAATCAGGGAGAAGACGACAATAGCGAAGTGGTTGTCCTGCCTCCCAAAGTCTTTGTGAGAACTCTCAACGTCGCACGCACTTTCACCGCAAATCCGAACCTGCTCCAACCACGCCACCAACAAGACGACGAAGTAATCAAGGTATGGGTAGACCCTCATAACCTCAAAAAGATAGGAGGAGAATGGTATAAGGACGGCAGGTTCGTAATCACCGGGCCAGCTTCGACGTATCGGGTACTAATACACGACCACCACGACTTACCGATACACGGCCACCCCGGAGTGGCAAGAACGCAGCGAATCCTGGAACGCCATTACTGGTGGCCACGACTACGAAAGGACGTATATGAGTACGTCCAAGGCTGTGCGGAATGCCAGCAGAACAAAGTAAACACGAGACCCATACGAGCGGCGCTACATCCCATTGTGCCGGTACTGGACGCGGTGCCCTTCCAAACCATAGCCATGGATTTCATCACTAAATTACCACCGTCACAAGGGTATGACAGTATACTGACAGTCACGGATCACGACTGTAGCAAGGCCTCCATCTTTATCCCCTGTCGAGAAGAGATAACAGCTGAGGAAACCGCAGCCCTGTACGTTGCTCACGTGTTTAAGCGCTTCGGATTACCGCGCAAATGCATTAGTGACCGGGATCCACGATTTGCGTCAAAATTCACCAGAGAAGTATGCCGAGTTCTGGGCATCCAGCAAAACATATCAACAGCGTACCACCCACGGACCGATGGACAATCCGAACGTACCAACCAGTGGTTGGAACAGTACCTGCGCTTCTGGGTGAATGAGCGACAAGACAACTGGGTTGCTTATCTGCCAATCGCCGAATTCGCTCATAATAACTGGCCACATGAGCACACGAAACAATCCCCGTTTCAGCTCCTGATGGGATACAACCCTCAAGCGGATTGGACCGATAAGCCCTCTCCCCTTCCGCAAGTCACAAAAAGACTAACACAGCTGAAAGAGGCTAGGGAGGACGCCCAACGTCTCATAAAACGAGCTCAAGAGGCGTGGGTACGCAACAAAGACACGCCCAGTTTCAAGATAGGAGACCTCGTGTGGCTGGAAGGGAAGCACCTTCGAACCAATCAGCCCACGGCGAAATTAGCTGCGCGACGCCACGGACCGTTTTGGGTGACACAGGTGATGTCCCCTTACAATTATCGATTGGAACTTCCCACGCAGTGGAGCATTCACCCAGTATTCCACATTGATCTCCTCACGCCATACAAACAAACCCCCCTTCACGGGGAAAATTTCACACGACCGCCACCAGAATTGATCGATGGGGAGGAGGAGTACGAAGTCGAGGCCATTCTGGACTCTCGGCATTTCGGCAGAGGAAGAAGGCTCCAGTACCTCGTCAAGTGGAAAGGATACCCAGACTCGGAGAATCAGTGGGTCAACAAAGATGACGTCTTCGCACCAGAGGCGCTCCGCCTCTTTCAGGAGGCGCAAGCACACGGAGCAACGGTTAAAAGGGGTTCGGTCGCCGCTCAGGAAAGCCATCCCCTTTTCCTTCGCTCTACCATCTCCTCTCTTATGCCCACTTCTCCTCTGCGACATGTCACCCAAGCGATGCTCCTCGACTCCCTTGCCGAAGACGCTCGGGCCCTCCTCGCAGAAGACGACGAGACTGAGGTTCCCAACGCCCAAATCACCCCGTACACACCTGTCGGCCAGCCAGAGGGCCGCATCACCGCACAAGAATGGGCAAACGTCCTTGCCCAGTTCCCAGACCCCACGCAACAGCCCGACGACGAGTCCGCCGTCGCCCATGTCTTCCGCAACGAACATGGGGCGCGCGAGCCCATCGCTGCCATCCCCCCAAGCGACGACCTCGTCGGCGTTCGCGGAGTTTTCCCACGCAACGACGAGCGTTCAAGCTCTCCTGGAGTACGAGTTGGACGGTTGGAGGAGGGTAGCGGCGGAGTGGCAGAAGGAACAGCTAGACTCAGCCGCGGCCCGACTGAGAGAGATGCGAGAGCGGCGGCAGCGATGGAGGCTGCTGAGGCTGGCCATGACGACGACGATTACTACCCGGCACGCCACGCCTTCCTTCGAACGAAAAGCGACCCTACTAATCCCCGCATCACGCCCTGGCTCGTCAACTCTGACGGGTCCGCCATGTATCGAGGACGTGTGCGTGTACCAGGCGCCGCAGAGCACCGTCCCTTCACCGCCGCTGATGACCCCGCGCATGTTATTGCACCTGAGGGGTTCCGGGCAAATCGACGACCCCATCACATTCCTTACCCCATCACCGGGCCCGACGGAGTAGAGAGGGACGCATCTCACGTCCAGATTATCGGAGGGGCAGATCCCCTCATACTCGGGGTGATACCTGGTTCCCCCCATTTATACGGTAAGCCCCTCTACGCCGAACCACATGTCAGTGCTGCGCTGCGCCCCACGTACCCCCACGAGGACCTCGTCATCTTCGCTGCGGACAAGATTACGGACCGCGCCCTCAATCGTATCAATGACGAGACACTCACGGCGGAAGTCACACGCTACCGCGCAGCCAGTTTCGAACTGGAGCGACTTCGCGCTAGGGTGGCTCAACTTCGCGACATGATCGCGTGCGCCCAGAGCGACCGGCAAGACTCCATCTACCGACTGGAGCGCGCTACGGCGCTCGAGCGCATTGCCGACGAACAGCGCGACTGGCCGGCTAGGGACTTTCGGTGAGTTGGGGCCTCACGCTGAAAGGAGGGTGATGTTACGTTTCGACTCGGATGGACTGCATGACGACTCATACCCTTACTGTACCGGTTGTCACTACGGCGGTAAGGTATATTAGTGACGGACTTACTTACGGTGATACGATAGTGCGATAGGCGATAAGGACTCGATAGTTGACTGATGACTGACGCCACTAGTACTGGTACTAGTAGTATTAGGGTTCGCGCTGTTTCTGCGATACGTTGGACGCTACTTACTGTGACTCGTAGCAGCGCTTCAAAGCCTGCTGGAAAGTGTATTTAAACTGCCTTGTGAAGACCAAGATATGCCATCTTGGTCTTCTTGAATCGTCACTTGTTCTCTTTTTCTCTTGTCCCTCATTGACTCCAAATCTCTTCGCCTAATTTCAATCGAGACTCCTGAATCTTCGACTTGCCGGTGTACCTTCGCGTATTCACTAAGGCAAGGACTTGGACCTCCGCGTCTTCAAGGATAAAGCGTCAACAGAGCTAAGTTGTTACCGCCAATCGAGCTCAAGTCGAGCTAACGTCGTGGCGACGTAACAATCAGGCTCGAGGTCTTATATAACAAGCAAAGTACATATTAGAAGTGCTTATATGAGGAGCCAACGCGTGCTAGTAGGTGACGGCGAGGCTTGGTGGCGTTGGTATTGATACTGAGGTGGCTGGGGTGTCTGTACGTGTCAGGCAAGTGTAGTAAAGTACTGATCCTTGCAGTGGCACCAAGCTGTGGTATCATCCCGAACCGCGCACATCAACTCTACATTGGAGTCGCAATACCAAGGACGTTATACGCGGTTGACGTATGGGGAAGTCACGCCGCAAAGAACAAAACATCAAGTGAAATTGGGAAGATAAAAAGACGAAGAAACAAGCTGAACTCCATACAAAGAGACGGCAGCCTAGCCATCACAGGCGGGCTTCGCACCTCTCCAACTGACATGCTTAACGCACATGCAGACACCATCCCGATGCAGCTCAAAATAGAAAAACATCTCTTCAGGGAAACATCCCGCATCGCAACGCTACCTCTGGAGCACCCCCTTTACAAACCCACAAGAAAAGCCACAAACAAGAACATCAAGAGACACAAGTCCCCCTTCACGACCTCATGCAAACGTTCAACATCAAGCCAAACGAATTCGAAACAATTCCGGCCATAGGAACAAACCCAGCAACGGCACACAGGAGACCATTGAGCATTGAAATAGTGAGCAACAAAGAAGCATCCAAGAAAGCTGACAAAGAAGGGAGCAAGGAAATCAAATTCTACTCAGATGGCTCGGCACATGAAGGGAAGGTCGGCGCTGCCACCATCCTGCTCAGACCAGGCAACGACCCACACGCACTACACTTCCACCTGGGTTATGTATGTCTTGTCTTGTCACTGGACCAAACCTGGACTATGTGTACTGGAAAGAGCTGGTCTGTGTGTGTGTGTATGTGGCGTCTTGGACGCCTGTGCACACATTACATCCTGACTCTCAAACATCCAGTATGTCATATATGTCATGTCTTGTCACTGGACCAAACCTGGACTATGTGTACTGGAAAGAGCTGGTCTGTGTGTATGTGCGTGGCATCCTGGACGCCCGTACACGCATCACGCTCTGACTCTCAAACATCCAGTATGTCATATATGTCATGTCTTGTCACTGGACCAAACCTGGACTATGTGTACTGGAAAGAGCTGGTCTGTGTGTGTGTGTGTATGTGGCGTCTTGGATGCCTGTGCACACATTACATCCTGACTCTCAAACATCCAGTATGTCATATATGTCATGTCTTGTCACTGGACCAAACCTGGACTATGTGTACTGGAAAGAGCTGGTCTGTGTGTATGTGCGTGGCATCCTGGACGCCCGTACACGCATCACGCTCTGACTCTCAAACATCCAGTATGTCATATATGTCATGTCTTGTCACTGGACCAAACCTGGACTATGCGTACTGGAAAGAGCTGGTCTGTGTGTATGTGCATGGCGTCCTGGACGCCCGTACACGCATCACGCTCTGACTCTCAAACATCCAGTATGTCATATATGTCATGTCTTGTCACTGGACCAAACCTGGACTATGCGTACTGGATAGAGCTGGTCTGTGTGTATGTGTGTGGCGTCCTGGACACCTGTACACACATCACGTCCTGACTCTCAAGATCCCTTCCCTGTGTTAAACTATGTGTCATGCCTTGTCCAACTGGACTAACTTACACAGGCCGGAATGGGTCCATGTGTGCCCCCACAGGATAACCATAGTGGCTTACTAGACAAATCGATTACTCAGCCAGGCCAACATTGGTTTGCTTATTTCCACACACCTTGTGGCAGATCAAGTAGAACGTACCGATGAGCTCACACATCCCGCATATGACTCTATAACTACCTAGGTACTCTAACATATTTTGCAAATTTATGTCAAGTAAACTACGTTCTATCTAACCCATCTTGGCAATGACCCTCCTGGTCACGGCCTATACCTAAAAAGCACTGTGAAAAAAACAACTGCCCACATACCCCCATGGTTTATAAAGTCTTTGACAGTCAGCGACCTCATTGCATCTTCTTTCCCCCCATTTGAGCACCTCTCAGGTTTCCCTCAGGCATTCCTCCTTCGTAATCTATTCGAAAAATGGCCTTCCCACACAACACATTGCCCACCGAGCAGTTCACCCTCGAAGAGTTCACCATCTTGATGGAAGATGCTGCATCACGCGAGCCAATGGAATACATTAACACTGCTCTCTGTGGTCGATTCCTCATTGATCAAGTACCACACCGTGCCTCCATCAATGCTAGACAAGGGCTCCATCCCCCGGCTATACCACGTTTCACAAGAGACTTTGATTCTGCCATTGGGGTTACTCGCAACTTGCCTTACACGAGTCCATTCAATGTTTTTCCAGTTGCAAGTTTTAGGGACACCCTTACGAAACCAAACCATGTCAAAGGTCCAATTTTTTTACCAGATGTGAGTACTGTATATCCTTGGTAACGTAGTTGTACTTTGTCCTTACTCCATCGATTCTCAGGGAAAGGTGACCTATGCCCCCCTCGAGAAAATCCCTAATTGCGCCTTCAGTACTGTCGGGAGTAGGCATCTCACAAGGATATTCTTCCCAAGTCTGTACAGTGCATCTGTGATGCCATGCCTGCGCCAGGAGCAACTCGCAAAACTCTATGATGACTGCATCCGGCCTGCAGTCATGGAGGTCATACCAACCCAGGCGAGCCATTGGCCTGTCAACTATCACAGTGCCATGGTACAATCACAGGATACTGCTGGCCGTCGACACCTTGGCTCTTTGGCGGTCCCTCCTATCTTCCTCGTAGAGTTTTGTACGGCTCTGACAAATCGTCTGGACGACATCCCCGAATTTGAGATGGCATATTTCGGACATGAACTTAGAGGGCTCAAAGGTGGTACTGCTCATGATGACGAAGGAACACTTCCTGAAGAAGCCTTCAATACATTCTTTGAGCATGTGGATACAGCACGTATTGACCAAGATAACTGGCTTGTCGACGTTGGACTGGAGGTCTATGATCCGGGAATGGTCGTTCAATGGTCAAGACACTGCCACCCAGCAATTCTCAGGTACCTGATGCCTTTGTTGAGCGATGCAGAGATAGCGGCATTGCAGAGACGAAAGACGTTCCATCTCGACAATGTCTCCCAACTGGATGACTTTGCAGGCTTCCGTTGCGAACCTGGCCCATTCGGGGGGAGGAATGACATCAACTACATCAATGTCTACACCACAGACAAATGCCCAACATATCAGCTCCACCAAGGTATCTGGAGGCGCCGGAGGTGCAAGGAGCTCTTCCCGAAGATGCTCGAGAAGCTGGTAGACCAGCTCGAAAAAATGTCGGAGACATACAAGGCTTGTGCTGGTAGCATGGGCCAGAAACCCCAAGAAGGTTGCGCTCGTCTCGAAATTCGCGTCCCATTGGTACTCGCCCAAGATGCTCTTAGAAGTGCACCTGAGGACATTATCGCAGGGTGGACTTACACATTGTCGCCAATTATGTGGTGGTGAGATCTTCCGTCAATTTATGCATGGTCATCCTCATATGATATCTAGGCACTTCAAATATTTTCGCATGGGTGCAATATATACTGCACTGGGTATGTTGATGGAGACACCAGTCCGATACAGACCGATGCGCTCGTCACTCACCCTTGGTGCCATCCTCATCTACATGTTGAATGCCATCAACTACCGTCCAGCAGAAGGGCGAGTGGAGACAGAGCTCACACAAACTTGTTGCTGGAACCTCTACGAAACGGAGCCTCATGAGGATTCTGACCCGGTGCCCATTATGCTGGCCCATGGTCTCTATTTCATCTCAGGCATCACACTACAGCAAGGAGTTGCTCTGCAAATGGGAGGAGGTGACAGTATTGCCATGGATTCCATTTGCTGGCTGTATGGCATCGCCGATGAGCAAGACTTCAACATCAGATTCAATGTCAAGTCCTGGCACGGTAATTCACAGGAGAGGAACAAAAACCGCATTCAAAACCGTCGGAAGCATCCTGTAGACATACGGCATGTCGTGGCTGATGAAGAGTTGAAAGCTCGAGATAGGACCCTCAGTGATCAAGGCATTGCCATGATGCCCCTGCCTCAAGAGGCCGGTCCTGATATTGCCCCTCTGGATGTAGATCAGACGGATGAAGGTCAGGGTGGCTCAGAAAGCATCGACGATATCATCGCACGGATCTGGAGGCAGTTCCCTTACGATCTCCTCGAAAATGCACCCAATCGCAGGTCCAACCGTGAATCAAGCCATCTACTCATGACAAATGAAGAGCGGAAAGAAGCAACCACCAAGATCTTCAAGAACACCGACCTTCGGAGGCTGTTCTCTCGAGTGGTAGTCAAGGTCGTGAGTCCCAAGGACTGGGAGAACCTCCAGTTCAGAAGGTTTTTCCCATCAAAGGGATTTGTGCCCCCAACACGCTTCCAAAACTTCCCGTATATGCTATACTTTCAATTGTGGAACACTCTGATGGAGAGGTTGACTGAGGATGATTCCAAAATTGTCCGCAGATCGATTTGGAAAGAATTCAGGACCTTTCAATGGCTCCCATTGACAGACACAGATCGAGTATGGAACACAAAGAAGGTGACGGGACCGCAATGGACACACCTCCCATTTGATGACAACAAACCTGTGGTACGAATCGCACTCAATCAGACCCTAGTGCAGGATGCCAATCGGGTTTGGTTGTTTGGGAACAACTCCAAGGACAACTCTGATGAGTGTGTAGCAAATTCTGATGAATTTGTGGCACATTCCGATGACTCTGACTGGGGATCGGATTCAGACATAGAAATTGTGGAAGAGAACCGAGAACATGTGAGTGCTGATGATGAGGGGGGATCAGATATGGAAATAGAAATCGTAGAAGAGTATCATGCACATGCATAAAATTATATCCATCACTGTGTCACCTTCAAATTTGACCCTTTCTCTCAGCTCGCTAGTCACACACATTTGCAGTGGCATGCTCAACACGGAGCTCCAAGCTTGTCTCCTTTGTAAACTTGTGATCTGCTCGACCTCAAGAGTCAAGACGTGAGACTTAAGTGTGCACAGGTGTCCAGGATGCCGCTCACACATGCCAGCTCTTTTAGACCCACATAGTAGTCCTGTTGAACAAGATACAACACATGACACACTGGAAGGAAGAGACTTCGGCGGTCAGGATGTGGAGTGTGCATAGGCGTCCAGGACGCCACTCACACACACTGGCTTTTCCAGACCATGCAGTCCAGTTGGACAAGATAAAACACACATAATAGACTAAAAGGAAAGGATTTGAGAATTAAGACGTGAAGTGTGCTCAGGCGTCCAGGACGCCACCCTCACATACAGGCTCTTTCCGGTCCATGCAGTCCAGTTGGACAAGACACGACACGCATGACACATTCATAGAATAGAACTTTGAAAATCAGGACATGATGTATGCACAAGCATCCAGGACACCATGCATACACACTGGTGATGCATGTTATATCTTGTCCAACAGGACTTCACGGTCAGAAAGAGCCAAGCGTGTGTGGGTGGCGTCCTGGATTCCTGTGCACACTTCATGTCTCAACCGTCAAGGTTCTTCCTTGACTGTGCTATGCATGTCATATATTATCCAACAGGACTGTGTGGCCTAGAATAGAGCCAGTGTGTGTGAGTGGCGTCCTGGACGCCAGTGCACACATCACATCCCGACTCTCGAAGTCTCTTCCTTGAGTGCATTATGTGTGTCATATCTCATCCAACTGGACTGTGCAGTCCAGAAAGAGCCTGTGTGTGTGGGGGGCGTCCTGGACGCCTGTACACACTTCATGTCCTAACTCTCGGGGTTTCTTCCTTCCAGTGTGTCATGCATGTCATATCTTGTCCAACAGGACCATGTGACTTTGAAAGAGTCAGTGTGTGTGAGTGGCATCCTGGACGCCAGTGCACACATCACATCTCGACTCTCGAAGTCTCCCCCTTGAGTGCATTATGTGTGTCATATCTCATCCAACTGGACTGTGTAGTCCAGAAAGAGCCTGTGTGTGTGGGGGGCGTCCTGGACGCCTGTACACACTTCATGTCCTAACTCTCAGGGTTTCTTCCTTCCAGTGTGTCATGCATGTCATATCTTGTCCAACAGGACCATGTGACTTTGAAAGAGTCAGCGTGTGTGAGTGGCGTCCTGGACGCCTGTACACACTTCATGTCCTAACTCTTGGGGTTTCTTCCTTCCAATGTGTCATGCATGTCATATCTTGTCCAACAGGACCATGTGAGTTTGAAAGAGTTAGCGTGTGTGAGTGGCATCCTGGACGCCAGTGCACACATCACATCCCAACTCTCGAAGTCTCTTCCTTGAGTGCAATATGTGTGCCATATCTTGTCCAACTAAACTGTGTGGTCCAGAAAGAGCCTGTGTGTGGGGGGGGCGTCCTGGACGCCTGTGCACACTTCACTCCCTGACTGTCAAGTCTCTTTCTTCCAGTGTGTCATGCGTGCCATTTCTTGCCCAACAGGACTGCAAAGGTCCAAAAGGGCCAGTATGTGTATGTGTGTGGCATCTTGGATGCTTGTGCACACTCAGTAAAAAAGGAAAAACCAGAATTAGTCATTGGCAGTCCAGAGTTGTCAGCCATGGGTCGCTGTGAGTCTAGTTCAGGTCAAGCGGCAATCAAAAATTTTGCAAAGTCTGGCCAAGTCAGATGAAAGTCATTTCATAGTCAGATCTAGTCAGACCTAGAGTCACAGAAAACTGGCGAAAACTGGCAATAGTTAGGGTGAAAGATTGTCTTTTTTCTTACATAATGAAACTTGCCTTACTGTAATCCGATATTTCGATCATCTGCACAACTCGAAGCTACAATGTCTATTGAATACGACTAATCCTGACAACACCAATGGAAACAAAACAAAACAAAACAAACAAAACAAGGCAACAACAAGGCGGATGGTACTGGAGGCAATGGCTGGGGGAACATGGGCAGCCCACTGGCAGACATAGCATGAGTCTTTCCCTTTACCCTAGATACTGCTAGCTCGCTCATCTATTCCTTCTCTTATCTCTCTGGGGCAGAATCCTCTTATGCAAACCATATCGGCGTTGGTATCTGCATTCCTGGGGGCTGCATCGTCATAGCATCGATATTGGTCTCTGCGTCAGCCTCACCCAGGCCATTCCTATCACCGACCGTTCTTCCAACCATTCCCTCTCCTTCCCTCGAATCCCTTCAAGCACCGTCTCCAACAACACTCTCAAGACCGGTTTGTTCTCACCAAGCGTGCTGAATGAGGCTCACTCTAAGTCGCAGGAGTAATTCGCGTTGTTGCTTCTCATCTGGCTGAGGAACCCATGCAATCATCGTACTGGTCCCATGCTCGTCGCGACACCCCATGTCAGTTCCCCAGAGACTTTCCCACAACCATCAGTAATCATTAATCATCATTGATCCTGGATTCTTTCTTTCTCTACCCATCAGACGACATCTCCACTGTCAACTCTCCTTCTGACATAGGGACTGTTCCAACAGTCTCTCCCAGCACGAGCAGAGTGAGCACCGGGAACATTCCGCTACTGGCATCTTTGTCAAGCCCCTCTCTCCTGGCCAGTGAGTTACCGTCTGAGAGGCCGATAGTTGAACTGCTGTGGCCAATATCTACAACAAGATCCATTAGTTCTGTTCTGCCATCATTTCCTGGTCCTTCTCCCATTGGCCCTCCGGGGTTGTTGCCGACTATATCGCTATTAACATTAATTACTGAGCCTATGCCAAGCAGCATTTCATCACGCCGTCCTGTGAGTCCTCAAGCCTCCTCGAGCCCCTCAACCCTACGTATCTGCCCACACAACTAAAAATCCATGCAGTGACATGCGCAAAGGCCATCCCTGGAAAACCTTCTGACTTTCCTAATTGTGAGAACAGGATGGTGGACTTACCGATCAAGAAATGCAGTTGTCACCAATTACACTGAAGGAGTTGCTGCGGAGGCGACGCAGGCAGCTAACTTCCTTTCCTTACTGAGAGCTTCGTATTTCTGGTGTGATGTCTGGGTCAGCGTGTTTTTGGTATCTCATAAGATGCATGTACCTTTCTTGTCCCAGAGTCAACACTGTCCCACACAGCTTTGAAGCTGGACTTTGTCACGGAATGGTCTTTAAGGTAGTCGCACGCAAAAAGATTCCTAGCAGAAGGGAAATGTCAGAGAGAGGGTAAATGGAAAAAATGATCTCATACCGTGCTGTTAGGAGGTTGGGATCTGCAATCATGAGCTTTTTGGACTTCGAACCTTTCGAGGTAGGCATTGCAGCTGAAGACGACACAGCATCCAGCTCCTTGGCAGGGACTTGAAACAACGGTTTGGGGATCAAAATGCCAGCCCTTTAAATTGTAGTCAGCCATCATTCAATTGAGAACAGAAGTAGGCACGTACAATGGGTTTACCTGTGAGAAATACAATAAATCAGTCAGTATATGCTAGCTTCGGATGAGAGAATAACTTACACTGTCACGGTTCAGTCGGACTGTCTGTGACTTATCGGGTTCAGTCGTAGCCCAAAGGCAATGGGAAAGCAGAGTCGAGGGTCACAGGTTAAGTGACCAGAGGGAGGGAGAACTTGGCAGGTGAGTGAGAGGGGAATCTGAAGGTTTAAACAAGTAGACTGTATTCAAGGAGTCAAGGACTAAGAGTAGACAAAGTATTGTACTACTCAGACTACTGATGAACAGCACACATAGATAGCATACTCACAGAGGGACAAAGTGTTCTGTGGTGAGATAGGCTGGGTGGCTGGAAGCAGCAACAGGGAAGTCTTGACAAGGTAAAGCAAGAGTATCTGGCACACAGCAGTGAGAGAACTGATAATGGTATTACAGGGAAGGAGACATACCTGGCACACAGCAGTGAGAGAACTGATGTGGACCAGGGCGTACAAGCAGTCTACTTATACTGTACAGAGCCGTGACACTAATACAAGGAAAGTAACTACAGGTCACAGAATACAAGGAGCGCATTGTTCTACAACAGGACAAAGGAGTGTGCATATGGAGAACAAGCCGTATGGAACAAGAAGAGTCCAGACCAAGATGATATCATAATGACATCACAATAAAGATATATCTAAAGAAAGAACAAGGACGTAGTACAATGACAAGTCCAGAGTAGTCTACATGATGTCATAGTACATGATGTCATAGGTGACGCAATGATAAGTAATAGATTGTACAGATCAAAAAGTATCTAATCTACAAGTTCTGTATATCTAATCTATAGCAGTCCATGCTGCAAGTCCGGTCCGTGTGAGCCGCTAAGTGCGCAAGGGTCACTTATCAACATCTCCCCATGATCTACAATCTAAGTACACACAAGTCCCATGTCATCGTTATGCTTCTGTAGCAGGACACGCGGTAGTGACTTTGTGAAGCCGTCCGCAACCATATCCACAGTGGGAGTTCTAATGAGGGTGATGGTCCCCTTTTCGATGTACTCCCTGATAACATGATGCCGTATGGCAATGTGCTTAGACCGTCTCCCAGTGACAGGGTTCAAGGCCAAGTCAATGGCACCTTTATTGTCACCATGCAGTGGGATGGGGTCGTCGACCTCGTACCCGAGTTCCGTGAGGAAGCTCTGATACCACGCAGCCTGGTTGGCCGCGTCGGTCATGGCCATGTATTCCGCTTCCGTTGTGTTTTGGGCAACAGTCTTTTGCTTGCGCGAAGACCAGCTTATTGCACCGTTAGCTAGTAGGAACACATAACCAGAGGTGGAGTGGCGGTCATCAGTCTGATCAGCCAGACTGGAATCAGTGTAGCCATGGAGGCCATCGCCATTGGCGCCATCATAGACAATACGCATATCCATAGTTCCTACTAGGTAGGATAGGACATACTGCACAAGTCGCAGATGTTGAGGTGAAGGATTCGCTGCGTACTGCGCCAAACGTGACACAGCGAAAGAGATATCTGGCCTAGTGCCAATCTGCACATAAAGCAGACTCCCAATCAAGGACTGGTAGTGAGAGATATCTGAGGCAGTTGCCTGCGACGTATGTTTAACCAGGTGCTCGTCAGCACCAGCGGGCAAGGGTGTGTTGTGTGGTGTGGCATCAGACATGCCAAAGCGTTCAAGGACATCCTTGATGTAGCCAGACTGATCTATTTCGATGCGTCTAAGGGAGCGGTTGCGCACAATGCGCATACCAAGATAAGACTCTATCTCCCCGAGATCTGTCATCTCATAGCGTTCAGACAAGTCCGACTTCAAACGCTTGATACCACTCAGCGAGGGACCCAGTATAGTGATGTCGTCAACGTAGACAATAACGAAGAGTGGATCATACCCCTCCCGTTGAGGCATCACATATATGCCAGCATCAGCAAACGTCCGCTTAAAGCCGAGTGCAGTGAGCACTCCATGAAATTGCAAGTTCCATGCGCGGGAGGCCTGTTTGAGACCATAGATCGCCTTAACTAGGCGACACACCTTCGTCTCAGAGCCAGTGACAGTGAAACCTTGTGGCTGCTCCATGTAAATCTCCTCGTCAAGCACGCCATTGAGAAAAGCAGACTTAACATCCATCTGATGGATGTGCCAGTCCTCCAGCGCGGCCAACGCCAGAAGTAAACGTAGCGACTCAAATCGTGCGACGGGAGAGAAGGTTTCATCAAAATCTACGCCAGGGATCTGCGTGAATCCCTTAGCCACCAAGCGAGCTCTGTAGCGGCCATCCGCTTTGAGCTTAAAGACCCATTTGGATTTTACTGCCTTGCGATTAGGCGGGAGATCCACTAACTCCCAAGTCCCATTTTTAGCTAGGGCGTCCATTTCATACTGACACGCCTTAGTCCACTCATCTGCAGCTGCAGACCGCATGGCCTCTGCATAAGTTGCAGGGTCTCGGCCTACAAAGGCAGCAGCCAATAACTCCGCATACCCCAGGCGCCTGCCGCGCCATGCCGCATTGTCCGCATTGAAGTAACGCGGATTAGGGACAGGGGCACGAGCACTGCGCCTTGGTGCATTGTCCATTTCGCGCAACAGCTGACTACGCTGTGCACGATCCTCAAATCCCCCAGGCATTTCTGGTGAGGGAGGAGGGACATGGCGCATAATGCGCGTTGCACTAGGACGCGGCGGGGGTGAAGTGGGAGTGGCTTGCTCACGTTTAGGTGTGGTGGGCAGAGCTGGCAGAGCAGGTGGTGGAGTGGTGGGGCGTGGTTGGACTTGTGGGGGGTCTAAGAGCTTTTCAACATCCTCCTCCTCACTACTACTGGAGTGTGCAGGGGAGGGGGCTCGCATTGGTGGTAACGCCGGCGGGTGAGGCACGGCAGTCACTGTTGTGCTAGGCACGACTGGTGGTGGAGGTGTGGGGTGTGTCTCAACACCCTGGAGGGACGGGAAGCTACTCTCGTCGAATGTCACATCCCTGGACACTCGAACAGAGCGGGTTGAGCGGTCCCAGAGCTTATAGCCCTTAGATTCGGGCTCAAACCCAATAAGCGTGACCTCAATGGCCTTCGCATCCAATTTGCGACGCTTATCAGCGGGTACATGCATGTACCCCTTGCATCCAAAGACGCGGAGATGTGAGACATCGGGCACTTTGCCAGAGTGCCAGAGCTCATAAGGAGTGCGCCACTTAAGCCCACGGACTGGAGAGCGGTTATAGATGTGCACAGCTGCGCACACTGCATGCTCCCAGAAGCCTTTAGACATGCCAGCTGTGTGAAGCATGGACATTGCCTTATCCATAATGGTGCGGTTAAACCGCTCGGCTTTCCCGTTGGACTGTGGTGAACCCGGCATTGTGAGGTGATGCTCTATCCCTTTCTGCTTAAGAATGTCCTGCGTGACACTCGACATGTATTCACCACCACGGTCAGAGTGCAGAGCGCGCAGTTTATGGCCAGACTGGGTTTCACCCCAGGCCAAATACATCTGCAGCGACTTAGCAAACTGGTCCTTCGACTTAAGGAAGTGGACCACAGTGAACTTAGTGTGGTCGTCTATGAAGGTGGCAGTGTAGGTCGAGCCTTGCAGAGACTGAGTCTGCATGGGACCGGCGAGGTCACTGTGCACAATCTCAAATTGACGAGTTGTCCTCTTGTTGGAGGACGCAGAAAAGGGTTGGCGAGTGGACTTGCCCATTTCGCACCCACGGCAGACTATATGGGCCGTGGTAGAGCTATCTATGTCCATGCCAGTAGTGGCAGAGGGACCATGCGCCTTCAGCGCCGCAGAGGAGATGTGTCCCATGCGTTGATGCCAGATATCAAGTGTGGCAGCACTTGATTTTGTGTGGGCGTTGAGGCCGACGCTTGCTGTGTCCAACCAGTAAAGGTTGTCCTCAAGGTAGCCTTTGGCCACACACTTTTGGTTGATAGATATTTTAAATGAGCCACTATCAAAGGAAATCTCAGCACCCTTTTGTGCTAGGGCACGCGTCGACAGGAAGCGCGTCTTCACCTGTGGTAGGTGTAGCACATTGCTGAGGGTGATAGAGATACCCTGGCTCGTTGTAAAGACGACAGACCCGACACCCACTTGGTCTATTGTGGACTTATCCCCTAGGCGTACAGTGCCTTTGGTCGGGGTATAGTCCTTGAAGTCAGACCAATGTGGTGTAATGTGGTGTGTAGCACCACTGTCCATCATCCAACGCACACGCGAGGCAGCATACAAGGCAACAGAGATTGATTCAGAGGCCCAATCTATGGCGGGCTCTACGACCTCCTTAATGGAGGCGGTGGTAGGTACTAAGACATGACTGTTTGCGGCCTTGTTGCCTGCCTTCTCCTTCTCCTTTGCGTCAGCCTCATCCTTCTTTTTCTTCCTGCAGTCAGGCTTGATGTGGCCCTTTTTGTTGCAATAGTGGCAAGTTAGACCAGAGTGGTCCTTCTTGCCCTTTTTGCCCGTCGACTTGACGGGGGCCACCTTGTTGAGGGAAGAGCCAGAGGGCCCGGCGCGGCGAGCTTCTTCCGACACTATGCGCGCAATTATTTCAGCGTGCTTGAGTGCGGAGGGGGCCCCACTGGCAAGGATGGTTGAGGCCAACACCTCATAAGAGGGCGGCAGCGCGTGGAGGAGAATGAGGCAGTATTGGACGTCAGAGACACCCATCTGCGCGTTGGAAAGGGCAACCCTTAGCTCATTGAGCTTGGCCAGCTGAGCGGCCATGGGTGCAGAGTCGTCGAGGCGAGCTTGCGTTAATTGGATCCACAAGTTAAATATAGTGGTGCTGCCCGAAGCACCAGCATATACGTCTCTTAGTTTATCCCACTTCGCCTTGAAGGTGGCATAGACAATATTGTCCGCCACAAGGGAGTAGACATCTGGCTTTAAGTAAAGGCGGAGGTACGCCTTGGAGCGACGCTGGACTGAGTCCCACTCATCAGTAGTGATGCCAGATGGGGGTGTGTCCAAGGTGAACACATCTTCAGCCTCATGCAGCGTGAGGATAGCCTCAATGGTCCCAGACCATTCGTTCCATCCAGTGCCGTCAAACTGAGTGAGATGGATGCCAGATGGCATGCCAAAGTTGGAACTGTGGGCCTGAGAGAGACGTGTGGAGGGTGTGGACCCAGAAGGAGGAGGGAGTGAGCCTCCTGCAGAGCCACCAGTGGGGCTGGGAGGAGCACCAGCACCAGCAGCAGGGGTAGAGGATGAACCAGACATTGGGATGATTTATCTATCGCCGAGGAGCAGTCAGCGATAGTGCTTCATAGTTGCAAGACATAAAGATAGAGGGGGTACCACTCCTGTCTGTGATTCTGTAAGGCCAGAATGCTAACGCATCCTGCCTCCTGATAGTATGCCAGTGATACAAGGGCTAGGCCCAGGTTGGGAGAGTCCCTTTGCCATACCATGAGCTAGCTGCCAGCCAGGATGTGTCTAGGACACAGCTCAAATGGTTTGCGTCAGGGGGAAGGTGAAGGGTTTGCTTTCAGAGCCCAAGGCTGTCTACCTCAGCCTCCTCGGCCTATTGGTTGCCTCATCGCCACAAGTGGCTTTACTGAATCCTTTCCCATTGCCACTACAAGGCAGGTATCTGGTTGCAGAACACCATAAGGTGAACACCCCCCAGAGCCTGAACCAGGTTTTATACTCCCATGGTGAGGAGATCCTGCGCCCAGTGTGGAGCACCAGAGACAGCTGGCGCTAAGCTCCACAATACACAGCCCAGTGGGCCATGCACGCCTGGATATTTTGAAGTTAAGGGGCTACCAGACCCAGTCTCCTTGCGCATAGCGCAGGGGCTAGGAAAACAGTAGGGGTGAAAGTAGGACTACTGGGCAGTACATACACAGGAGGTTCCTAAGCAGAGACAAGTGGCGCCCCACTGTCCTCTGCCTTGGGCAAGGCTGGTAAGGCCCCAGACAGACCTTAGCCTGGTGTGTCCTCCTAGGAAGACAGTGACCAGCCAAGTGGAGTGGCTAGGGCACCAGGGCCCATAACCTGATGAACAGCACACATAGATAGCATACTCACAGAGGGACAAAGTGTTCTGTGGTGAGATAGGCTGGGTGGCTGGAAGCAGCAACAGGGAAGTCTTGACAAGGTAAAGCAAGAGTATCTGGCACACAGCAGTGAGAGAACTGATAATGGTATTACAGGGAAGGAGACATACCTGGCACACAGCAGTGAGAGAACTGATGTGGACCAGGGCGTACAAGCAGTCTACTTATACTGTACAGAGCCGTGACACTAATACAAGGAAAGTAACTACAGGTCACAGAATACAAGGAGCGCATTGTTCTACAACAGGACAAAGGAGTGTGCATATGGAGAACAAGCCGTATGGAACAAGAAGAGTCCAGACCAAGATGATATCATAATGACATCACAATAAAGATATATCTAAAGAAAGAACAAGGACGTAGTACAATGACAAGTCCAGAGTAGTCTACATGATGTCATAGTACATGATGTCATAGGTGACGCAATGATAAGTAATAGATTGTACAGATCAAAAAGTATCTAATCTACAAGTTCTGTATATCTAATCTATAGCAGTCCATGCTGCAAGTCCGGTCCGTGTGAGCCGCTAAGTGCGCAAGGGTCACTTATCAACAACTACTGGTCTTTATACTCTTACAAACTGGTGATTTTTGGAACTCTTTTCTGTGGTTACAAAGACTTGGAAATGAGCTGGCATACAAGAGACATGGCATGGGTACTGGGCTGGCAGAAGACTCGGATGCACTGGCAGGGTGACGTGTCACATGTCGTGATGTGATCGCGATGTCACGAGATTGTGACATAGCCCCCTCTCTCGGTTCATTCGTCCGCGAATGATTTAGGAACTGCGGTCAGCAGCTTCCCAATCGACGTCATAGGGATACTCGTAGTCGTCTACAGGCTGGGCTTGAACTGAGGTACCGTGCAGACGTTGACGTGGGCGCGTGGTGGGTTGAAGAGCCCGGTCAGGGGAAAGTGTCGAGCGCAACCACTCATGAGTGCGCATACTGGTGGTTGAAGTCGAAAGTGCAGGGCAATTGAACCCATAATAAGGGTGTTGTGGTGAGATGGGGCAATGTTGGCGCTGGGGACACATGGCATGGGGCTGGCGACAAAGTCCCTTGGTGTGCCCGGGGTTTTGGCAATAGTGACAGCGACGGGGGTTGCGTTGCCTGACCAATTCAACCACGTTGTGCTGTTGCATGGGAGGCCGAATGGAGCCTGTACGGGAGTTTGGCATGGTCTGCGGACACGGCGTTGCCTCGGCTGCACGTTCGCTGTTGGGGCTTTGGGTAGTGGTACGGTGGGTGTCCGGAATGATCGTGGCCTCTCCATTGTTGATTGTTTCGACAGTTGTATTGGTAAGACAACCATGCGACATGTTTGAAGGGTTTTGGTGGTAGTGGCGCTGTTCTCGAACTGCGTAGGGGTGACAACGATGAGCAATTTCATGGTCATGACGAGGGGATTGGTTTTGTGGAACCTGTAGTGGAGAGCGAGTGAGGGTGCTGATGTTCAGAAGCTCCCTCCAGCATAGGGCCTCGATCTCAGGGAACTGCCACTTCTGTGCCAATTGGAGAATTAGCGTCCATTCTCGGGTAGTGGCCTCGTAGACTGAATAATGCGGGTTGTAGAAGATCCACATGAGTAGTGTAAACTCCTCGGTTGTTACATCGTTGAGAATGACGTGATAGGGCCCAACGGCAACGCGGGACTCGACAGTGACTGGTCCCTCATTATCTAAGTCAATGGGTACCTCAGCTGTTGATCCCACAACCTTCCAAAGTTTTCGGAAGTATGGTGACTCACGTATGAAGAAATAGCTGTGGACGTGGAATTCGTGGTCGCTCGTTGTGAATACCGCGTCGGCACTGGGCAGATCGTACAGGGGATGTCGACTGGCAGTTGTTGTTTTGGGCGAAGGGCTGGTTGGCGCTGGGTTACCGTCCAAGTCGGTGGTCATATTGGCTTGGGTGTAGTCCTCTGTTGTACTATCGTTGTTGGAGGTGGGGGGCAATTGCTCTGGTTCGAAGGGTGACGTGAAGTCAGGGAGCAGACCCCGGAGAGGATTGTCGAGTACGTTGGAGTGCTCCCTGAGCGTAGGGCTGAGGGTCAACTCCATGCATAGTGGAGGAGCCATGTCTGTTCCGCCTGCATTTTCGACTTGGCTATCGTGCTGGTCTTTATACCTTTGCGCATCGTAGAGGTCCCGTGACCTTATCAGTTTGTCCAAACCTCAAACTCTCCCAATGAGTACACTCTGGGTTGTTCCTAGTGCTAGCAATGATGATCGATAAGGTACACTCGAGGCCTCTTGTTCGGTCGTGGAGAGGACGTGGAGCCGTGATGTTGATTCGGTGGGGATAGAGGTGTGATGAAGGTCCGTGGCTATCGCGTATCTTGATTGGTCGACCTCGTACGGTACGTGCTGAGCTAGTCTGATCTGTACATCTTGCGCCGTTTTGTGAGCGTAGGCATACATTTTGTTTGGCGTTCTGGAATACTGTGCTTCGTTCGAGGACCTTATCGTGCGTGATCGGAATTGAAGTGCCCTAAGTGATGTCCGTTCGAGCGGCAGCTTCTTCATGGTGTTGAATAGATTCCATTTACAATGGTATGGTTGATGATGTCTGCGATGGTTATTTGTTGACCCCCAGTCTGCATGCGTTTCTGATTGCTGGGGTGAGAGTGCGGGCGTTTTGAGTTGCCTCGTGTTCCGGCGGGTAGGTACATGGTGCGGATAAGTTGGAGCGTTGATAGTGAGGGTGTTTTTCGGCATTCTTAGGTCAAACGATTGTTTGTGGTGATCTTTTGAGGTCCCAACGTTGTCGATGAGCGCGTTGCTTTGAAGGCTCAGCTCGTGAAAAGGGGTTGTATCATGACGAAAGGGTACTGCGATCGTGAAACATTGGGTCAATATGGTGGGGTTTCTGCGGTTGTTCAAGTCTTTGGTCAAGGACAGGGGGGAAAAATGTGGTGCGGTAGCAGATAGCAGAATATTCACCCCCTCCTTAGGGTGTTGTCGTCCTCGGCAACTCAGCGTAATACGGGCAGCCTGGTTGCGGTAAGGACAAACGAGCAGCAGGACAATATTTCGAGGGAGTTGGCACACAGCCGGCCCATTGAAGGAAACACGAGAGAGCGTCCAAGGGAGAGACGCGAGAGTTGGTAACAGGAGAAGTGGGCAGCGTCCCATGGTTGGTGACACCAATGTCCTGTCGGCTGATAAGATCCAACCATCAGTGGATGCCGAACGGTGGCGCAAGTGTTTGAACAGAGGGAACAAGGAACACTGAGCGTTCAGCTCGGATGGTCGCAGTTTATAGGTGCAGATACAGGGTTGGGTGACATACCCGAGTTCATCTTTAGCTGGTCTGGTGTCAATACCGGGTACGACGAACAGTAACTGTATTTGGTGAATCATTCCCCGTGGAAAATGGGAGCAGTGAACAAGGGCGGGGTTGCTACACTGCTTACGCGTTTCGGGTGGTGCCGTAGCGGAGTTCCATTTCGCCCGTCTGTTATGGTGCGACTTTGGTCGAGTGAATTGTATTCGTTTCATGTCGTTGGATTTTGTCGACTTCTCAGGTCGAACTGAGTGCCTCTTGTTTGTTGCATGGCCCGTGGTCCTCTTCGGCGACTCATGCCATGTCATGCATGTATTTGTGACCTTTTTGGTGTGTCGTCGTTTTTCATTCTTGCGGCGGTGTATGTTGGCCGTGTTTTGTCCGCCCAAGAGGTCATACTGACTCGTGCAATTCAGGTCAGAATGTCGTTGACCATGACCAAGCTGTAGTTCTTCGTGACCGTGTGCATGCAGGTCAGGGCCGGATCCTAGGTTTTTGACACGGCGCTCGGGGGCATCGATTCTGGCCCTTCTTTGTCGTCGTACAGGCTGATGGTGTCGCGTAGTGAGTTCTTGCCACTCGGTTATTCTTTTCATGTTCGGGACCCCTTTTGTCTGTTGAATCTCTCTAATCTCATGTCGTCGTATGTTGGCAACAGTTTGGTTCGTAGAGGGGTCACCCGTGCCAGTGGCAGCGTCGGGTGGGGCTTCGTTGACCCTTGCATGTGTGCCTTGCTTCGATGCGGCCTGTCTCCTCTCGCAGAATTCCGTTATCGCCCCTTTCTTCCATATTGGTTGTTTACTGACTTCATGCCCCGACAAGGTTGTCCGATGGAGGGCTCTGTTGATGACTCAAAGTGCTTTCCCATGTAACAATCCTTTCCTTCGTTGGTTGGCGTAGAGGGGTGCGTATGCTCGAGAAACTTGTTGAAGCGCAGAACTAACAAGCAAGGGATAAGCTTGAACAGCTAGGGAGACAAGTTAACTTCAGAGGTGAAGGGAACTCTGTTACAACTGCATACCTAGGGAGACAAGTTACTATAGAGAAGCAACGTCTATGAGTAAAAGGTACTAAGAGAAGTAAAGAGAAAGGGAACTTACACTTCAGAGGTGAAGGGAACTCTGAAGTGTAGAGGCGAAAACAGCAGTCCTTATATACAGGACGCTTAGCTAATAATGGTCTGTGCGCACTGGTGACCCAAACACAATACAGGTGGTCTGTGCGCCAGAGGGAGAAACGCCATTGGATGGCAGAGAACAATAGCTGCCTAAAGCAGACAAGTCCGGTATCTTAATAATAGAAAGAACAATAAGAGCCAAATATGGATCTAACAATAAAGATAAACAAAAGCGGTCCGTATGAGTCCGGAGTGTCCATAAGTCCATAAGGGACAGATACCGTATATAGTATGTGGGCTGACTCAATCAGATCCCACGAGACATGTGACTTTAACAGTCGCGTCTCAACATCCCTCCATGATAGAGACAGTCCACAAAAAGTGGTACAAGCATTGAGTGGAAGTGCCTTGGCAGGATACTTCACTGCTTTACTGTTCTTATGAGAAATGTTTCGATTCTCTGGTTAGAAAGAATCTATGTATGCAGAAGTCCTGATAAAGGACAACTTTTTGGAGGTCTTCATGCACTGCTCTATGAGGATAATGTAGTTCAGAGAACTACTTTTTGAAGAGCCGTGAGCTGGGAGATAAGATGGAACAGGTCCAACTTCTTCAGTTCTCTAAGAAGGGTTTTTCTTAGCTATTAAACTAGGAGGTCTGTTGCAAGTATACACAACAGTTCGACGTCCTTGAACCCGTCTTACATCATTCCTAGATCAGCAACCATTTTTTCAAAGGGTTCTCTGGGCAGTGACTTAGTGAGTCCATCTGCAACCATTTCCCCTGTGGGTGTACGTATTAGGTGTATGACCTTGTTTTCTACGTATTCCCTGACTACATGGTGCTTGATCAGAATGTGTTTTGAACGTCTCCCAGTGACAGGGTTGAGAGCTAAGTCCACAGCGCCCTTATTGTCACAGTGCAGAGGAATGGGGGAGGATACCTCATACCCCAGTTCTCCAAGGAAGGTTGTGTACCACTGAGCCTGATTAGAGGCGTCTGAGAGGCTCATGTATTCTGCCTCAGTGGTAGACTGGGCAATTGTCTTTTGCTTTCTGGTACACCAAGAAATGGCTCCATTTGCAAGCAGGTAGACAAAACCAGAAGTGGAGTGCTTTTCTTCCTGATCTCCCCAGGAAGCGTCGCAGTAGCCATGAAGGCCTTCTCCACCATTGCCATTCCCTCCAGCATAGCGTAACGAGTAGTCCTTGGTGCTGTTAAGATAAGCCAGGACATACTTGGCTAGGCGTAAATGCTGAGGTGAGGGGTTGGAAGCAAATTGGCTAAGGCGCGCAACAGCGAAGGAAATATCAGGTCTGCTTCCAATCTGCGCATATAGCAGAGACCCAATTATCTGTTGATACTTCTTAATCTCAGAAGTAGAGGCCTGATCTGTGTACTTGATCAAGTGTGCCTCGGCGCCAGAGGGAAGAGGAGTGTATACTGGATTGGAATCAGACATTCCAAAGCGTTCCACCACATCGCGGATGTAGTCTGACTGGTTGATCTCCATGGTGCGATTAGCACGATCTCTGGTGATGTTAACACCAAGATAGGACTGGATCTCTCCCAGATCGGTCATCTCATATCGACTAGATAGAGAGTCCTTCAGATCTTTAATCTTTGATAAGGAACTTCCAAGTATAGTGATGTCATCTACATATAAGATCACGAAAAGTGTATCACCCCCCTCTTGAAGATGATACACGTATACTCCTGCATCAGAGTACGTCCGCGTAAAGCCTAGGTCTACTAGGACCCCATGGAACTGCACGTTCCATGCGCGGGAAGCCTGTTTCAGGCCATAAAGGGCCTTCTGTAACCGGCACACAAGGTGCTCGGAGCCAGCTGTGACGAAACCGACAGGTTGCTCCATATAGATTTCTTCCTCCAGTTCCCCATGAAGGAATGCCGATTTGACATCCATCTGGTGAATATGCCAGTCTTCAAGCGTAGCCAATGCAAGAAGAAGTCTCAGGGACTCAAAGTGGGCAACTGGGGAGAAAGTTTCGTCAAAGTCCACCCCCTCTAGTTGGGTGAACCCTTTTGCCACTAGCCTAGCACGAAAGCGTCCATCCGCTTTCTTTTTAAATACCCATTTACACTTAACCACCTTCCTTCCTTCAGGAAGGGGTTCAAGCCTCCAGACATCAAGCTTGTCGAGAGCGTCCAGTTCATACTGGCACGCTTCAAGCCAATCGACAGCTTGATCAGACTCCATAGCTTGCTTAAAAGTCTGCGGGTCCTTGTATCCAGGAACCTCGGCAGCATTTAGCAAGTCCATCACGCCCAATCTGCTGCTCCCAGGCACAAATTCATCGTTCTCCTCTGTGTAGTAGCGAGGATTTGTGAATCGTACCCTTGTCCCACGCCTTGGGCGAGGGGGGGAAGTAACTAGCCCATTCCTCGGGGATCTAGGTGTTTCCCTAGGAGGAGAGATGTCCCTATTGAAGTTAGGGGCAGGGATTGGGGCTGTCACTACAGGCGGCCTTCCTTGCGAACGAGTGCGAGGGCGCCTTGGAGTGGTTGGAGCAGGGGCTTGAGACGGAGGAGTGTGATAGATTGTCTGGTCGGCGGGATTTGGTGAGGTGTTGGGGGGTGTGCTAGGCTGTTGTACTGGTACTGCGGGCACCTGAACTGGTGGTAACACAAAGATAGGTGTTTGAGGTGCCGCAGGGGCAACAGCTGGCGTAGGCTGACTAGGCACTACAAAGAATATCTCACCAGCAACAGCAGCCCCTTTAGCAGGTTCGCCGGACATGGGAGAAGAAATAGGTGGTTTGGAGTGACTAGTCAGGTCACTCAGGGATGGGAAGGTAGCTTCGTCAAATGTAACATCTCGTGAAGAGACGAAGCACCGGCTATGTCTATCCCAGAGTTTGTAACCCTTTGAGTTGGGTTCATAGCCCACAAACACGGCTTCCTTTGATTTAGGATCCAATTTGCGCCGGTTGTGTTCTGGTACATGATAGTAGGCTTTGCAGCCAAATACTCTAAAGTAAGAGACATCTGGGACTGTACCATCCCAGAGCTCCAGCGGAGTCTTCCACTCATTAGAACGGGTGGGAGTGCGATTATAGATGTGCACTGCAGTTTGAACTGCTTGTTCCCAAAAGCCGAGGCTAAGACCTGCATGATGAAGCATGCTGGTGCCTTTTTCCATGATGGTGCGGTTAAACCGCTCGGCTCTCCCATTCTGTTGTGGGGAATAAGGCATTGTAAGCATATGCTCAATCCCTTCTTCCAGAAGAATGTCTTTTAGGACATTGTTGACATACTCGCCACCACGATCAGAGTGCAGGGTTTTAATGGGCTTATTTTGTTGTTTTTCAGCCCATGCCTTGTAGTGTAGGAAGGCACCCGTAAACTCGTCTTTAGACTTCATAGGGATGACAACTGCAGCTTTAGAGAAGTCATCTATGAAGGTGGCGAAGTATTTGTTGCCCTGAATAGAGTTACTCTGTAATGGGCCAACAAGGTCACTGTGCACAAGTTCAAGGGATTCTTGTGCGCGCTTCTGTGAAGGAGGAAAAGGTTTGCGGGTGGACTTGCCAAGTTCACACCCATGACAGGGACCTTCTTCCTCAGGGGATTCATCTATGTTAAGTCCTTTTACGGACTTCGGAGCATATCTTTGGAGCGCTTCTTTGGACATATGTCCCATGCGCTGATGCCAGACATCAAGGCTAGCAGATGCAGTTGCTTGGGCATTTACTTTATGGTGCCCATCAAGCCAATATAGGCCTGAAGCCTTGTGTCCTTCCGCAATGGTTTTCCCATCATACCTTATAGCAAAGGTAGTGGCATCAAAACTTACTATGGCCCCCTTAGCTGTTAGGGCAGGGGTGGACAGTATACGCGAATGCGTATTAGGTAGGTGTAGCACATTGGAGATTTTTAGGTCATACCCAAAGTTGGTATGGATTGTTACCGTTCCAGTACCAACACTCCTTAGCAAGGAGTTATCTCCTAGAAGTACTTCAACACCTTTGTGAGGGGTGTAGGTGTCGTAGTCTTCTATGTGGGGTGTAAAATGTGCTGATGCCCCGCTGTCCATCATCCATTTTGATGCAATCTGGGTACTATGTGTACCCATCGTGTAAAGGGAAACCTGAGGTACTTCATGTACCTCCTCTATTTTGCCAGAGCCATTGACTATAGTAAATAGTCGGCTCTTTGGTACAGGTATGCTATTTAACCTGTTTGCCGGAAGTGAGTCCGGCACCTCTACTGTGGTATTCTGGGCGGCCTTCGCCCGCTGTCCTGCCTTCCCCTTCTTCGCATTCTCCTGATCCCGTTTAAGTTTATAACATTCTGGCTTTTTATGGCCAGGTTTTTTGCAGTAGTGGCAGATTATGTCCGAAGACACAGAGCTGCCCGATGGCCGCGCCTCATGAGCGTGAGGGGCCGAAGATTTTTTGACGGGGGCGACCTTGTTGTAGGACGCCACGGGACCAGCGAGACGAGATTCCTCATTAATGAACCTGTTGATGAGGTCCTGAGGTTGGAGATTAGAGGGGGGGCCAGAGGCCAGGATGGTGCCAGCTATGGTGCTGTAGGATGGGGGGAGTGCGTCTAGAAGAATGATGTTACGCTCCACCGGCGTGAGTCCGACTTGGACGCGAAAGAGGCGTAGTCAACTTAACGAAGGTTTGAACGAATGGGGACCACGTGTCAACCCAACGATAGCTGAACAGGGGCACACAGGCACACGCTGCAGCTGAAGGTAAAGAAATGCTATCCCTTGGTGGATAGAAGCGGAGGCGCGCTCAGCCCGTACTAAGGCAGGCAGGAGACGAGTCAAAAGGGTGGATTGAAGAAGACCAAGATGGGGACTCTTGGTCTTCCGAGTCGACTACTTATACAGATACACGCGGGCTTTAAAGCGCCGCTGGAATAGTAAGTAACCAGTAGCGTAACTAGCTCGAACCCTAGTACCGCTATCCTAGGAATGAGTCATACATGAGTCACAATCACATGCGAACTACTATGCTGACTGATACGATGTAAAGGTCCATGACTAATACTGATACCGGACCGTAGTCATAACCGGTCATGAGTCGTGTGTAATGAATCGCTAAGTCCGTACCGTAACACCACCCCCTTTTCAGGAGTGAGGCCCACCTCACTAATCCGCTTTCGATTCTTGCCTCATCCGCTCCGCTTCATCTTCCATCCTTGCCAATATGTTAGCGCGTTCCAAACGATAAAGACTGTCCTTTTTGTCCGCAACCACCATCTCCTTCTCCATCTGCAACTGCCGAATGCGCCTCTCTAATTGGTCCTCCGCGAAGGCGAACTGTCGGAACCGACGCAGTTCCTGAGTTAGAGTGACATCCCCAATGCGCATAAGCAGCAGGTCGGTGGGGTGTCGGTCGCGGAGCATGAAGTACTCCTCGTGGGGGATGAAGGCGCGGTTGTTCTTCGGGAGATGCGGGGTGGCGTAGAGGGGTTTCCCGTAAAGGAAACCTGATCCCGGAGCTAATCCGAGTACGAAGGGGTCTCCTCCTCGGATAACTTGTACGTGGGATGCTTGTACCGTCGGTCCGTTGGGGAGTTTGATCGGGAACGGAATGTAATCGGGTCCTCGATTGACCCGGAACCCTTCAGGGACAACGACCCTGGTTGCTGGGTCTCGCTCTCCCATTGGTGTATAACGAGCCGCTTGTGCCACGGCGACTCGTCCTCGGTGTAGAGGCCCCCCCGCTGCGTCGACGAGGTAGGGAGTGGCGGCTGGATCTTCAGCGTAGAATTCATGATTGAGGAATGCGTGCCTGATGGGGTAATGGTCTCCAAGCTCGTCCTCATCCTCATCTTCGTCCAATACTCCCTGCGTTCCTTCATCATCCGGCGTCGGCAGGCGGCGATATGCAGTTGCTCCCGCTGCCACTGCGCCGCCGTCTCCTTCCATTCTTGTTCGTACTTCTTCATGGCGTTGGGTGGTTTCACCGCGCGGGACAGCTGCTTGAAGCCGAAAAAGCTCGTCTTCTGTGAGGAAGACTTCGGGCTCACCGGTGTTGGGGTTTGTAAGGGCGTACATTGGCGGAGGTACTGGTTGAGTTGTTGTTGGATCGTCGTCGAGAGTTCCCTGTATGGGCACAGGGAATCGTTGCAGTGTCTGGTGCAGTTCTTCGTTAGTGATAGGGCCGTCTTCCTCATGCTGCATGGTGGGACGGCCTCCTCCTGTAGTTCCAGCGGTTGTGGCGTCGTTGGTGGAGTCGGGGTTGACAAGCGTGGTGGAGGAGTCATTGACGAGGGTGGAGAGGAGTGTGAGCTGGTCATTGTGTCGAGTAGAGGACATAGGGTAAATGGGAGATGGGGACTTATCACGACAGGAGGTCCTCCTTATATGTGTTTCTCTATCGGGGTTCGAATGTTTGAATTCCCGAACGGCTTTGTCGGCAAATACGTCATCCTTATCTACCCACTGATTGTCGGAGTCTGGGTATCCCTTCCATTTCACGAGGTATTGGAGCCGACGTCTTTTGCCGAACCGCCGAGAGTCTAGAATCTTCTCGACCTCGTATTCTTCTTCGTTATCGACCAAATCAGGTGGTGGGCGCTGATAGTTTGGTCCGTGCGTGGGTGTTTCGTGATAAGGTGTGAGAAGATCTATGTGGAAGACGTCATGGATGCTCCACTGCGTGGGAAGTTCGAGGCGATAGTTAACGGGGGACATCACCTGGATGACCTTAAACGGTCCATGCCGTTTGGCCGCGAGTTTTGCGGTTGGTTGATGAGTACGTAGGTGGCGTCCTTCTAGCCACACGAGGTCTCCTTCTTGGAATTTGGGCGTATCTTTGTGTTTAACCCATGACTTTTGCGCCCGGAGCATATAAGAAAAGGCGCGTTGTCGTGCCTGTTTGAATTGGTCTAGTCTCAACGACACCTGTGGGATAGGGGAAGGCCTATCGGTCCAATCAGCGCGGGGATTGAACCCAGATAAGAGAAAGAAGGGGGACTCCCGTGTAGTTTCATTAGGCCAGTTGTTGTGCGTGAATTCTGCCATGGGCAGATAACGAACCCAGTCGTCTTGTCGCTCGTTTACCCAAAAGCGGAGATATTGTTCCAGCCATTGATTCGTTCGCTCCGATTGGCCATCGGTTCTAGGGTGATAAGCGGTTGAGATGTTTTGGCTGATGCCAAGAATTTTGCATATCTCCCGCATGAACTTGGATGCGAAGCGGGGGTCTCGGTCACTGATAACCCGCGAGGGGAGTCCGAATCGTGGGAAGACGTGCGAAACGTATAGAGCGGCTGTCCCTTCGGCTGTGATTTCTTCGTTACAAGGGATGAAGACAGCCGCTTTGGTGCAGTCGTGATCTGTTACCGTGAGAATAGAGTCGTAGCCCCGAGAGATAGGGAGCTTAGTGATGAAGTCCACTGCGATGGTCTCGAATGGCAGGGCTTCCGGTTTGGGGTAAATGGGTTGTAGAGGCGCCCTAATGGGGTGAAGGTTGACTTTGTGCCGCTGGCATTCCGCACAGCCTTTGACGTAGTCTTGGACGTCGTTCTTCATTTGTGGCCACCAATAATGTCGTTCAGTGAGTTGGAGGGTGCGCTTGATTCCCGGATGGCCGTAGACAGGGGAGTCATGGTGGGCGGCGATGATGGTACGTTTGTCGTGAATTCCGCCGGTGACTACCCGCCGCCCATCCTTGTACCAGGTCCCTTCAATGTCTTTTAGCCTGTGAGCATCAACCCAGGGTTTCAACTTAGCTATGTCCTGTTCGTAGATCGGGTGTTCCGGAGTCATTTCTACCGGTAGGATTTCGGGTCTCCAATGTGGGTGTCGCGGTTCTTCTAATGTGGTGGCGCGTGCAAAGACGCTCTCTGGTAGTACTGTTACCCTCTCATTATCGTTCTCTCCTTGGTCGTAATCTGGTCTTCGCGATAATGCATCGGCGCGTCCATTAGAAGTTCCCTTGATGTGGTGAATTTCGAAGTCATATTCCGAAAGTTCGAGTACTTCCCTGGCTACACGCCTACTGATTTTCTGTGGCGATCTCCAGTATTGTAGATTGAGGTGGTCCGAGAATACTTTGATTTTGTGAGGGGATCCTGCTAGGAGGGGTCTCCAGTGGCGGAACGCCTTGACGATCGCCAGGAGTTCGAGGTCGTAAATGTCGTAATTTCGCTCGGCTTCATTTAGGGTAGATGAATAATAGCCGATAGGGTGCCGTTTTCCATCCGCCTTGCGTTGAAGAAGGACTGTGCCTGTAGCGAAACCGGACGCGTCGACTTCTAGTTCGAATTGTTGGGTGAGATCCGGATGCGCTAGGACTGGCTCGCTAGTGACGAGGGTTTTGAGGTCTTGAAACGCCTTTTCTTCCTCGGTCCCCCAATGCCATTCGGCGTTTTTGCGTGTGAGTTTGTTGAGGGGCCGTGCTTTGGTCGCGAATCCTCGTATGAAAGGTCGGTAAAAGTTGCAAAAGCCTAGAAAAGAGCGGACGTCCTTAACTTTGGTTGGTGTGGGCCAGTCCTTGATTCCCGAAATTTTGACGGGGTCCATGCGTGTCACCCCCTTTTCAAGGATTACCCCCAGGTAATCCATTCGTGGGGAATGGAAAAGGCACTTTTCGAGTTTGTAGTATAAATCATGTTCATCGGATACACGGAGGACATCTTTGACGGCTTCGATGTGATCTGAAAGTGAGTGGCTAAGTCCCGTAGCGATGCCAATGTCGTCCATGTATACTCGAATGACGGTTCCCCTCTGTTCATGTTTAGCGATGACATCCCTAAAGATGAAGTTCATCATTGTCTGGAATGTTGCCGGAGAATTGGTCAGGCCGAAAAACATCACCGTTGGTTCGAATAATCCATAACGCGTTTTGAACGCCGCCTTCTCTTCATCTCCTTCCTTGATTCGTACGTTGTTATACCCCCACCTAACGTCAAGTTTGGTGTAGATATGAGCATTACTAAGGTCAGTGATAAGGTCGGAGATGAGAGGAAGCGGGTATTGGTTGCGGATGGTAACCGCGTTAATTTTTCGATAGTCCTGGACAGGGCGTAACTTCCCATCTTTCTTTTTGATGAAGAAGAAAGATGACGCGTAGGGAGATTTCGAAGGTCGTATATACCCCTTTTTCAGTTGTTCGTCTATCCATTCCCGTAGTTTTTTGTCCTCCTCCTGGGTCATTGGGTATATCTTGCAATCAATTGCGTCTGCAGTTCCTGGTTTAAATTCGATGGCGTGATCCCAGGGCCTGCTGGGCGGAAACCTATCTGACGCTTTTTCACTGAAGAGGTGTTCAAACTCTCGGTATTCAGAAGGTAACTCAGCTTTAGTGACATATTGCTGGGCGGCGATAGCGAGATCTGTGGCGGTAGCGCGGATTCGACACCCCTCTTCAAATTGTTGCCGTTGTTCATCCGTGATGACGCAGGAGTGCACTATTTCATATTCATCGTCTTGGACGATGGTCGAGGCAACGACTGGTACTGTTTTGATATAAGGATTAGTTGATCGAATGATGATGGGGAGCATGTCCTCGTGGATGGCGGCTTGTGACCATTTGATGTGTGGGTCGTAAATGGCGAGCCAGGGGTATCCTAACACGATATCTTCGTTGCCGATATCTGTAATGAGGAAGCGCATTTCCTTATGAATGCCTTTAGTTTGGACGTCAACGTCCGTATAGTGGGTAATACGCCCCGATTTGTTTTCCGTATTATCAATATTCCAGATCTTCTTTGGGATATCGAGTTGCTTGGTCCCAAGCCCCATCCTTCTTGCGAAGGACGGCTTCATGAAGCAATGTGTTGCTCCACTGTCGACTAATGCTCGTATGTCGGCCATTGCGTAACTGGTGCGAATCGATACTGGAACTCTCATAGAACGATAGCGAGTCATGATTACACTGTTACAATTAACTGCCCTCACCCAGGCCGATGGGTTCAGGCGTCCTGAAAACCCTCCTTTTTCCACAGTTGTTGGAGGATAATGTCCTTTACGTCGTCTGATTCTCCTGCTACTCCATTGAGCCAGTCATTGGCACGCTGTTGAGGGGGCACGTCTTGAACTGCCCTAGTAGCGACTTCGGGTTCTTGCTGGTGATAATCGGTGTCGATATACCGACTGGTCGATGCCTGGGGTTGGTTGTCCCATCGTGGCTGTCTACAATCACGGGCCATATGTCCGTCCTTTCTGCAATTATAACAGGTGACTGGCCTTGGATTGTTACGCCCTCCTCCTCTCTGTAAAAATCCTCCTCGTGGTCGGTATGGCGGGCGAGGGGCGAGTATATCTTCAGCCCCTGCTAGTCGCCCCCGGATTCGGTCTGCGGAAGTGTCCATGGCGTTTGGGTCGCGGGGTAGGTTTCTCGGCTGCCAAGAGCTTCTTGGCGGTCCCTGCCACTGCCGCGACTGGCGCGGGCGTCCTTGTCCTTGTCCCATTGGCGCCCCTTTGTTCAATACCGCTTTGAGATGGAGGTATTGTTGTTGGCGGGTAGTTGCGGCTTCCTTCCACTCGCGATAGTTGCGGGGGTTATCAAGGGTGTAGACTTTTTCGTATAAGTCTTTTGGTAGTCCACTTGCAAACAGATCTAACGTCTGAGGATCGTCGAGTCGATATTGAGCGCGGCGTATTAATTGCTCGAATTGGGTGCAATACTCATCTAGATTGCCGCCGATCATTTTGACTCCCTTTTTGAGTTCGTATTGAGCTTGTTCTTGCTCCATCGTATTGCGGAAGCGCTGCATAAAGCTGCGCGTTACTTCGTTCCATAACCCCTCGCTTGTGCGGGGTATTCCTGTTTGTATCTGGCCGTTAAGCCAGGTGAGCATAGCCAATACCCATTCGCTAACGTTGATGCCCTTGATGTAGGAGAGAAAAAGTAGGGCGCGTCGGTATGGGGTTGCCATGATACCTTCATCGGCATTCATGCCCCAGTAGACGTGCCATTGAGTGAGAAACGCTTCGACTTTGGAACGTTCTCCATCGAATACTGTGGGTGCTTCGCCAGCCAATTTGTTACTAGGAGGAGGAATAATGGGTCCGGCACCTGGTAGCCCTCCTCCTGGAGGCATTCCTCCTGGTGGTCCACCTGGGAACCCCCCAGGGAATCCTCCGAATCCGGGTCCTCGGGATGGAGGTCCTCCTCCTCCCCCTGGTAAATCGTTAGGAGGTCCGCCTCCTCCACTGGGAGGATCAGCGACATCGGGTCCGATTGCCCGATGGATTGCTACGTCGTCGTCGGTCATTCGGTGACCGGTGTATGGATTGATGGGAGCGAGATTGGCTTGCGATTCTTCGGCGATACGTCTCTGTTCTTCTAGAGCTATTTGATCCCTTGCTTCCGTAGTGAGCTGCAGCTCTTCTTGCGTGACGGTGGCGGTTGCCATTGCTACTGCTGGGCTATGAATGTGAATTACTTCGGGTTCGGGTTGATGAATAGTGAGGGACTCAGTTCGCTGTATAATGTGATCGCCTATGGCTCCTAGGCTGGCTTCCTCTGCTGGTGTTGTCCCTCTACTTGGCGACTGACTCTCGGATTCTTCTCCACTGACTCCTTCGTCTGTGTGTTCTTGTGCTTGCCCGTCGATGGGACCGTAGTCTGCGCGGCTATTAAGCTCCCGCGCGTCGATATCGCAATTATAGTTTCTTCCGGCTGGTCGTACGATGTCCCAGCAACGATCTATAGGGTTCCAAGTAACCTCGGTCCAACAGAGGTGTTCGAAATTGAACTCAACAGGTCGAAAACGGTTAGGACCGTTGAACTCTACGAAGTACCCGGTGTCTTCTCCTCGTTCTCTCCACTGAGCGGCTCCTAGGAATCTTGTTGGTACGTTGCGATCTCCTCGTCGCTCGATATGATAGGGACGGAAAGACGTCCACTGGTCTCTTGTTGAATACGCCACGATGAGGATCTTGGTCTTAATGTTACGCTCCACCGGCGTGAGTCCGACTTGGACGCGAAAGAGGCGTAGTCAACTTAACGAAGGTTTGAACGAATGGGGACCACGTGTCAACCCAACGATAGCTGAACAGGGGCACACAGGCACACGCTGCAGCTGAAGGTAAAGAAATGCTATCCCTTGGTGGATAGAAGCGGAGGCGCGCTCAGCCCGTACTAAGGCAGGCAGGAGACGAGTCAAAAGGGTGGATTGAAGAAGACCAAGATGGGGACTCTTGGTCTTCCGAGTCGACTACTTATACAGATACACGCGGGCTTTAAAGCGCCGCTGGAATAGTAAGTAACCAGTAGCGTAACTAGCTCGAACCCTAGTACCGCTATCCTAGGAATGAGTCATACATGAGTCACAATCACATGCGAACTACTATGCTGACTGATACGATGTAAAGGTCCATGACTAATACTGATACCGGACCGTAGTCATAACCGGTCATGAGTCGTGTGTAATGAATCGCTAAGTCCGTACCGTAACAAATGAAGGACATTTGCATGTCCGAGACGGGCATTCCTTGTTCCACCAGGGTGTTCCTCAGGTCCAGCATTTTTTGGAGCTGAGGCAGGAAGGGGCTACCTTCCTGAAGCTTGGTGTTTGCCAAGCCCACCCAAATATTAAAGGTGGCCATAGAGCCAACCTGACCATAGAGGTTCTCCAACTCCACAAACTTGTCATGGACAGTTGGGAAGATGTGGGAGGAGTGAATACCAGATAGGACCTCCGTTGTCACTGATAAAAATAAGAGGCCAGTGATGACCTCCTCTTGTTTTGCCCAGAGGGCAAGGATGGCGAGTCCTTCATCTGTAGGACCAGTGGGCCCCACAGCACCTGCTGCAAGGGGGGGATGTTGGGGCACAGAGGCAGGAGCACCATGTGTAAGGTGCCTGCTGCACCCGTTCATCAGCATAAGAGAGGTGAAGGTGGCAGACCAAGTCTGCCAGTTGGTGCCATCCAACTTGGCGAGGGTGACGGACGGAGGGAAGACAAGGTGGAAAGACATTTGAGATGTTTGTGTATCTGGTTCCGAGGAGCAGTCAGAACCAGCTCAGATCTTGGTAGAGAAAGTAATGGTCCAGCCATAGGAGCGCTATACTCCATAACACATATAGTGTCATGCCTCAAGTATGTGCGACTTGGGTATAGTTATGTAGTGGAATCATTGTACTGATGGCTGCCTTATACTAAGATCCACAAAGCCCAAATGTTACTATGGGTAATAGTCATGCAACAGCTTTGTTGGCTTCGACGGAATAGGAGCTTTTGGTCCGGCGAAGGACTACTAAGTCTCTGTATCCCTCAGCCTTACAGCCTTGATGCTGGGGCTACTAAGGATCTATAGTAAAGGGTAGTACCCTAGAGAGGAGCCAACAGCGAGTTCAAGAGACAGTGATAGGGATCAACTCCCATAACAACTGAATCTTCCGTCTGTGGAGTCTCTAGAACAGACCATTAAGGGTCTTGGTACTAAGTAACTAGACTAGTGATACTTGCTATGCAGCGAATCCTGCACAAAGGGAGCGAATACTTCTCCTAGCAGAGGTCTAGTCATAGCTACTGTGTATAGTACTAAGTAGCGTCTCCTAGTTGTATCAGAGGGAAGGACTTCTGGGTTTGACTATTAACCAGGCCTTCACACCCCTTAAAGTGACCCAGGTATTAACCGAGTATCACCCAACCATTAGAGAGGCCTATAGCCGCAAGGGTCTTCCCCTATTGGCCTATGAAAGCACTTCCAGACGAAAACTGGGTAATGAAGATATAGTAGTGCGCACAGAGGAATTTGAGGTTATGTAAAACCTCTCATGAGAACCTCCTTAGGAGGCTAGCCAAAATGGCACATGACCAAGGTCATGGTGGACAAGAAAGAAGGGTGTGTCGAAAGAGGATAGAGGATGCTCACTGGAAGTGTAGGTGACGACAAAAAGGTGTGGTCGGCTGAGAGAGCAAGATGACACAAGTAGATCTGATAAAGCAAGTTAGTTATTAGGCGTCAGGGCCCATAACCTGTTGAAGCGCAGAACTAACAAGCAAGGGATAAGCTTGAACAGCTAGGGAGACAAGTTAACTTCAGAGGTGAAGGGAACTCTGTTACAACTGCATACCTAGGGAGACAAGTTACTATAGAGAAGCAACGTCTATGAGTAAAGGTACTAAGAGAAGTAAAGAGAAAGGGAACTTACACTTCAGAGGTGAAGGGAACTCTGAAGTGTAGAGGCGAAAACAGCAGTCCTTATATACAGGACGCTTAGCTAATAATGGTCTGTGCGCACTGGTGACCCAAACACAATACAGGTGGTCTGTGCGCCAGAGGGAGAAACGCCATTGGATGGCAGAGAACAATAGCTGCCTAAAGCAGACAAGTCCGGTATCTTAATAATAGAAAGAACAATAAGAGCCAAATATGGATCTAACAATAAAGATAAACAAAAGCGGTCCGTATGAGTCCGGAGTGTCCATAAGTCCATAAGGGACAGATACCGTATATAGTATGTGGGCTGACTCAATCAGATCCCACGAGACATGTGACTTTAACAGTCGCGTCTCAACAAAACTCTAATGACTAACTCGTGCATTTGGTGGTTCGCAGGTGCCGTGTCGGTCGTGCGAACACATGCGATCTGGCCAGATGTCGTGGGCTTCTTTATTCTGGCCTGGGTGTTCGGTACGTAGTTTGCTCCTGCGTTGATCATATCTCTGATGCGTCGAGTGACCGCTGTCGTTGTTTTCACGCTCATAGATTTGATCACATAACAGCTTTTCACCCTCTTGGGTATTCTGTAATGTGTGGTTCGCCGCTGGTTCGGTGCATCGTTTGGGTTTCTTCCACTGCTTTGTTGATTGTCGGTAATCTGTGAGTGGTTCGCGTTCGCGTTTTTGGTGCGGTGGTCAATGCTGTGTGTCAATTGCGCGTTGGTGAGTCTCTTTGCGATTGTCGATGAGTTGTTTGGCTCAAATTCGGATGTCTGATCGTACTTAGTCTGGTAGGGCTCGAGTATGCTGTCGCAGTTCCTCTTTCTGTTGGGATCGTTTTCACGAGTTTTCCTTGCTACCCCTATCTGAGTGAACTGACTCAATATACTGGCATTCGGGGTACAGTCCATCCCGTTGTGCTGCGTCGCGTGGGACTGCCAGCCTGCTTCTTTTACATCGGGAGCCAGTTCTACACTGGTGGACCCTTTTGTGACCTGCAGCAGGTCATAGCCCACCTTGACATCTTTGAGCGATTCGGTGGGTTTGCAACTTGTTTCTTCTTGTAGTTTCAGTTTCTCTAGGTCGTTCTTCGCATCCTTGCAGGATGACAGGCCCCGGAGTGCGTTTTCATCCGCGTGCCGTTCGGATCTGACCCATCTGGCGGTACTCCTTCTCTTCGGTTTTGGGGTACTGAGTGATGAATCGCCGTCAATTGTCCATGCGTTCCGGAAGTTGGCGAAGCTGTCCCAACTCGTTTCATCAGCATTGGTAGAGTGATTCATGTGGTTTTCTACCTTTAATTGATTTTTCTGAGTTCATACCCAATCGCCGACGTGGGGTCTGCAGATGTATGACAGCATCGGGTGAGTCTGCTTGATCAGTTTGATCATCATACCTGTTTGTCTATTGACCGTTTGCCACAAGTGAAACTGGAACAAGAACTGTTCTCCTTTCGCCAGATCTTCATTGAAGCTATTGGGCGATGCCCTGCAGAGTTCCCTTCCACGGTGTGTCCGAGTTTTTGTTGTGGTTTCGTTCGACGATTCTGAGCCAGCGGTGGGCGATGCATCTCCCTCAGTGGGGCTTCGGTTTACTTTGCTAGTCGTTCTTGTTTCTGACGTGTCTCTTCCATGGGCATTTTGTTCCAGTGTGGTAGAGTCCTCGTGTCGTGTGGACCATCTCGGCGATTCTTGCATGTGTTCCTTTTTGTCCACCCCTATCGAACAGGGACCTCTTATCGATTCTAGTTGATCCGTCGGGTATTCTACCTCAATTGTCGTCCCTTTCCGGGCTCTTGGTCATTCGATGCATGTTCTCGTGTGACCTTGTTGGACAAGCTTCGACTTATCCGACTAGGTGCGTCTCCTCGTGTATTTTTGCTACGTGGGCCTCAACTTATCTGACTCGGTGTGTCTCCTCGTGGACTTTTGTTACACAGGCTTCGACTTGGTTGGTTCGTTATCCGCTGCTGGTGTGCTGATGATCGTAATCGATCTACCAGAGTTCTGGTTTTAGTGGCTACGGCGCCGCTAAGTGCTGGGGCATTCAGCGTGGCTTTTCGGAGTTCAACACCAGGGATCGTATTGATCGATATTTCGGATTGATTTCGCTGCTGGATGTGGGTTCGTAATTTGTCATTCATTTGTATATGCTGGTTTTCTGATGGACCCTCCAGGTCGTCGATGGGTGGCCTCAACACGTCCAATGTTGAGTTACTGCTTACACAATGGAGGTCAGTCAGGTCTGAGGGGCTCGGAGTCCTCGTTTCCATAATTGGTGTCAAGTTAGCCAGTTTCTCGCGTCGATACCCCTGTCGTAATTTCGTGCGAGGAGCAATCGATTGCTGTTCAAAACTTTCGAGTTTAATGTGGTGCCACGTCATTGGTGGCATTCGTGAAACTTTGTTTTTGTTTATTGATTTCATCGTGCCGCCATATAACTCCAGTGGTACTTCTTCCTGCCTTCCCGTCTGTGAGTACCAGTCGAGCAGGTCAGTGTCGTTCCGGAGCAGTATCTCTAGGGACCCGTGCCATTCCTTCATGGGTCGTGCCTTTGTCGTGATTCATTTCCGCATCGAGTTTACTTCAAAGTTTACGTGACATCTGTTCCGCTTAGATTCATTCGTGCGCGAGTTCAGGGTTCTGGTTGAGTCGGGTGTTCCATCCTCGATCATCCATTTGCGCATCATACTATCCGCACAGGCTTCGACTTTGGGGTCCTGTCCATGTGTGGTCTGCTGTCCACGTAGAGCCGTAGTTCGTGTGTCATAGGTGTCGGGCAAGTTCGTGTTCGGGTTCAGGTGCTCGGCGTATTGAGCGTGAGGTTCATTTGTCAGGGGATCGGTGCATAATCGGGTGTGTTCGGTATCGTCAGGTTGCTCCGCGCTCGTCCTACAAGCATCAGGAAAAACCTCCCACGCTAGCGAGGGATAACACACGACTAAATTATCGACATGGGAGACAAGGGAGATAATGTGCCAATATTTCGTCACTAAGACCAGTAATGCTCTAATCCTTCATGCGGCAATCAATCACCACCAATTATCTACTAAAATATCGTGTAATTATCTCAATCAGTTTATGTAAATGTTTTACAACTCCAAAACTAGAATGCTCCAGGTAGTCCAATAATGCGGAATAGATGTACACTTTGAAGACTGTACTACAGGAATAATGCTTACACTACCACACATTGTCGCCGCCGTTGTAGCGGCAGTACATCAGGAAAACAAAAAGTTACTAGAAGCAATAGCCGTGACTAGTGCTGACTAGTGATACCCAAATATGGTAGGGGCTAGTTCCCCTAGTCACGGCTAGTCAAATTTTGTTTTGCTGATGTCAAGGGGGGGCCGGAATTCTTAAAATTGCACGGGGTCGGTAAATTTTTTTAAGGGGTTGGGCCGTACCCCCCCCCCCCCCCCTACCCCCAAAAAGGAAATTAAAGGCCAAATATGGAAATTTCTTAGATTACCCCACCCCATCGTGCATCGCTGCCAAACCGCTGGCACCACACACGTTTCTGTGTGTTCTATAAACATTGCCATGAGTGCTGTATGCTACCACCAAGCTGTGAACATGCAACTTCATCGCTTACATTTATCATAGTTGAGTTCCCCTAACTTTTAAGTTCAGTGTCAGTGTGGCTTATTCTTTTTGTTCTCTGGCTTTCTGCATTTGTCCGTGGCCTTATTGGCTCGAACAAGACGTATCTCTGACTCATACAACTACATATGTGAAGTTTTGTGTTATGCGCAAACGTGCACAACCATTTTCGACCACCTGCAACAACCCGACCTCGTTTCTGTTCCCGACCCCGCCGCATGTCTATGCACGTTTATCTCTTCGAGAAAAACACGTCTCCAATCACCGCGGACCTGTATGCGACGGCGCGCGTTCCGCGGACGCGTGCGCGACACCTTGCGACGCATCACATGCCCCAAGACCTGTAGATGCTCTTAGATGGAGTTGGGGCTCAGGCCACTGTAACTGTAGTTAAGGAAATTCCTCATAGAATAGTACAGTAACATGTAGTAAATAGAATTCTAGTATCCCTTTGAAAAAACCCGCCATGCAACAGGTATGGGTTTTGTACGGGTACCTCAGATCTGACCCACACCCACACCCACAAACCCATATTCGGGTACCCGCATGGGTTTACAAACCCACAATATGCACTATTGCTGAGATGATACGGGGGAAAAGCGGGAAATTTCCAGATCGGCCTGGCCTTAGACACCCAAAAAGCAAATTTTTTTAGAGACTTTTGGTCGACCCCCCCCACCTCGGGTCACGGAACCACGGCCCAGCCCCCCCTTGGCTGATGTAGTCTTCGTCACCTCACAGTCATCGTCGCGATCGCAATCCCCACAGCCACCCCGTTGTTGTCACTCATTGTCACTGTAGCCATTGTCCTCGCATCACAGTCGTCGTAGCTGTAGTTGTGCTTGAGGTGTCGCCACTTTTCAGCCACGGCCATCGTCGTCTTCATCACCATCACAGCCACAGTCATTGTCGTCGTCTTCGTCCCCGCCGTTGAGGTCGTCATCCAGTTGTGCTTGTGTTGTTGCTATTTCTTTGTGACCGCAGTCATTGCAGTCATCTTCGTTGTCACCATTACTGCCTTGCAGCTGACATAGTCATGGTCATTGCCCATGTCCTCATTGTGGTTAGGGTCACACTGCACGGGCATCGGCGGAATGTGGTGGCAGTGGTGGTGGTGGTGGTCCGGGTCTGGGTCATACATAACCATGTCAGGATCGCACGGCCGAGATGCCATCATAGTGGAAAGTCACCGCTTGTGGCTGGTATCGTCATTGTCGTTGAAGTGAGGGGGTCATCTGTCATCATCGCACGCTCCACAGCAGCAAGAAGATGGCAAGCATGACAGCACCAAAGAAGATGCCTGGTGTGGCTCATTGGTTTCACCTCTGCATGGAGGTGTGGTACTGGTGGACTCTAGTGCTGTACAGGGGAGAGGTGAGACAACAGAGCAGGACAATGGAGCAGAAGCGTGAAGGCAAAGTCAAAAAAATGAAGCAAGTCACGTTTATTGTTGATTGGTCTGGGCGTGGGAAGCCTTTCCCACGTTCGTTCATACAATAATGGACCACAATGTTCCATTTTGGTACTGTATGTGCATGCACTCTTTTCCCTTCACTGATCTCTTGTTCCCCCCTCCCCTGTCACTGGTTCATCCGCCATTCCTTCCTCCACTTTCTGAGCCTACCTCCCGCACATCATGCTCCCCCCATAACAGACCCAAGGCAGTCAGATGCCACCCCTCCAATGTGCAAGCCTCAGAATGGAAAAAAAAAAAACAGCACGTTCTTTTTTTTTTTTCTTCATTTATCTCTGAAACATTCTAATTTATTGATTGCAGGTCCTCCCACTGCTATACAACTGATGTAGCTCTTATGACTGCAATCATTTGATGCACAGCAACAATGTCATCACTGCCACTACCACCTTAGTCATTGCTGTGTCATCAAACATAGTTGTAAGTCCAAATATGTTCATCCCTTGCGTCCTCACTAACTAGTCACTATTGCCCCTATACAAGCTCCTGTGCACCTGCCACTCAAGACACTGTCGATGGTTCCACCCCTGCAAATTTAAAACAGATGAGTACCGGTCTATGTAAGTAACAATACGCTCACATTCATCACAGGTCTTACACAACTGCTCTGACATGACACCTGTTGCCGTCGACCCCAAAGCCACTGCCTCACTTGGTCCCTCCCATCTCCACTCCTACAAGCCCAACAATGACCTGACCACAGCAGGACTGCATACATGCAAGCTACGAGTGACAGTGAGGACAAGGTGGTGACAGTGAGGACACAATGGTGAGGCAATGGTGATAGAGAGGTAATATTGCAGCATCAATGACGATGACTTTGATGGGGCGGTGCAGTGATCACAACAACAGGGACAGGTGCAGTAGGTGCTGCACTCCTGTAGCTAGCTACCTGTAGATATTTCATGCAATAAATATGTTTTTTTTCCTTATTTTACAAACTGGGTGTCAGTGGGTGAATTCACATAATGCTGAAATAACTTTTGAACAATTTGTCAGTAGCTAGGTGCTAATTATTACAATTGAGATAGTCCCCAATAAATTATCAAGGGGACTAAGCAATGTGCAATAATTGACAATTACTAGTAATTATTGATAATTTGTTCTTGCTAGCATGGGAGGTTTTTCCTGATGAGCTGTCTGTGTACTACTGTCCTGCTTCCTGTGTTGTTTGTTTGCACTGTACATCACATGGTTCGGGAGTGTCATGCCAGTTGTTTACTGCTGAGGTATGAGTGACTCTGGTTCAGGTTCGTTTGTCGAATGCGTTGTGCCATGTTCACTAGCTAGGAAAAGAGGTCTACTCTTATGTCACAGTTCAGTTGTAGCCCAAAGGCAATGGGCAAGCAGAGTCGAGGGTCACATATTAAGTGACCAGAGGGAGGGAGAACTTGGCAGGCAAGTGAGAGGGGAATCTAAAGGTTTAAACAAGTAGACTGTATTCAAGGACTAAGAGTAGACAAAGTATTGTACTACTCAGACTACTGGTCTTTATACTCTTACAAACTGGTGATTTTTGGGACTCTTTTCTGTGGTTACAAAGACTTGGAAGTGAGCTGGCATACAAGAGACGTGGCATGGGTACTGGGCTGGCAGAAGACTCGGATGTGCTGGCAGGGAGCCTTGCAGGTGGTCAAAAACCCCCACAACCAAAAGGCTCATTCACATGCACAACCAATCTCCAGAGCCACCGACTGTGTATACTATGACTTTGTTCTACCTTTAGCTATATCCTTATTGTGATGTCACTATGATATCATCTTTGCTTGGACTTTCTTTGTTCTGTGCTCCTTATTCTCCATTTGTGTATTCCTTTTGTCCCAGATGAAGAACAATGTCTTATACTCTGTGACGCTATGTTACATCCCTTGTACTAGTGTCACCCCTGTAAACAGTATAAGTAGTGTAGCATGTACACTGCTGGTCCACATCAGTTCTCACTACTTATGTGCCAGGTATGTTTCTCCCTTCAATCCTTTGATGTCTAACATCAGTTCTCACTGCTTATGTGCCAGACTCTTTGCTTCAGTGCAACTTCCCTGTTCACCTCTGCTTCCAGCTTACTTGCATATCTCACCACATTTCCCTTGCCACTGTGAGTATGCCCTTTCTATGTATGCTGTTCATAATTGTGTTGTAGATTTGTCTCAGACTCTCAGTAGTCAGTTATGATGCCTCAGTAAGCAGTAATTGTCATGGACTTTTATAACATCAGTCAGCAGTAGTAATGTATCACCAATGGTTGGCCCATGAATTATAAAAGTCACTCTGCAAGTGGATGATTGGATTGTTGTGTTCACATAGGGGGCAGCTTTTGAATACATAAATGTAAGTTTTGATGATGATCTGCAGGTAAACTGTCTGATTGTTGATATCCCATGTGCAGTTAATAGTGATATGACTTAAGGGTGTAATACAGTCCATGATTTGTATCACTGGGATGTTGTACTGTGATTTTGAGCTGAAGAGCTGTACTGTACAGCATGGCTTGTTTGCGTTGCTCACTCGCCACTGTACAGTACAGCTCTTCAGCTCAAAATCACAGTACAACATCCCAGTGATACAAATCATGGACTGTATTACACCCTTAAGTCATATCACTATTAACTGCACATGGGATATCAACAATCAGACAGTTTACCTGCAGATCATCATCAAAACTTACATTTATGTATTCAAAAGCTGCCCCCTATGTGAACACAACAAACCCTAACCCTATTTTAGGGTTTGATGTTAACCTTAACCTTAACTCTATGTGCCTAATATATGGTCATATTGTTGGCTGGGCATTGGTGTGCAGTATGCATCTCAGATCTACTATGTAGAGCAGAGTGTTTGGTGCATGTGTGCATGGAAACAAATCAGACATCAATGACACTTTAGTAATATACCCTGATAATAATGTTTTAACTGTCACAGCATGCACATTATATGTGAACATGTTATTAGCACATGGTACATTGTGCATGTATTAAATATGTATAGTAATATGGTGGTGTATGTGTAAGGAGTCTAGGACTCCTTTTCTCAGTGTTATGCTTGATAAATTGGGCTATAAGAGGGTGATGTGTGTGTGAGGAGTCTAGGACTCCTTTTCTCAGTGTCATACTTGAGAAATTGGGCTATAAGAGGATGGTGTGTACGTGAGGAGTCCCAGACTCCTTTTCTCAGTGTTGCTCTAGAAATTGGGCTGTAAGAGGGTGGTGTACATGTGAGGAGTCCGGGACTCCTTTTCTTGGTGTTGCTCTGGAAATTTGGCTGAAGAGGGTGGTGTACGTGTGAGGAGTCCTGGACTCCTTTTCTCAGTGTTGCTCTGGAAATTTGGCTATAAGAGGGTGGTGTACATGTGAGGAGTCCTGGACTCCTTTTCTCAGTGTTGCTCTGGAAATTTGGCTGAAGAGGGTGGTGTACGTGTGAGGAGTCCTGGACTCCTTTTCTCAGTGTTGCTCTAGAAATTTGGCTATAAGAGGGTGGTGTACATGTGAGGAGTCCTGGACTCCTTTTCTCGGTGTTGCTCTGGAAATTTGGCTGTAAGAGGGTGGTGTACGTGTGAGGAGTCCGGGACTCCTTTTCTCGGTGTTGCTCTGGAAATTTGGCTATAAGAGGGTGGTGTACATGTGAGGAGTCCTGGACTCCTTTTCTCGGTGTCACTCTGGAAATTTGGCTGTAAGAGGGTGGTGTATGTGTGAGGAGTCCGGGACTCCTTTTCTTGGTGTTGCTCTGGAAATTTGGCTGTAAGAGGGTGGTGTACGTGTGAGGAGTCCGGGACTCCTTTTCTCGGTGTTGCTCTGGAAATTTGGCTGTAAGAGGGTGGTGTGTACATGAGGAGTCCGGGACTCCTTTTCTCGGTGTCGCTCTGAAAATTTGGCTGTAAGAGGGTGGTGTATGTGTGAGGAGTCCTGGACTCCTTTTCTCAGTGTCACTCTGGAAATTTGGCTGTAAGAGGGTGGTGTACGTGTGAGGAGTCCTGGACTCCTTTTCTTGGTGTCGCTCTAGAAATTTGGCTGTAAGAGGGGGGTGGTGTACATGTGAGGAGTCCTGGACTCCTTTTCTCGGTGTCACTCTGGAAATTGGGGATGTAGAGGGTGGTGTATGTGTGAGGAGTCCTGGACTCCTTTTCTCAGTGTTGCTCTGGAAATTGGGGATGTAGAGGGTGGTGTATGTGTGAGGAGTCCTGGACTCCTTTTCTCAGTGTTGCTCTGGAAATTGGGCTATAAGAGGGTGGTGTACATGTGAGGAGTCCGGGACTCCTTTTCTCAGTGTCACTCTTGAGTTTGGGTCGAGTTAATTGAGTCTTTGGACATGTGTGCACCTAATACATTTTGGCATGCATATGGAGTATTTGATGTACACATGTACAGAAACCTATAAGAATTGCATGAGCTCTAGGTGACTGCCTTAAGTCCACCTGAGGCCCATACCTAGGCAAAGCCTAAACCCCGCCTACAATGAACACCACCCCTACGTCCACCCCTAGGGGTACTGCAAAGTGGCTCATAACACCACCCCTACGTCCACCCCTAGGGGTACTGCAAAGTGGCTCATAACCCACAAGCACGTGATCCTGGGATAGTAACTTCCTTATTGGTTGTTACCCCTTTAGGTCACCTTCCTCATCAGTATAGTAGTTTCTCATTGGACGATAAGAAGGGAACATTCTAGATAGTTCTAGACTACGTTGTCATAGGGTTGTGACTCATAGATAAGGACACGTCATTGTTCTGTCAGCGTTGATGACTGTGCATCAGTCAGCACAATAGATAACGCTATTATTAGACACGACGCGTCAGCGTCTGACTCATTACTATTACAATACCTTTAGTAACAAGGTTCTGTAGTAATTCGAACTCAGCCGCAGCACAGTATATAAACCCTCCTGTAGCGTCCTGAGTGGAACCAACTTGTCCTCTTGGTTCTCCACTCAGGTGCGTATTATCCTCTGTATTCCCTTACCTCTCCAATGTTAACTTGTCCTCTTGGTTCTCCACTCAGCGTGCCACTGCGTGATCACTTTGCCTTTGACCTTGCATAAAGGTCTCACGTGTGCATCCTCTCCGCAGTGACTGTACGTTCGGCGCGTGACTTGTCTCCGCGCTAGGCTTGAGCATGTTACCGGTTCAGTTCAACTAACACTTCCCTTGGTCTAGTTGTACGCGATAAGTCATACCGCTACAGCGGTCCTATATCGACTCGATCCTGCGTCGTTTCAGCTTCGATGACGCGAAGACCATTTCCACTCCATTTGACACTCAAGTCCGGCTCACTTTGGAGCAAGCCCTGGCGGATGCAGCTGAATTCGTGGTCATGCGCAATGTGCCCTACCGCAAGGCTGTCGGCACGCTCAACTGGGCAGTGCTCACTACTCGCCCCAACATCGCATTCGCGGTCGCCACTGTCGCTAGGTTCTCGGCCAATCCCGGAACAGTGCACTGGACCGCGGTAAAACGCATCTTCCGCTACCTGGTGGGGACACGCGATTTGTGGCTCATGTACGGCGAGGCGTGTCGCACCCTGGTTGGGTACGCAGACGCTGATGGCAGCATGACGGAGGACCACCACGCGATCACAGGATACGCCTTCCTCATCGATGGCGGTGCGGTCTCCTGGTCCTCGAAGAAGCAGGAGATCGTCAGCCTCTCAACTACCGAAAGCAAGTACGTCGCTACGACGCACGGCATGAAGGAGGCCTTATGGCTCCGGAATCTGCTGTCTGAGGTATTCGAGCCCATCGCCGATGCGACTACGCTGTTCTCGGACAATCAGTCGGCGATCGCACTGACAAAGGACCATCAATTTCACCCACGCACGAAGCACATCGATGTGCGCTACCACTTCATTCGTTGGGTGGTTGAAAACGGCGCTCTACGCCTTGTGTATTGCCCCACGGCAGACATGGTGGCCGACGCGCTGACCAAAGCGCTCCCCTCGCCCAAAGTCAAGCATTTTGCTGAATGTCTTGGACTTCACACGGTTTGAGGGGGAGTGTTGAAGTGAGTTCTATTCTTATCTTATCGATTGTGTCCATCCCATATATTCCATATATTTTGGTACTGAGCGGATGTCATGCAAACACGCGCAATGTCACGATATTTTCACTTACTTACTGTCTCAATTCCCGTTACCTACACCGTTCCGCGGAAGTGAGAGAGAAATTTATTTTCATATACTTGAAGTATAAAACGTCTTGTATTTTCATATTGTAGAACCTCAGTATCTGCTCTAGCGTGCGCAGATTCTGAGGTGAGTTACAGTAGTTTACTACCAGCTTACCTGTACTTACTGGCCCCAGAGCCTTGTCCGTTTGTACAGGTGAATATATCCCAAGTATCTGCTCTAGCGTGCGCAGATTCTGAGAGCCTTGTCCGTTTGTACAGACACAGGTGGCACACGCGTTCTAACCCATTTATTACTCACTACATTCATTTATATTTCCGAGCGTCCATACCTCATAAGAGTCATCAGAGTTGTTTGGTCCATTGACCCTAATGTTTTATTGAGCCATGAATGACTGTAACTAAATTTTGCCATTTCGACAAAAAATTATCTTTTTTTTATTGGAAAATATTCGGTTTTGCAGACGTTATTTCTCTGGATCTCCTCCTTCCGCCCATTATGCGTCTTCCCTGCCTCTGGTTACCACAACTTTGGGTCCACTCTGACTTATGCTTCCCCTGGCATGTTCATACTGGTACTGTCGCTGGGTTCATCTATACCATGAGTTCCTGAGTCGCGGACCCAAGTTCATCGCGTGCGCCTCCACAGCGTGCTAGTATACATCGAGTCTCCCAGGGCCGCAATTCATCTTACTCGAATGTAAGACATTCGGGTCCACCCTATCTGCGACAGAGCTAGCTACTATTTCTGGCCATATTTACAGCAACCAGTACGAAACCGATTGCACACGGTCATCTTTGGTGAGAACTTACCGATGCTGTCAGCGTCTTCGTTTATGAATACGTGATTCCGGCTTCCACCCGCCCATAACTGTCATCTTTATCATCTTGAAAGCACGCTTTTACAATGTCACTGGGACTGAGATTTACCTGTCCTCTCTCTTCCATGAAACTGGCATCACTTCCCACATCCAGCATGTTGAGGATGGTTCTTGCTGCTCATATCCTATTCCTTCGTGATGTCGCCGGTTCTCGAGCGCTCGTCTCTCCAAGCGCATTGGATCTTGCCTGGTCACAGTGTTGCGGTGTTCGTGCGGGGAGTTACGTGCTACTTTCTCTAATTCCCTGTCCTCATCTGGGTTTGTGCCACCTTTCGTCTGTCCTATTATGCTCAAGGACTAGGCGTACCTCACCATGTCTCATCGTACGCAATGCGCCACAAATACATATTCGGTACTGTGACGCTGTCCTCGGAGAACCTTCTTTGTTTACTTCGGGCTACCATCATCGCCTAGAGATAGGCAACATCTTATGCTTTTCACCGTTATCAACACCTCGCAGGGATCCTCACGCAATACGACACGGTCCTTCCCTTCCAATGAGTCGATCAACAACTTTCGGCGGCATGCGCTCGGAAGGTAGGTGACGCTCTTCTGGCGCCACAGGATGAACGCATAGCACTGCACACGACCGTGTTCGTTAGCGTCGTCCGATCGTCGTAGATAACGGCGCGGATGCTCGGGGTGTTTGGGACGCCAATGGACATCGAGGACGATGGGCATCGGACAGCTACGAACATGAGCTGTCGATTTACTACCAAGCTGTGGCAGTCGCTTCAGAATTGCCCGTTGTCGCCGTTAACCAGGAACAAGTGCAGAGTGTGTGACCCTTCTGTGACCGTCTCCTTCAACTGCTCGAGCAACCTGACCTGCCAATCTCCCAGATACACGCAGCGTCTCTACATCCACTACGTGGCATAGCCAGAACCGGCGTCGGAGCGGGACTCCTCGGAAAACCATCACCCCCGTCACCACGCGAGCGCGGTGAAGCAGTAAACCAATCGGAAACCTGAACCAGGACCACGGCGGGCCATTCTCGTCCGTGCACTCTAGCTCCATGTCCTCCGCCGCTTTGAGTGATTCGTACGACTTGGACAGCGGCGAGGTGCCCCCTACTCGCGTTGACAGCCCGTGTCAGGCAGGGACGGTGGGGTAGCAGGACCGCGAGCCAGACATTTCACGCAGGGCAGATGCGACTGGCGGCGGTACTAGGGAGGCCGAGGCGGACGGATCAGAAGTCGATCGAGGGCGACGTGGTAAGTGCAGGATCTCAGGCTCGGCTGGAGGAGGGTCGCGAGTTGCCGAGCCGGATGCCGCGGAGGGAGAGCGATGCGGCGCTGAGACAATCGCGTCGCCATGGCGTAAGTGCGAGTGCCGGTCGCAGGGCAAAATCATTGTTGTGCGTGCGTGCGTGATTGCCATGACGGTTCGGCTCTCAGGAAACTTGACTGGAGCGAGCGATCAATCGATCGTGGATCGATGTCTGGATGATGCTCGAGAGGATCTTTCCCTTTTTTTCTCTTTCTCCCCCTTTGTCCCAAATTAGAGATAGACGGACAAAACCCCTGTAAATCTTTCGCTCCGGACTTGAGGAGGACGACATAGTAACATGGCGCCAAAACGGTCAATACCTTGTATTGGTTCGTTTCGCTCACATTGATTCATTTACTCAACTCATCGCATTAACTCATGTCCCAGAACGATCACAGTCTGTACGCCGTAAAAGAAAAGGGGGGGGGAGAAATCATGGCAACGGGGCGCCCCAGTGCCACCACCGCCCATTTTGGAAGAAATGAATTAAAGAGCTTTTTTTGGTTGACTTGTATCCGTGAGACTCGGAACGCGTGAACCCTCGAATCAATATTCTGACGCCAGGCCAAACAAGCCACTGACAATGCAGAGGATGGTCGACATGGGCGCAGCTCGTTCGTTCGTTCATTTTGGTAACGTCGGGGTCGGGAGGGTTCCGCCACTCGTGTGCCAGGGCTCAACGCCTCGCTGTTTAGCTTCAGAGCTTTGAAATTTGCGGGATGCACTGCACGGCCACCACACCGGGTTTAGCTTACCCTCGCCAGGGGCGACATCGGCATGATCGGCAATCGGGAGAGCCTTATCAGTTTATCTGTTATCCACAGTAATCGTTGCTGTATGCGTGCGCAGTTGTTAACCAGATGGAACTCGAGACGGAAGAGGGTACGTCGGGGTACGGGCCGGGTGGAAGGCTTGGCATGCCTAGTGGAGTGTTCCCATTCACGTTCGAGTCAAAGATCGATCCATTAGTTCCATTGGTCGCCAGTGGCGTTGATAAAAATGACGCCCCATGGCCAAAGCAAGGGCCAACTAGGTCAGGTGGTCAGGAGGCTCCATGAGGTCATGAGCTTGAGATGAAAGGGGAGGGGAGTAAGTTATGGATATGGAAAGGAGGGGACTTGGAAGTGTGGAGTGTGTGGGACGCTCCACGTTGGCCAGTTTTCTTCCTACGATATGTCTCTTTTTCCTTGCATAGACTGGTAAACTTTGCGTGTCCGGAACCAAATGAAGTGCGCTGGTTCTCTGTCCATCAGCGGAGATGGGCGCTGCTTCGTCACTTGAACTCGTGATCAGGGCAATCACAAGAGTTCGTACTGTATTTTTATCTCCCACGCACCGATTGGTGTGTGCTGCTGATGGTCGTTCAGTCATCTAGCCAGCTGGACGGACATGAAGGACGGAGATGACGGGAGAAAAGGAGAAAGAGGTTTGGAGCGTCTGGCCAAATTAAGGGGACCTTCACCACTGTAGGCACTGTACCGTTTCATCCGCGGTCGGTTGGCAGCAAGTATGACACCAAGCGAAACGCTGGAGCTAAATGAAGCTTTTTTCCCTGCAAAGCCGGGCCCAAGGTGCGCAGTACGCATGCACGGTTAGCCTATTCCCTGACACGAGCCTATGTCAGTGGATGGCGTATACCCGTCGCTGTACCTATCCGAGTGTGTTCGCGTTCGTCGCACGTCAGATATTGATATTCATTACATTGCTTTACGCAAAGTTGATGAAAAAATGGAAGCGACTTTCAATACATCGTGAAACGAAAAAAGAGCCCTCGGCCTCTTTTTTTTTTTTTTTGGTTTATCGAAACGCTTGGTCGGTAAGTCGGTTATATTATGTACGTACGTACATGCATAAATCATGATGCATATTCACCTAGCTCGACCCATCGAATGAACGACTCTGAACTTGGAACTTGAAGCTTGAAGGGAACCCCGGCCAGGCTTCTGCAGACCAGAAGCCGTTCAAGCCAAATCAAGAAAGGGCCGGCCTCTGTCCCTTTTCTCTCCCCGTGCACGTCCATTCTAACCGCCGGAGGACAACAACAGGCCAGTGTAGCACCATAAGCCAAAGGGAAGCCGTCTCAAGCGAACGGCGGAGGTCACTAACGGAAGCGAGTGGCTGATAAAGTGTCAGTACCTCTTCTGGTGTCAAGTATGCACCCATAAAAGCACAGGCACGAGCATAGGCATGTGTGGTGTTGAGATAAGCTATACCCAAGCTTCCCAGGGAATATTTGTATGCCAACGTGTCCTGTTGTGTAGAGTACGTTGGTCTATCACAGCATACAATTTCTATGATGTATCACGGTGTTGGAGTTGCAGAACAAAGTTGCAAAGGTATAGATACAACTTGAATAAATGGTAGATAACAGCTTGTAGATGGATAACAATATGGTATGCATACCGTAATTATAATTTTTTTCAAAAGGATTCTCACGCCAAGAACGGTCAATGGTAAGCGATTGACAAAGCGAATGCGTTCAGATGGGATTCGGTAGCTCATCGGCTGAAAGTACAGTAATGGTGGCTGATGCGGTGACCGGGTGCCGACAGTCCTCGGACCCCAGCCGGGTTTTTTTTTGAACGAACCCCAACCGCCTCTTACTGTAGCTGTAGCATAGGGAAAGTACACCAATTTTCGGTAAACGTATCCTAAGTCTCTATTACAGTTACCTGACGATAGGAGGCCCAGAGTGTCGGCAATTGTCCCTCAGCGTCAAAAATCGGGGAAGATAAAGCTGCACCGTGCCTGTCGCATGGCTGTCAACCTTCTAACACACTTTGAATACAGACTTCCTAAAGTAACGAGATACATGTATCGGGGAGGTGTTCATAGGACTCGGTCACTCTAACCCCAATGCATAATGATCAAAGACCCTGAGCTAAGCCTGACTCCAACACATTGGGACCAGATTGATCGAAAATAGTTATCGAGATTCCACCGACCAAGCAACCCAAGCGCCAATTTATCCAGCCGCATTCTACCCCCGGCGGCGCACCACTACAGTAATCTCCCCCTCCCGACAAACTACAACTACTGTACTTCCACATCCCTTCCCCCCTCCCTCTCACCCCCTCCTCCCACCCCACCTGTCCTCTCTCCAGTCTCCTTACTCCACCTCCGCATCTCGTCCTGGATCACGAATCATGTTCCGTTCCTTAGAGCACGATCCACTGACAGCCGCTATCGCACCACCATCAAATGAGACCCCCGCTGCACGCGCCGCTCGCTTGCGCGCAGAAGCAGAGGCTCGGCGTGTGAGCGAGGAAATTGACGAGCAACTCAAGGCAGAGCGCGCCGCCCGCCGCCGGCAACGGCCCTGCGTCAAAGTATTGCTCCTTGGCCAGAGCGAGAGCGGTTTGTGTTGATGCCATCTCTTCTCGCCGCCCGTCCTCACCAGCGCCTGATCACGTCTTTCGCCCTCTTGTGTATGGCATCCAGGAAAGTCAACAACTCTCAAAAGTGAGTGTACATCCCCCTTCACTTATCCCGTTGCCTTCTTCCCGATAGGGATGAAGGAATCCCCGGCACATACCGCTAGTCCTAGTCTTTTCTTGTGTGACCATGATTGGGAGTCGTCTGTCCCTTGGCGATCCTATGTGCCGAATGCGTCTGGGAGTTTATACACACTCTCCCTCATGACGTTCGTTTGACCTTGTACTATTCTTGTCCAGTTCCCCTTACTCTGCTATCTTCGTCGTCCTCCCTCATTTCCTTTCTTGGTGCAGCTCATTAAACGACTTTTATTCTACAGATTTTCAGATGCAATACGCGCGTGAGACGTGGCTCGAAGAGCGCTCCTCGTGGCGAGCCATCATTCAGCTCAACCTCATCCGCTCTATCGTGACCCTACTCGACCTCCTCGGCGATGCCCTCACCGGTCCCACCTTGGACTCGCCTTCCGCGCTAAGCATGCCCCTGACCGAGAAGCACCGCCTCCTCCGCCTCCGCCTTGCACCCCTCCGCGGCGTGCAACAGGACCTCCAACGCAGGCTAGGTGCCGCTGCTATCGAGGAGTCGTACAATCCGGGTCCAGGCGGTGTGCTCCCGCGGCCGCCATCCGAGTTCGCCGTTCGCTCTCACGATGGGTGGCGTAGCGCGCTGGAGCGGTTCCGTGCGCGCCCACAGGAGGCGCAGGAGAGCGCGCGTGCAGCCGATGCACGGGTGCGCAAGGCTGCCGAGGTCACTGAGGTCGTCGTTGGCTGTGCAGAGGACATGAAGGCGCTTTGGGAGGACAGTGCAGTGCGGGATATGTTGAGGACGGAAGAAGATCCGCATGGAAGAGGAACCTGGGTTGTACGTCCTCCCTTCCCTTCCCTGCACCGCGGGATATGGAATCAGCAGAGCTTGACTGACTTCTGAACAAATCCACTCCAGCTTCTTGAATGACATCGAGCGCATTGCCACGCGTGACTATGAACCTTCTGATAACGACGTGATCCGTGCTCGGCTCCGTACGTTGGGGGTGCAAGAATATAGCTTCTGGGTCGAGCAGAGTGCGGCGCCTGTTCATTTGGCCTTATCATTTCTCCTCTCGGTACTAATCCCGTTGGACAGCTGGTCACGAGTGGTTAATGTATGATGTCGGCGGGACCAGGTCTTCGGTTCGGTCGACTCTATCGTCTTGCTTCCCACGGTTGTGGCTGATTCCATTTGTTCACGACAGCGCGCCCACTGGTATCCATACTTTGACGACATGGAAGCCATCATTTTTCTCGCGCCTATATCGTCATTCGATGAGCGTCTTCGGGAAGATCGCCGAGTGAACCGGTTGGAGGACACATACATGCTATGGCAGACGCTCTGCTCCCTCCAGATGCTCTCAAAGACGCAAATCATCCTCTTCTTGAACAAGTGCGATCTGCTTGAGCAGAAGCTACGGGCAGGGGTCCGGGTGCGGACGCATGTTCCGAGCTTCGGGAATAGAAGCAATGACGTGGACACGGTCAAAAAATGTATCGAGCGCTTCTCTTCTTCCCCCGTGGCGTGACTCGGGTTGCCCCGGCTGACCTTTCTCCTATTGTAGATTTTCAATCCCACTTTAAAGAGATTGCCAAGCAACATTCGCCCGAACCACGCCGGTTCTACGTGCACCTTACCTCTGTTGTCGTACGTTTCCGTGGAAAAACGACGGCCATCACCTTTAATAATCGTTTTTTAATTCACAGGATACTCGGAGCACTGCGGCCACGCTACGAACGGTCGAAGACGGTATCTTACGTGCCAGCCTCCGTCGTGCTGATCTTCTTTAATATATTTCAAGTCACCATCTGTATCGCTGTTGTCGACTTTCTCTCCGTCTGTTTTTTATCACTCCATCTTGTATTTCTCAATACCCATTATAACGATACTTTTTGAATTCCCCACCCTAATATTCTGTTTGATCGCTATTACAAATGGCCGAGATGCCGAATTAGATTTGCACGTGTATTGTCATCTTTGCACCTGATTCTCACGTGTGTGATAGAAAAAGGCGCGTGGTCCTCGTGACCTCCCGCCCGCTCCCCGTGATCCTTGAATACGGCCCCCCACGCTTAAGCTTCCTCAGCCCGACCGAGCGATCTGTTCCCTGCCTTTCTACTACCTCTGATATTACCTCGCTATTCGGTTTACAATCCTCACAGAGGGTCTATTTTCCCTTTAAACTTTCTTCAACATCGTCCCAGTCGTTCCGATCGTCCAGATAAGACTCCCGCAGGGGAAGACCAACCCGAGATCGCACGCAAAACCCAATGTCGTCCACCCCCGTCAACCAAGACCCCGCTTTGGCTCCTCCCCAACCAGCGGCTGCTCCTCCGACCGGTGCGCCTGCAGCTGACCCAGCCGCGCCACCGCACCTCCTCGACAGCGCGCAGATCGTGCAGCTCCTGCGACATTTCCCGAGCGTCTACCAGGTGGGTCTTATTCCCCCCTTCCTCCCTTCCCCCTCCTTCCACTTCCTTTCGTCTCGGCGTGGATGTGATAAGAGAGAGCATGGGGATATCCAGGAATTATGCCCATCGGCTCGTCCTATGCGCGCCCCCACGTGATTCGAGGGGAGGGTCACGGCTGGGGCACGTTCGCGTGTCGGTCAGGTGCCGACAATCGTCAGGTCGTCGGTGTGATGTCCGCTTTCGCCGTGGATCCATGTCTGCGTGTGGTGCAGCCATTGTCGCACCGTACCTTTTTAAAAAAAAGTTCTCCTATTTTTGTTGAAAAGGGTGGGAAAATCTCTTTGGCCGCAATCAAACCGTGAAAGGCGCGAGACCCTTTTCGCACTTTCACCCCTTCTCTTTCCGCCCTTTCTTCAATTCATTTGCATAGTCGCCTTGCCACGCAGCGGACAACTTGGCGTCATAGCTTCCCCTGCCTCTTCTTTGCGGCATGTGGAATGCTGACTTGCCGCACAGCAACTGATAGATGAGCAGGGCACGCTTAAGGAAAGCGCCGCGGAGGCGCTATCCGCGTTGGGCTCACTCGGCCAGCCCCAATCAAACAACGCACCCGCTGGTGGCCCCTCGGGGCTGCCCTTCCCCCTTCAAAAGCAACAGCCTCCACCTCCGCCACCAGTCCACTCTCAACAAGCGCTCACACTGCTCTCCCTTGCCGAGCCTGGCCCTTCCTCCCACCCGAACGGTCCGCCCAATCTCGGACAACTTTCCGCCCTGGCCGCTGCGGCTGGCGGATCAGGTGCTGTCCCTGTCCTCTGACACGCAGGGGCGACCGTCGGAAAGTTCAAAGCCTGGGAGTTCTGCGGAAGCGCCAAAAAGTGCAGACTCTGGTCCTACTACACCTGCGCCGACGCGTTCTCGCGGCGCGCGCAGTGCCAATATGGGCTCGGACGAGTGGGCGCGTCAGCGGAAGGACAATCACGTCGGTTCTTCCGATTGTATTTTCCCTGCATTGGTTGACACATTTCGCAGAAAGAAGTTGAGCGCCGACGGCGCGGGAACATCAATGAGGGGATCAACGAGCTGGGCCGTATCGTGCCGAACGGGTCAGGCGAGAAGGCCAAGGGTGCGATCCTCTCGCGCGCTGTGCAGTACATCCACCACCTAAAGGAAAATGAGGCGCGCAACATCGAGAAGTGGACGCTCGAGAAACTCCTCATGGACCAGGCCATGGGTGATCTCCAGGCGCAGCTTGAAGAAATGCGCCGTCTGTGGGAGGAGGAACGCGCAGCCCGCACACGTGCCGAGAGCGAGCTCGATGTCCTCCGCGGGCTCAAAGGACCCTCAGCGGCGCCCGACGGGGCCACCAGTGCATCAGATAAGGCAGGTGATGGGGTACCTGCGGCGGCGGCGTCGACAGACGAAGGGGACTCGGCGCAAAGCGGGGAGGGGGAGAATGGCCGTCCTGTGAAACGACCTCGCAAGGACTGATAAAAGCTTCTGTTTTTGTTTGTGATGATACGGATCATGTACGTGTATGTTCGGTCCTCTTTCCCCCCTTTCTCTTCGTCGCTGTGCTCTGCTCGCTCTCACACTTATATGGTTTATTCTTGTTCCTTCCAATCTTATTTTTCTATTTGTCTGGGTGAAGTAGTGGTCATGCATTCCAAGCATGCAATGTACGCACGAGTTATTTTTTTTTTAATTCACGAAGGTCGACTTTCGGAAGGAGGGCTTTCAACACTGATTTTTTAGGGTACTAGTGTGGTAGTACCTATGCAAAAATCGACTTTTTATTTTCTGTAGCTTCAACAACACATCGTAGCTACTTCATATTGTACATACTAATAGAAGAATGGATATCCTATTCAATGGTGATTTTTGCTTATTTTTTTTCTAGCTCCTAGTGAGCACGACCGACTTCACCCCCCAATGCAAACTTAGTCACGCAGTATCACTCCAAGGGACTCCCAAGGTGATACAACTCTATCGCATACATAATATCACCCCAAATTTATCATAGGTGCTCCTAGTAGTCTATTCTAACCTTCTATTCCAACAGATCTTCATGTCACTTACCAAGATCGTTGGGATCTGGTGGTCTGGGCCATTACTTTTCACGACTCCCCCCTCTTCCTTGTCGCATTGTAGTCGAAATTCTCCATAGATTTTTATTTTTTATTATGATCTCATATCTATAGATCCTACTATACCTACTGTATTTTTTGGGGGCAGAAAGGACCACGGGAAGAGGGTTATCTGAGGCCATTTTCAACATTTGCATCCTAGTGACCATTTGCATCCACCTGACACCACTAGTATGCAACCACGCTGCACGGGACTGGCCTAGACGCTGCACAGCCTCGCTTGACCCGGTTCTGTCCTAATTCTATTTGTACCTATTTGTCTATTTTCTCATGCAGCGGTGAGGGGGGGAAACAAGTGCAACTAGAACATCGACCACAACGACAACGACGCCGACGAAAATTACGATCCAAGAACCGGCAGTGACGGTGGAAAATATTTCCAGCACCTCACGCTGGCCCATCACCCCATGAAAAACGATGCCACTGAGCCCGCCCTCGGTCTGCTCAATCTCGATGAAGCAGGCACCTCTTATTCCACTGTGCCGTCCAAACGCGCCGCGCCCCAAGACGACGACCAAGCGCATGTATCTACTTCCGACTCCATCAATTGTATATGCGGCTATTCTTTCGACGACGGCTTCTCAATTGCTTGCGATGACTGCTCTCGCTGGTGTCACGCCGCCTGCTTCGAGATCGTGCAAGGGGGTGTACCGGAAGAGTGGAAATGTTGGGTATGCGCCCCGCGGCCAGTCGACCGTGACCGTGCGGTACGTCTCCAGACACAGCGAAAGCAGGACGCGCTTCGAGCAGACAACGAGAAACGGCGACGCCAAATCAGCCCTAGCGTCGAGAAGAAGTATCGCCGTCAGAGCGCGCTCGCTATCGAGGGCGGCAATTCTCGGCGCAAAGGTCGCCCGTCGGTCAACCTCCAGCCCATGGGCGAAGACGAGCATGTGAACGTCGACGAGCCATGGACACATAGCTACATCCCCATTTTCAAAGATATTGTCCCACACCAGGAAACGAGGGACAACCTTCGTCGGCAAGCTAAGCACTGGCGCGGCGTTTCTGCACTATCGCACCCTCCCTTTCCTCCAGGGCCACTCGATAACACCCCTGTAGTGTTGCCCAACCCCCCTTCTGCGTCCCCAACGTCTATCCGTCCTCTCCCCCATTCTTCATTTTCACACCCAGTCCTTTCCTCTCACACGAACCCGTCCGTCCGCCCCCCGTCCTATTCGATGCATACAATCCAGCCAATACCTTCCTCCAATTTCATCACGCCCTTCACATCCACCATCGTTCCTTCATCTGCTTACCTTTCCGACCCCCTCAACGCCTACGCTCACCACGGCATGCCGAAGCCTTTCGTGCATCTCTTCGGTCCACCTCTGGATGTCGCGCTCGATGCACGAATCACTGGTAACGAGGCCCGCTTTGTACGCAGCGGGTGTCGGCCCAACGCCTGTGCTTCGTCCGATGATATGCTCACCCACCAAGGGAACCGACCAGCAGCGTGACCCGTCGTCGTCGAAATGCCGCGACTCTGAGACGCTAACCTTTGGCGTCTTTGCGTTGCGCGATATCAAGGCAAACGAGGAGGTGGTGCTGGGTTGGGAATGGGACGATGGTAACGCTGTCCACCACCTTCCTGCGCTTATCGAGGCACCGCATATGTTTCAGTACGCCGCGCCACTCACCCTGTTCTTCATGCAGTTTGATCATTTCGGCTTTCAGGGCGCATCACCTCAGCTACATCCGCAACCAGATGGCATCTATGCTCCACGCGTTGAGCTCTACTTTTACCTACTTGCGCATGTGGTTCCAAAGCCAAAGATTGTGCTCTCAACCTCATGGCCGAATTCGTCGACGGTCGCCTCCCCGTCGCCGTTCCTCCACCACCCCAACGGGCCAACGACTCGAAGTGGGACGGACCCGCGATCACATCGAGTCGACCTTGGTCCGCTCGTTGGTGCGCAGCGCGGCTTCCACACTCGTGAAAAGTCGCCTCTCAATGGCGGCATGAACGGCGTCGAGATGATCCCTGATCAACCCACTGGCCTCGGCGGCCAACGTGCGACCGTTGAAGTCACCGGGCCCGCGCAGAAGGAAAATTACCTCTTACCGGATCACCTCGACTGTGATGTTCCCAAGGTCAAAACTGTCGCTGTTTCCTCCTCTGCGTCACCGTCCCCGCCGCCCCCTCCTCCAACGGGTAATCAGGCGGAGGAGGACCGTAGCCAGGAAGTCAGTGATCCCCCCCGAACACCAGATCTCAGTCCATCCCATCCCCGGGGCCTCCTACCCGATACTGCTGGCCATTCAACGTACCGCTCATCATCCCCTTCAGACTCGGATCCACAGCCCCAATCAGAAGACGAAGAGCAGATGCCGCCCAAGATGCGAAAGCGGTGGATTCACCGCAGCATGGAAGGTCTTCCTACTGTGTCACCGTCAGTTTCCCCGTGCGGGAGCAATATCAGTTTAGGGAGTGTCTTAGATGAGGGTCAGATGGAAGTTGATCTCGTGTCTTCTGGTTCGTACGCCCTATAGTCTAAAACTCTGTCCCAGCTGATGTGCTTGTCTCAGATACGAAGGATATGCCGCCACCACCTATGCCCGCCAATCTCGACCCAACAACCGTCTCATCGATTCCTCATCCCAGCTCCCCGCGTGTTCTTACCAGCAATCTTTCGTCTTTGTCTAGCACACAGACGTCAGACCTTCTGGCGTCACCATCTCCTTCTACTCCATTTGCTAATTTATCGCTACTATCGCCGACTGCTTCGTATTCTTCCAACTCGTCTCCGCTTTCCCCTAAGTTATCCACTTTGACGTCTTCTTTCTTATCGATCACTTCCACTTTGGCTTTTTCTCCCGATGCCGACCCCCCAATTCAGATGGACGTCGACAAGGATCCACGCGATTCCCAATCGACGCGACATCCTCCACTACTCAATGCGCGTTCGCCTATCACCGCAGTCACTTACTGCTTCAGAGCCTCTCCGGCGCCTGCAGCCTCCACCGATAAGCCGAATAGACTCGCCGCGTCCTGCGTCACCTTCGCGCCAAACCTCATCGGTTCCAGGGACTCCTGCCGGATGCCGAACCGCCCCCAGCATCCTCATCCCCGCGCACAGATGCATCGCCTCCCCCTCCATCATCGCTGCAGGCAGCGCCGAAAGTTAAGATGTCCTTGAAAGACTTTGCGATGAGGAAGAAGAAGCAGCGGGAGGAGGAGCAGGCGCGGGGGGTGGTGCTACCGTCGGACTCGTTGCCTCTGAGTGGGCAATCTGGGACCAGTGCGGCTCACGATCCGCTATCATCAGATGCGGCACGTGATCCCAATGGATGCGAGCAGGCTGCGCGAAATGTCGCTGCCTCAAGGGTAGCAACAGACGACGCTGCAAGGAGTGACTGCGACGTAGAGTCTACCGACCTATCGTTCAGGCCCACTTCTCATACAGAACCCGAGTCCAGCGCGTCGACGAGAGTGGGTATGTCCCCCGGAAACGGGCGTCCACCGCCGGATGCGGCGACCAGTTCAACACCTGTTAGCAACGGCGTTTCGCGGCGCTTGAGCAGGACGGCCTCCCCCCCGCCCTCCTCAAGCGATAGCGAGGACAGCGAGGCAGGAGGTGCGAGCATGGCGCGTACGACGCCCCCTACACATCCGCGCTCGTTCTCTATCGGTACTACGACGACTGCTGCTGCCGCTGCCGCTACTACCACGGGGCTCGGATCTAGCAGCGCTCTCCCGCACCGCCTTCCACCGTCGTCCACCTACCGCCCCGGATCCTCCTACGTCCCACCATCCATACCACCATCTGTGCGCCCACTCCCGAGTGGGCCGCGTGCACTTCGAGCAGGTTTGGGGATGGGTGTCGGTACCAATGGTGTGGTAGCAACCACCACGCCGTTCGCGTCACCTGTGCGGGGATTCCCAGCTGCTCAGTTTGCGGGGGTGCCTCGAGGTCCGTCTGCGGATCGAGATCGGGATCGTGGTTGGACAGGCATTGTACGTGGGCGAGGACGTGGAACTACTAGTAGTTCATCATGGGGACGATGAGAAGTTATATTTTTGTGCTTTGTTTTTTTTTTGTCCTGTTTTTATAATATAATGGCAACTTGGTGACTTGTAACCCCTTAACGGACAAAAATAAATACTGAGCGCTCGGGTAAGGTCAAACCACGCTCAGGCAGCGCATACAACAGTCTCTGGCTCTGGCTCAGTCTTAGGCTTTCTAGATCATGTCAGACATTCCAAAACTCCTCTTGGACTCGTTGAACCCACATACAAGAAAACAGGCGGAGCAGTCACTCGAGGCCTATAGTCGACAGCCTGCCTTTGTCGTCCACCTCCTTCGACTCGTCCTTGATGCCACCCAGAACGGCGCCGTACGCCTCGCGGCTAGCGTGTACCTCAAAAACATGGTGAAGCTTGGGTGGTTAGAAGATGTCTGCTGTTTTGTTTATCGACACCCGACTCGACCTGACCTGGCCACTTCCAACTACAGGACGAGTACCCCATCTCTGTAGCAGACAAGGATGCCCTCAAGCCGCAACTCGTTCCCGCGATGATCGCCCTTTCCGGCGCGAGCGACAAGGCCATCCGCGCGCAGATCGCAGAGTCCGTCTCCTTAATAGCAGAGCTAGATTTTCCTCAACGATGGCCCGATCTCATCGATGTGCGTCAATGAACCCTAGCTAACCTCATCATACTCAACTCTACCAGCAACTCGTCCAATCGCTCAGCAACAGCGACATGAACATCAACCTCGGCGTCCTTGAAACCGCACACTCCATCTTCCGCGAGTGGCGCTCACGCGCGCGCTCGGACGCGTTCTGGTCGATCATCAAGCTCGTGCACACCAAGTTCCTCGTGCCATACTTCCAGCTGTTCGAGTTGACCATCAAGTCCCTCCTCGCGACGCCGGACAAGCTCCTCGCGCAGACCATGGCAGTACTCATCGACCTCTACTACGACCTCACCTGTCAGGACCTCGCTCCAGAATTCGAAGATCGCCACGAGACCTTCTTCGCGGAGGGCACCGGTTACTTCATGCAACTCATGGCGTGGGACCCGCCGCAGCTCCAGACGGATGTACGTCGTCGTTACCCTGCGCCTTTCACCCCCTGAGCAGCTTTCAGCCAGACGAAGCTACGCCGTCCTTGCCCTCTAGGGTCCGCACGGGCGTCATCGAGATCGCCGAGGTAAGCCCATTCGCTTCTCCCTTCTCCGCCCCCCTTTCGTCTGATCCGAGCATCGCGTCCAAAGTTGTACGTCAAACTGTACCCCGAAATGCTCGGGCGCTCGCGCTCCTGTGGCCGTTTTCGTCAAAGCAGTGTGGGAGCTCGTCGCCGGCGGAAAGCAGCTCGGCATCGCGTACGACCAGGCAAGTGTTTTTCGTTAGACCCTCTCTCGTGGCGTTCTTTTCTGACCCACGCACGGAGCAGCTGGTGTCCCAATCTCTCCGCTTCATCTCCACCTGCGATCCGCTCCGGCGCTTATCGCGACATCTTCGAGTCGCACGACACGATACGGGGGCTCATCGCGGGAGTAGTCGTGCCCAACCTCGCGCTGCGCACGCGCGACGTCGAGGCGTTCGAGGATACCCCACTCGAATACGTCCGTGGAGAGTTGCAGGTCTCTGAAGTCGCGACGCCGCGCCAGGCCGCCTGCAGACGTCATCAAGGCGCTCGTCGGGGTCGGCCCCGACAGCGAGAGCGCCACGACAGCCCTCGCGCTCGAGTGGATCGGGCGCGCACTTGCGGAGGCCTCGGCCGCGCGCGATGGAGAGGAGGCGTGGAAGAGCAAGGACGCGGCGGTGTACCTCTTCGAGGCCTGTCGCGACGCGCAGCTGGGACGCTGACGGTACCGTCCTGTCTCGATTCTTTCGTAGTCATCCACGCTGAATGGATCTGCGCATTCGTAGCAAGGCGTGACCGCCACGAACCCGAACGTGAACATCGTGCAGTGGTTCGGCGACAATATCTTTGGCGACATCCAGGCTGCTGCGAGCCGGTCGCGTGCACCCGGCGCTGCAGGTCGATGCAATCCGGTACTTGTACACATTCCGCTACCAGGTGCGCGTTTCTTTTGGTCATGCGCGGTTGCATGCTCATCGGTCCCTGCCACAGCTCACGAAGGAACAACTGGTCTCGGTGCTGCCGCTGCTCCTGAATCGCCTCGAGTCGCAGGAAGTCGTGGTGTACACGTACGCTGCGGTGGCACTCGATCGCATCCTGGCCATGCGTGTTGGCGGCTCCACGACGCTTATGTACGCCTCCAACGCTCCCAGCGCTTGACCCTCTCTCTTATAGACAAGTTTACAGGTTCTCGTCTGCGGACGTGCAGCCGTTCGCGTCACAGCTTCTGAACGTCCTACTCGCCAAGATCGGGATCCAGCCCAGCCCAGAGCGCACCGCGGAGAACGACTTCCTCATGCGCTGTGCGTGTTCTTAATCCCCCGTACATTGTTCTTGACGTGTATCTTCAAGGTGCTTGCGAGAGTTATCATCACGGCGAAGCAGGCGCTCGTCGGAGAATACGCTGACAGTTCTGCAGAAACTCGTAACATCCTCCGCAATATCTCACAAAACCCGAGCAACCCGAACTTTGATCAGTACATTTTCGAGAGTATATCCGGTCTTATTTTGCTGAGTCCCTGTTTCTTCGTTGTCCGCTGTCATCTGACCAATCTATTTAGATTTATTGGCGCTGACAGTGCCGGACTCGATCACGGTTTTCGAAACTGCGCTCTTTCCTCCATTTACAGAAATCCTGCAAAAAGACATAGATCGTGTGTCATTAATAATTATCAAGCTACCTCTGAATGCTGAGTATCGGCTGTCGCAGAATACATACCCTATGTCTTTCAGATCCTCGCTCAGATGCTGACGCTGCACAGGGGCGTGCCAGTCGACTACCGCGCGCTCCTCCCGTTCCTTCTCACGCCGGCCATCTGGGCTCAAAAGGGCTCCATCCCAGGACTCGTCGCGTTGCTGCGCGCTTTCCTTGCGCGGGATGCCGTGGCGATGGTCGAGGCGAACCAGCACACGTCGGTGTTGGGCATCGTGCAGCAGAGGCTCGTGCCGAGCAAGGCAAACGACGGCTGGGGCTTCGAGCTCCTGCAGAGCGTCGTGTTGCATGTCCCTCTGTGCGTGCTTCGCTTCGAATTGTCATGAACGACGACTGGTGGCTGAATGTTCCGTGTGTGTGTGTTTATCTCAGGCCCGCGCTGCAACCGTATTTCCGCCAGATCGTCGTGACGCTGCTCACGCGGATGCAACAAAACAAGACGAACAACTACGTCTACTACTTTGTGTACTTTCTTCTATACCTGCTTGCGATCAACGCAGATGGCCTCACCCCGGATTATCTCATTCAAATTGTCGACGAGATCCAGTCAGGGTATGGTGATCGTTTCTTCGTTTTTTTTCTTCTGTTGTGCTGACAAAGGGGGGTCGACAGGCTGTGGTCTCAAATCGTGTCAAACTTTATCGTGCCGCAAATTGCGCAGCTAGTCCTCAAGGACCGCAAGCTGGCAGCCGTCGGCCTGACACGACTGCTCACGCAAAGCACGCTCGCGCTGAAAGAACCCAATGTGAAAACATGGTGAGAGACACACATACAAGCCTCAGGAGTACTGCTCCGCCACTCAGAGACGAGATGCAGGCCTCCATTGCTTGGCCAGCTTGCAGGGCTGTTCAGAGAAACAAATTCGTTCGCTGCGCAGGAAGACGACGGCACCGGCACCGGCGCGACGGAGATCGATCTTGAGGAGCAAGCTGCTGGGTACCAGGCCGCGTACTCGAAGCTCGCGGCCGCCGGTGCGCAGGCGCGGGATGTGGTCGCCTATGCGGGCGACGTGCGTGTGCACGTTGCGCGTGAGTTCACGCGGCTGCTCGGCGCGGAGCCGGGGGTAAAGACACTCGTCAGACAGGCAGATCAGAATCAAGTGGGTCCGTTCTTGTTGAGTCTCGGGATCTCTGTCTAGTGGTACGATATGCACGATCCGGGGGAGGGGGGGATAGTAGTAGTAACGGTAAACTCTAACGAAAATCTATAAAATGAACGGCCGTGACGACTCGAAGAATCATGCCGGAGGCAACCCTAGAAACACGCGCAACGCCTTCGCGCTTTGCGGCCGTGTCGCCTGGGATAGGCTGATCGTACGCCTTGAGTAGCCCTTCGTAGCGTTCCTCTGCCAGTACGTGAGTGAGTAAGCACTCCAGCCTCCGATTTGAACGCCGAGTAAAACGTACTGGTGAGGTGCTCGAACTCGCCCTTAGAGTTCGGGTGGTTCGGCGGGATCTTCCCAGTCGTGGTCGGCAGCGCCAAAATGGGCATCTTCGACACCGTCGCACGCGAGTTGAACAGACGGGCGTACAGACGTTCCTGTCTGAACAAAAAAAAAAGACACGCGTTTTTGTCAAAACCAAAAACACTTCCGCAGCGTAGTGGTAGCGCATACTCGAGCCTCTGCGAATTAAGCGTATCCGCGAGGCGCCTTTCGAGGTCCGCAAGACGCCTTTCGAGGTCTGCCGAAGAGACCGACGACGACACTACATCAGGCACGATGAGCGACTCGTTCGGCGCCAGCGCGCGCGACTTGCCCGCGTGCAAGCTGCGCAGCGCAGCGAGCTCCACCGCGAGCCGTTCCTGCGCCTGCTCGACCGCATCCAGACGCGGCAGAAGGTCCGTCGACGCGCCCGCGCCGGCCGTGGCCATGGTGCGCGAGGCGTTCTGCAGCTGCTCGGCGATGATCGCGAAGGACGCTGAGAGCTCGGCGGCCCACGATGCCAGCGGTGGCCCTGGGCGCCCGCCGCTACTGCTTGCCTGCCGCTGCCGGCGGCGGCTGTTGTTGTTGCGAGATGGAGCAGGCCGTTGACGTGGTTGACGTCTGTGAAGGTCTCTGTTGAGGATGCGGGAGAGCGGAGGTCGGGCTCTTGGTTTGCGCATATGGGGAGACTCATCGCAGGCGGGCGTTTGGTGGGAGTAGTAGTCGCTGCTGTACGGTTTTTAAAAGGTTGGCGGCGGGAGTGGGAAAGAAACGGATTTGGATTTGGATGCCAAGATGATGCGCTGAGGCGGCCATCAGTCGGATGCCGCGGCAATACGAGCTCATTCGTGAGAAGGCCCTATGCCGCTCTGAGGATTACAGCCAGGCCACAGTTAGGAGTGCCAGTTGGATGCATTAGTGTATTTCGGCTTCTCACACTGTTCTCACGCGCAATAGCCGTTGACCGCTTAGTCAGGCTTAACATATTACCCGGGCTCGTGCTGCTTTCCTCTCATCCAAAGCCGACAATGCTCTCGACCACATTCCGAGTCCGAGTCCCACTCGTTCGCGCTCTCGCACACCGTTCTGCGGCCATTCACACCCTCCCAAAGCTGCCCTACGCCTACGATGTAAGCGCTGTCTCTCCCCCGTTTCTACGTGTTAGCTTACATACATCACCCCTCTAGGCTCTCGAACCGCACATCTCTGCACAGATCATGGAGCTGCCATCACTCGAAGCATCACCAGGCCTATGTCAACGGCCTGAACGCAGCCGAAGAGGCGTTCGTCAAGGCGCCCTCGACCCGCGAAAAGATAGCTCTACAGCCGGCGCTCAAGTTCAACGGTGGAGGTAAGCCAGCCACCCTCACTCTTCGAACGAATCACCTCTTTTTTTTTTTTCATCGTCGCGCGATAGGCCACATCAACCACACGCTCTTTTGGAAGAACCTCGCGCCGGTCAAGGAAGGCGGCGGTATACTCAGGGACGGCAAGCTCAAAGCCGCAATCGAGCGCGACTTTGGCTCTGTCGAGGCCTTCAAGAAACAGTTCAATGCTGCCACTGCTGGAATTCAGGGAGCGGCTGGGGCTGGCTCGCGTACAACCCCACTACGAAAATTCCTGGAAATCGTCACCACCCCAAATCAGGATCCACTCCTCGGTGAGCGCCTGTTTGCTCCGAGGAATGACGTCCCTCTGACCAGTCTTGTTAAGCACACGTCCCCATCATTGGCGTCGACATTTGGGAACACGTACGTCACTCTCCCCTTCGTTTTACTCATGTCTGACATTTTTATTGCAGGCCTTTTATCTGCAGGTACGCTACCTTTATTTTGAATGTATCACATTACTCATTCTTTTCACCTGTCAGTATAAAAATGTCAAGGCTGATGTATGTCTCCCCGTCTACGGCCCTGATAGTCACTGATCTATTCGTTCACGCAGTACCTCGGCGCGATTTGGAACGTCATCAACTTTGAAGAGGCAGAGGCTCGTTTTGCAGAGGCTGCATAAGTCGCCGAATGGTGGTGTCGTGTGCACAGACATTCTCTTGACCATGCTATATACGAGTTGTGTAATCAATCAAAAAAAGTCAGTCACAAGAATACCTTCCCATCAATCACCCATGCACCGCTCAAAGAGCCGATCCGGCACGAGTGCCCTTAACTTGCCCACAAACTCGTCCAGCCGCACCCATTCCATCCCGCCGAGCACCGTGCCCTCATAAAACACGCGTACGAAGCGCACGCCAGTAACCTCCCACACCTATGGCAGACACACACCAGTTACATATTAGACACCGGGCTCTGTACGAACGCACGCACCTCGAAGACCACCTCGGCGCCGAATGCCGGCCACCGCAGTGGGACGGCGCCCAGTCCGGCGAGCAGGCGTACCAACGTGCCATCGTGCCCTACATAGAGCGCGAGGCGATGTGCAAACGTAGGTGCCGCAAGTGCGTCCGCGAGCTCAGCGAAGAACGCGCCTGGGTGCGCCAATTGCCCGTCAGGTCCCATCCTAGAAAGCAAGGGTAGAGAAGAGCGCGCACCGAATGTGAGTGAAGTGTACGTCGATGCGTTTTGGGCGGCGTGCCAGATGTAGCTGTTGTTGCGTGAGTTTTGTTGTTGAACGGTGGGAAGAGGGCACAGGAACACGCACTCGTACTCAAAATCCCCGATTGCAAATACGGACGCTGCGTCTGCTTCGGACACGCATGACGGTGCGTTCGCGTCACCGGAGCATGGCAGTGGGTGGCCGTTACACGTGCGCGCCTGTCAGCGCGTCGAAAAAGTGGTCGTCTAACGAGAAAAAAACTGAGAGAGAGAAAACAGAGAGGATCGGGGGAGGCTACAGACACCAGCTAGCCCACGCGTCGAGCCCCGCAGTCCCAAACACGGCGTCGAGCCGCGCCTTGAGCGCCGCGTTCTCCTGCAGATGCGCCGTCCACGCCGGCACGGCCTCGAACGCGTCGCGTACCCCATTAGCCGCGGGACACGCGTACGCCGGCACGAGCGAGTCGATCTGAGCAGGGGGTGGGGAGGCAGCTCGCGCGCAGTACTAGCAGACAGTAATAGTAGCGGGACGCACAGACGATGGCTGCGTGTACACGGCCCACGGACGCTCCGCGTCCGTCCCGGCGCCCATCGCGGCGAGCATGGCGCCCGCGACCTGCATCGTCCGGTCCTCCGTCGACGTGCGCACCCACACCTCGTCCTGACGCGGGCGGGACGCGCTCACGAGGCCCGGCCGGGCATGGTAGAGCTCCCACAGGTCCTTAATGAATAATAAATACGCTCAGCGCTTACGTTGTTGTGGGGACGGACGGACGGACACGACCTTGCCGTGGCGCGCGGCGTCGCGCAGCCCGCCGGGCGTCAGCTGTCCCGCGTCGCACGTCCCGCGCCATATCGTGCGCTGCGAAAGGGTGCTGCGCGGGCGTCGTCGCGGCGTGCGCGATTGCTTTGCCGCCTAGGTCGTACGTGAGCTGTACGGCGCTAGCGCAGTCCCACGGCGGGCCGAGCGAGCGCTCCAGCGGCGCGAGGTTATCCGGCGTGCGCTATGATGTTGTGCGACTTTGTCCAGCTTTTCTTCGGTGCACGCGTGGGGTTAATGGGCGTACGTACCTTGTGGTGCCGCATTACGACCGAGACGTGGAGGAGGGTGCCAGCTGCGATGGCTTGCGGGGGGAGCTGGTAGTGTAAGGCGTTGATGTGCGGCGCGTTGCAGAAGTTGTAGGTGTTCCAGGGGAGGGTCGGTGGCGTCTCGGAGGAATTGTAGACCCCGGAGGCGGACGAGAGACCGGGGCTTTGCGTGGCTACGGCGGCCAGAGCGGCGAAAGGTAGGAAAAGGGTGGGATTTCGGACGACTTGTCGCATTGGCGGCACAACCAGCGCTCTCAGCCACGGGTCTATACAACTCAACCGTTTCGACGCACGTGGGGTCCCGTGTCAAGAAAAGAAGTCTAATTGTGGATGCCTGGTTATCGCACTTTTGATACCAACTTCTACCTACTACCCCAACAACCACAACGTCCTCTAGACTAATCCCACGAGATGACACATGGTTTGTTGTGGAAAGGTAGTACGAGGAAGCTTAACGCAACTTGGCGAAGAGTTTTGGAGCGAGTTCGTTCTAGGAAAGGTTTAGTATACAAACACACCGAATAATCATACACCCACGTCGGTGCAGTGCATCATACTTGAGTAAGATGGTGAGAAATCTATCGGAGAAAAGAAGCCGGGAAAGACAGACGTACTGGACTGGAGGTAGAGACGAGGCAGGTGGGCAGGACTGAGTCAGAGTTGTCAAGTTCAAGTATGAAAAAGTACGTACACCTGTTGGGCCGTTGTCATCAAGACGTGGTCAATACACAGTAGATGTAAGAGCTCACATTTCTTCAACACAGTCCTCGTGCTTGAAGCCCTTGCCAGACTGAACCTTCTCCTGGCAGTGGGCGAAGTGCTGCGCAGCGGCTTTACATTTGGATGACTCCTGCGCTTCTTCGCGCATCTGGGGGTGAATCTGCACGCATAGCAGTCCTGTGCTCAGTGACAAACCTCCACACAACGTTGGACCGAACGCACGTCTTCGGGGTCCTCTTCCTCTGCCTCGGCTGCTGCCTCTTCAACTTCCTGAGGCTCAGCCTCCGCGACCTTCGACTCCTCAGGAGCGTCTGCGTCTGCGTGAAGAGTGCCGACAAAAGAAGAGAAGAAAGAGGAGAGGCTCATAGTCGTGTTCGATTCCGGAGTGACCCACCTAGCACAACCGATTTTCCGCGTTGGGGGAGCTACTTTCGGCAAATGCCGCAATCACAACACTACGCCGCGCGCACCTCTCTGGTCCCCGATCATGTGTTCCGCAAAGTTAGGTTTCTTGCTGCCCTCAATTGCCAAATCTCAGCAACTTGATGCCATTGGCACCTGTTGGAGGCCCTACATACCCTTTCATTGATGTTCTGGTGCTTCTTTCATAAGGTTTCCGCCGTCGTCGTCGCCCACAGAACAATGCTGCACCCTAGCACCACCAATTTCCGAATACCGCTCGGCTCATTGGTTGGCACGTTTTTACCTTACCATGATCGTTTTTTTCCGACCCAGTCTTATGCTAGTCTCTCATTAACTTTTACCATGGCGGTTAGAGCGGACCAGGGTGATTACATTTCGATCCTTAAGACCAGCGAGCCGTTCACCCTCACGCGAATATCCGAACGGCGTTCTCCGAGACCACTGACACTTCTATCATAGATTGAGACATGTCGCCTCCTTAACGGCTCGCCGGCGGGTCTAGGAGGCGATGCTTAGCGTCCCCATAAGGAAACGGCGGTCCTCCGCATTGAAGACGCATGCCGCCGCCGCGTCCATCGTGACCAGTAAATCGACTTGTTGCGACAGGCGCTATGTGACACATAAGGAAACTAGGACAGACTAAGTACCGCCGATCCTCGTCTATGGCACGCCTGTCTGCCCATTTCCGAAGTGTAGGTATTTCCGACCGTGACTGTTGGCCTCTGTATCACCGCCTGTGGGCGTGCGCTCTAAGGACGGTTATTCATTCATTCCTGCGGGCGAGGCGTCACGAGGCGCGCTGTGTACGGACGGTGGCTCGCATCGCGGACTAGTTGTCGGGTCCGCTGTATGCGCGCGCGTACTTGTATGGGCGGTGACGTAAAGCCCGATACCTCTGTTCCTCCTACAGACCTAAGCTACTGCATGGTATGCATATAGCACGTGTTGCCAACACGAGGAGCGCGCGGCGAGCTTCTTTTTACTAGGAAAGGATCTGCACTTATGAGTGGCGAACACGTTTTCGGCGAAGACGCAAGGCTCGGTGATAACAGTTAAACCTCCGTACTGGAGTACTGTAAGGAAAAGGGCGGTGAACGTGGGGCATGTTGGGGTCGTGCCACAGCGCCCCCCCTCCCCATGGAAGGCCGTCGGACGGATTCCGATCGCCATTAGAGCGATCGTTTAATCTCCACAGCGACTGTACTGGCGGAGTTATGCGGCTCGTGTGCGTAAAGACCCGCCACCTACCCGCCGGCACGGGCAAGGTGGTGGCGTCGCCGTTGTACCTGCATGCACCGTACTGAAGCATCGGTACGCAGTGAGGCGTTCACAGGGAATAAGCTGGCAGGTGAAGAGCATCCTGCCGGGATTGTGCGGTGGTGTTGGAGAGCTACAGTACGTTTTTTTTTCGAATACGTTTCTGTGTGTCTTTGGGTACACGCAGAACCCTAAGGCCTGTAGTGAACCATGTGTAACATGCTCTTGCCAAATCCGGTTCTGCCTTCATGCGAGCCTGTCAGCATGTCAAAACCCAGGGCCCAGAGCACACACGTGCGCTCTATTGGTGAAACCGTGAGTTTGGCGGTGATGCGCAGTGGACGTCATACAGCTGTACAGGTGGAGCGCGTGCCATGCTGGTTTGGAAGTACAGTATCTGCCTAGCAATTTGGGGACTAGAGTGGCAACTGTGCGGCCACCACAGGGCATGTGGACCCCCTAAGACTTCTAAGGCGCGATAAACCGTGAGACGCCACTTCGGAATAAGGCAACTTGCCCATGTCGATGAAAGTACTGTACAAGTACTGTACTGGCATCTAGCTTGGCACTCTCACCCTCACCAGATCTGAGGAATCGGGCCCGGAAGGCCGAGCCTCTTGTGCTTCGAGGATATCTAATCGAAGACAGCTGACTGTATGGCTGTGGCGGCCACCAAGCAGACGATCAGGACAACTTTCCAATTATGAGGGGTACCGTCACATTCCCAACAAATCTGTCTTTGAGATCTCGCTTCCGCCGGTCGGTGTATGGCTGGATCTGTATTGTTAAGGACCCTGGCTTCCCTTGGGTATATTAGAGACCCGTAGCCATGGTGGATACGGCACCCATACAGCAGCTTGACTCTTCTTTTCTTGGATCTCTCACGCAATTGCAAACGTTTGTTTTTAGACCAGGGCGCAAATGGCTCGTGGCCATAGCTCTGGGCGTTGGGAACGACCTCGTGACGGGTAAAAGTGTTTGGCCCGGCCTTCGGATTTTGAGATACACACCAACACTCCAGCGCCGGAGACCACTCAGATCGCAGTATCAGAACACCTATCGGGACGCTCCGTACCTATCGATGATTTGTTCTTTTCTTCACGCGGTCAAAACCAAATCCGAGAAGATTCGTTATGTCCTCGGGGTTTTGAGTCTTCTTCCACGTAAGTCGTATCTACCATTCCCCACAAGGCGCAATCCCGCCATATGAACTGGGCGAATGATGATGTCGGTGTTAAGTCTCGTGACCTATCTCGGCTGGCCATTGGACATTGGACCAACACAGTTTGCTGCTGATATCATACACACTTCAACTCTGTGACGCGATAACTCGCAACAGATCGTGTCTCTGATATCAGATATGGTTACATGACGAATTGATATATAACAACCTGTAACAATTCGCCCTCAGCAACCAAGTTGAGCCTCTCACGGTCGATTAGAATCGCCTCGGCTGTTGCGACCCTTGTCCCTGCCCATCAGGTCTCGCCATCTGACGCTGTTGTTCCGTACGCAACCGTATGTCTCTCTCCATGGCTTCTTTCTCCGCGGCTTTCCTCTGAGCGTCGACCATGTTCTGTGATTGTTGCTGCTGCCAAAATGCGCGCACGATGCCTTCGTAAGTGAACTTGGGCGTTTGGAGATAGCGGTTCAACGCGTCGCGCCGCGTTTGGGGGTCCTGCGGTGCCCGCTCAGTTTTTTTTTTACTTCTTTTCAGGACAACCGGTTTGCTCACCATCGCTCCGAAACCCGGGATCCAGTCGTCTTGAGCGTCTTGATGCCACGAGTCGCTCTCCCCTCCTGAGGAGAAAAGAAGAGGATAACCAGTACCCGTTCGTGCGTCGTCATTCGTTCGGGAGCGCTCGGAATATGGGTTGTCCACCGTGGTCGCCTGCGCGCCAGCGCTAGCCAGTACCACTTGGCGCACCGTGAGGCGCGTTGGTGGAGCCGAAAGTTGAGTCTGGCAGGGGATACTGTGACATGAGTAAGAAGCGAATCGGAATTTTTGTTGCCTGTTGGTTGCTCGTTGGCGAATTGCGATGGGTGTTGGGTATTCCGGTTCTTCTGCACACTTCTTCTTTTAAATCCCGTGGGGCCAAGTCGCCGGAGTGAATCATTCCTAGCCATACACCCCCCACCTCCAATGGGATACTTGATTGTATTGGCCGCGGCGTGCTTCCAGAGGGACCGTACTAGTGGGTATTTGATTCGAAACACGGCTCCACGGCAGCCGCAAGGATGCGGGGATCCTGATACCTGGACCAGTTTAATGGGCGCCTAGTCTCGACAGCCCTCGATGTCAGGCTGCGGCACTCTGGCAGTTAGTCCCACGCTTTACTGGAACCATCAAACAGATATCGAAATAGATCTCACACTATCGCTTAATTACACATGGCCAACCTCTGGTGGTGTATTGAGATCATGAGAGGTGGGCTCCCTACAGTTCATTACTGTAAGAATGCACAGACGATCACTAGGCCATACATCGCTAGACTCGATGCGTGTCATCACGAGCTCAGAAAGCCGAGTTCATCGGTTTTAGAACTCAGCCTCGGACTCACTCCATCTCCTTTACTGTACTGTAACTCGGGCGAGACTGAAAATTTTGGAACATCTTTGCATGCTTACGCATTCCTCACTGTCATGGTTCAAAAAAAAATTGCGAGGCACGTGGACCATCAGCATCTGTAACCCCCGTACACGTGCGTGGTGTGTTGTCACGGGGTTTCATTGCTAGGGGCGTGTTAACCATGTTGCCAAACGTACCTACTGTAGTTGACTTTCTCTCAGAACTCAGCAACAATGTCGCCGAAGTCATACAGTAATACATGAGACAGGTTCTTGCTGTAGTGCCTGCGATGTCACGCGCTGACAGCGAACCCTCTGTCGGCCATACAGCACAGCCCTTCTAAATACGGATATATCTACTTTCGGCCGACCCCGACCCATACAGTACAATCGCGGCTGTAAGAAGATCATGGGAGACCGTCTTGGCAGCTGTCATCCGAAACGTTCTGTTGAAATCAATCCCTACACCTCAGGTCTAGGATGAACTTTCAAACAATCATGACCAACAACGCTCTCGTCGCCCCCAGAGAGCGCGACTCTCGCGTTTCTCCCAATCTGGCCTAGTCTAGGTCCAAAAAGTACCTCTAACTTACACTCAGGATCAGGATACATTTTAGCGGCGGCTGCAGTTTTCAGTCGGCACTCATTCCGGGAGCGAACAAGCCGCTTACTACATCGCGAAAAGGGCTTCATATCTACTCACGCCCTTGCCTGCCGGCCAACTTGAGCTATATGAACGTTCTATCGTGATCACACGTGTCGTGCTGTGTGGTCAGCCATTCGACACTCGTGTAACCCACTTACAGGTATGCACGGAGCGGAGATGCACTTGAAGCATGGTATTACGACAATTAATTACTCGAACTCGGGTGCGTTGTTCCGAGGGGGGTGCTAGTTTCCATATCTATGGAACCCCCCGAAGATAGTACAGACCCCGACAGTTCCCCACGGTTACTCCGGGTGAGTTATCACGGGCTTTGTGACGACAAGCGCTACGAGGCCCTCCATTTTCGCTTCTTGGACACCTGCAAATGACCAGACGGTTGTAAGGGCCAGAGCCTCTAAGACGATCCTGGGGCTGCCCGCCCGCAATTTCCTCTCAGTCGACACACGCGGATACATACATCTTATCCTTATTGTGGTTCCCTACATTCCGTAATTGGATCTACGCGACACGGGGGCCTACACATGGTCACGCGCGCTATACCTTTCTAAATCATAGAAGCTCTCTCCTCCCAGAAATCCCCCCCCACGAGATGAGGACTAGAACTGCTCCTATCTGATGGGGCAAAGATAGTGCTGGCTGCATGCTTGGTGCTAAGGTCAGCTTGCTATGCGCGATTAATTAACATTGGACCCCGCTCACATTCTCACGTACTTCGCAGGCTAGATGTTATTTGTCTCTTTAATTGTTCTGATATCTGTTATTTCCACACAAGCTCTGGGCTTTGTGATTTGCTCATCGTCAGTTTTAGGATTTTTGACCCTAGATGTTCTAGTGGATGATCATCATTCCTCGGGAAAACAGTGCGACAAGGTGTCAAACTTATACCTTATCTGATGGATCACCTGTTGGGTTGTTGGATTGCATCGACTGACCAACGAGGTCGTGAAGAACTCAAAATGGCGTCTTCGACTTGGACCTCCTGATGCAAAACCGTAAGGATACCCCCTCCTAGAACGCGTTTCTGGAAGCAATACAAAGACATCCACTCTTGCTTCCATATTTCCAGTGGGGCGGGTCACTTCGGACCAATCGTAAGCCCCTGACGCCCCCCAGGACCCTCATTGCTGCATCACATGTACTCTCAAGGGCCACGGGGTTACTCGAGCGCGGACATGCTGTCTTCGCGCGCCCCGCTCGAGGCGACGCCCGGCGTTGGTGGCGGGAGAGGAAATACACTTTCTCCCAGCCTGACGTTTCTTGGAAGATATTTTTGCATGTTCGACGCCTATATACGTTCATCCGGTGGATTTATAAGTCATGTGCCACTCTCCGTGGCTTACCGAACAGCAAGGCTGACTCGAAACTCGCAGGGGCGCTCATCCTAAGTTAGTACCGATGCATTGCCTTCAGGTACGCGCTGTTACTCATCCGAGGAACTTTGATTAAAAAACAAACAGATGCCCAGCTACAGCGGTGTAGTAAGCGACAACATAAGTTTACAGTAGGGCGTGATTGCCCCATGGGGATGATTTCCGCCGGTAGAGTCCCGCTGGCGGGCTGGCGATGTGTCGTCGTGCCTCGAGGGGGTCTACCTGCCAAGTCCGCTATCCTCCGGCTTACTCTGACCGGTCGAGTCGCCAAGTAAGCATCCATGAAGTACTGTACAGCGGTTATTCCTATCGCATGGTTCCTCATCGCCCCTATCAGCTGATTATGGTAGCAATAGCTTTCGGAACAACAATCTGCCACCGGTTGCCACATCACTGGTAGGCAATTGGCGCGCAGGAGTTGAGTTGAGGTACCGCGCTGCCGAGTTCTTGTTTCAGAGGCAGTAGCACTACGCGACTTTGATGCATCATACAATCACTACTTGACCTGCCGAGATAGACAACTCTCTCAATAGCGCGCTACTGCACAAGTTTGCAACCACTTCCGGTAGTCAAGGATATTGCGCCTGAACGTGCGCCACAGTGTGATGTCCTTCTAGCGACATCTGACGCATCCTTGGTCTCTCAAGACTGCAAATATCTGGAATGCTCGGTGCGGCTATTCTTCACCGACAATCACTGACGAACCCATTCTTTGCGACGTTACCCCGCAGTCATATTCTTGTGGGATATACCAAGGAATATACTCGTATCTCTCAGTACCTCTCAATTTTCGGTCATGTGATTTTCATACGTCAACGACAAGGTCGACATTCACCGAAACCTTGATTAGGAATCAATACATCTTGAGAACCGAGCATGGGACTGAGGACAGCAACGGAAATCAATGGATGTTCTAGGTCATGCCGCCGTGCTAAAGTTTTCTTTCTATTACCTTTTTTGCAGCTACATTGTTGGGAGACCAACTCCTGCGTCGCCGTGCTCGGTACCCAAGGTGAGAGACTTGGACCAGCAACCAGCCTGAGACTGGTCCTGAGCTCGAGGAAGCACTTGGTTTCGGATTACACTGTAGTGTACAATCAGATTCAAGACCTTTCAGAACACCGGGGATGGCTGTCACTCGCACGTACTTAGGCAAAATATGAGACACCGAAAACTTCTTTGCTTGATGAATGTGTCATGGACAGAAAATTTATGGTAATGTAAGACCGGGGACATCACAATCCCCTACACCGGCACTAGCCGGTATCGGCAATAGCCGAAGGGTGTACTTATTATAAGATACTGGTCGGGGATGCAATGATATAGGGAGCGTGTGCGTCCTACTCTTAAGACTCCCTCCCATCTGTTCGTATATCTGGGATCACTGAAATGCTACATGAAGTACATACAGTACAGCGTGATTTTTTGTTTGCAAATTTTAAGCCAGTAGCCAATCCGTAGCGCTTCGGTATTCTCACGCTTGCCAAAGTACTATTTGCGGCATCGAGCGCGTGGGCAGTGGTTACAACATGCTGACGTTCTCTGCACCTCGAACACCAAACTCCTGAGTAGCGAGTGCTTTACTGTTCTCACCCTACCATCCACAATGTTTCACCGACATACGGGAGTTGTAATAGACTTCCCCGATAGACGTGCGTACCAGCCAAGTTCACCGAAACTCCCGCTCTAGCACCGCTAGCACAGCCACCCCCGACCCAGGTGGTGTGGCTGAGCGAAGGAGAGATTCCGCTCGCGATCCGGTTTTACGGATGTTGTGCTAATTTCTCTATTTTCATGGATCAGCCTCGTTTTCCTCGGCGGGCCTGTCCGCCGATGCAATGTCGGTTTTCAATCCAAAAATGCTCGATGCCAGCATTCGCGACGTCGTGGCAGCACTCTCGAGCAACGACAAAACGAACGTGCTCCTCTACGCGATGGAACACCTCCCCATGAAAGCGGAGTGCGTTTTTCCGTAAACAGCGCGCAACGGTTGTCTAGAACCATCTGATCCCCCCCCCCCCCCCCCGAATGAAAGATCCAGAACGGTGATCGAGAACGGGGTCCAGTCCTGCCTCCAGGTGTCTTCTCTGTATCAAAATAAGGTCATCCAGGCTCGACTCCTACGCGCGAAGGCTAGATTTGCGGCAGGACTGCGCGGTGCGGCACATCAAGGTATATTACTTGTTGTTATGGAGAGGCACTTCCTCCTGACATCACCCTCCGTCCTTGTCTCTTGTTAGATTTACAGGCCATCCTCCAGTTGGACCCCAGCCACCGGGAGGCGACGGAATTACTGCCTCCGGCTGGTGGGAAGATGCCAGCGGGGATTGGCAATGTAAGCCTGGTTTCACTCACACAAGTTCATCCCATGGCAGTACTGAATTCTGACTCCAGAGTCGTATGTCCCCACCTCCACGCTTCTCTAATGAAATTTGGAGAGACATAGCGTCCTTCCTTCCCCGCCACGATCTTCGGAATCTACTCCTGGTCCCCCATGTGTTATCCTCCATCGCTAGCCAGCTCTTGTTTAGGAACTGTTTGTTTGCAATTCGGGACTGCGCAACTAGAATCTGGATTTACTGAAGTTGCGGCGGACGTCGACAAATGGCATGCTCAACGCAGTGCCGACATTCTGACTCGACTTGTCTCTGATGTGGCATACGCGGGTCTGGTCAGGTCGCTGACTATATGGGCCCCCGAGAAAACGAAGAACGTCCTAACATCAGTTCCAGACAGGTATGTTCGTGTTTCGCAACTATCTTCTTGGGATTGATTTTTTGATCCAGCGATGCTGGCGACTGTCCTTCCGAAGCTTATCAACCTGAAGGTCTTCCGCTGCCAGATGAGCAGTGAAGCTCTCTGTCCGCTTCTCGGAATATTACAAGATAGCCATCCAGATTTGCGAGGCCTTGCTATCGCGTATGCCTATTTTTCGTCGCGTCAAGTCCCTTGCTCTGTTCTCACCATGGTTTTTTTTTTTTTTTTTTCAGAACGACCACCTCGTCACCGCCATCGTTCCCTGCACTACGTTCGCTCAATCGTTTTGTATACAGCGGTGAAAACGATGGTGCTCTCTTGGCTGTCGATGGCTTCTTACATACCCAGACTGTTGCGCTCCATACCCTCGTTATCCACCATACTCAGATCTACCCGGCCCCATTCCTCCCCACCAGCAGTCTCCGGAACCTTTTTCTCACTTTGACCTATTCCAACCCTGAGTTCCTCTCGCAATTATTCGCACAAGGACAGGAACTGGAGTGTCTACGTCTCGAGGTCAACCTCGAGCAAGGCTGTATGCTGTCGACCGTATTCCGCGCGAACGCAAAGTCAAACTCGTTCCCGGCACTACGCAAGCTGTCCTTCGTGCTGAACACCGCAGCGAGCGGCTTTTCAGATTGGGACCTGTTTCCGGCCGTGGCCGAGTTTGTGCGCGCGCATCCCATGCTCGATGCGCTTTGCATGTCAAACACACTGCGACTACCAGGTTTCGGTTACGACGCAGCTATCTGGGGGATGTTGCCGTCGCTCTCCAACCTTCGCACACTCTCAATCGACGTGCCGAAGGATCTTCATTTTGCGCTCTCGGCGTGGCTCATCCCACGTGGCGTCACTGCCCTAGAATTGCGAGTTTATAGACCAGCAACGCCGGTCGTTGATCTAACAGTAAGTCAACTTTTTCCTCTGGCATGATATGCGTAACCTTATCACCGACGTACGCAGCAATTATCGCCTGGATTACCCAGCGGGCTTAAGTTCCTTGTCCTTGCCTTTTGCACCCACCGAAATACAAACTCTCATCCACAACAGCCTCCCGGCGCTCCGCCTCATGCGCCTCCGCGACGGCAGTTTTTACACCGTTCATACCACGGATGGTAGAAAAAGAACTGGAACAATGGCCAGATCGGCGAGAGAGATTCTACTTCGACGATTACCTGGAACAGTTGAACTGCGAGGAACTAAGATTCCTGTACCCAAAGTACTCCGAGCCATGGGGTTGGTAAGACAGATGTTTACGGACACTTAACGCGATGAACGGGTTTTTCATCGAAACTTCTTCTCATGACACATGCTTTCCTTACGTTTGCTTTGATATCTATCGGAGTCTGCATAATACAGCATCTTTCGATCCTACCGTGCCGACGTCGTCGTCTGACATAAACCATTCACTATTCTTTAAGGGATGCAACACTGGAGTCGTCGTGGTAAGCCTTCGAATACACCGGGGAACGAGCTCACTTTGTCAAGTTGGGTTTGTTTGATTGTTGCATGGAAATACGGTGCGGGTAGCCCTCAAGGGTACCCTGCTCTAGCTGCTATGTGAAACTTCGGTTCATACTCGTGGCGCTCGAAGACTCTCGAGTTGTCGTCTTCGCGGACTCACAAGAACCGCTCTATGACAACATTCCAGAAAGACCGGAAATGGCTAATATGGTGATAGCAAGGGGTCGCCCGCCCGCTGATACTAGATGGTGCCGCAATACATACACTCTAAGCTAGCGGAAGGAAATCACCAAGAGGGGCCTCTTCAGAAATATCGGGTCGGAACATTAGTGCATCCTCTACAGCCTTTGAAAATCCCTGCGTCCTCGCAGTACGCAGTACTATGCACAGAGGGCTGCGCCCACCCCTATGTAAGAGCTAGCTTTCGTGCTTCTTGGTACGGCACATAGATCCGAAGATGGAGAAGGGTTCTCATATCGCTAAGTATCTTGATCGCATCATTCTGTGCGGGCTATCAAGTAGGCTGAAACTTTTCATCTCCCTTTACCATATTCTACTCAGAACGTTATGGCTTCTCCTGCAGCAGCACCCACCAACACATCTCGTGTGCTGAAACCGAGAACTTTTTTTTTTCATGTAGACGATGAAGAGGGGGTCGAAACTCGCTCAAAAGCTGGTCTAGGCTGGTCTAAGAGATAGGAGGGGTCTTGACGGACGTTGACAACGTTCAACTTTGTTCTATGTGACACATAATTGGTTGTAAGGAAGAAGGTTTCATGTACTTACGGCAACACTTTGAGAAGTCCTTCAAGTTGCCTAGATGTGGTTAGAGTAATGACGCAATATTGTGACTAGGCCCATGTGGCCGGCAGGCGGTCGGTTATCGCGATTGTCGTTGTGAGGGCTTGCAACAGATGTCTGGGGACGAAGACCTTGCAAGGTGAGTGTTATGGCTCCTTGAAACTGTCTGCTAAGAGTGCTATCCTCGAAGAGCCATTGCACTATCTCTTCGAGACTCCACCCAACCATCCTCTTCTACCTCAGCGCGGCGCGTCGCGAATGACGACGAAGACGACGAAGACGCACGCTTTCGTGCTGATCTCGTGCGCGCCCTCGCAGCCTCGAAAGAAATCGCGTCGCCCGCCAATTCCGTCATCACGCTTTCCTCAGACTCAGACTCGGACCAGGCCATCGCTCCCGCAGCCGCCGCACCACCCTCCGTCTCTGCATTTCTGACGGAGCGCGCCCAGCTCGAACAAGAACGCCTTGCGCGGCTCAAGCGACTACGTGGAGACTCGGAAGACACGAATGGAGCAGCGCCGCCGCCGCCAAAACGTCCGACACCGTCTAGGACGACGAGTTCCTCACCCGATTCCCAGGACGGCCGAAGAAGGAAGGGGAAGGAGGTGGCAGATGATCCAGAGGAGGCCGAGGTGTTCTGGACCGGCGAGCTGCGCCAAACGGCTAACAAGCACGTCGATCCTAGGCGCAACGGAGAAGATGGAAAACCCATCTTCAGGTTGTCCCAGATTATCGGAGACGTGCGTTCTGCGTTTCATCACTGCTAGTCGTCCCGTGCTGCTGACGCTCCGGATCCAGAAATCGCAAATTGAACTCGCCATCATCTCGACCTATGCCCTCCAACTCTCCTGGATCTATGCCTTCTTCTCCCCCAGCACTCCCGTCGTGCTCGTGACCCAACCCTCGCTGTCAGAGAGTGGGAATGCGACCATAAAACAAGTGCTTCCAAACTGGATTCGCGTCACGCCTTTCTTGCGCGGCGGACGCGGGGTGATGCACATGAAAGTACGTACGACCTCTACTGTTATCTCTACGTCGACATTGACCTGGTCGCGTAGTTCTTCTTACTCTTCTACAAGTCCGGAAGATTACGCATCGTCGTCTCGACCGCGAACCTCATGGATCACGATTGGCGCGACATCGAAAATACGGTCTGGGTCCAGGATGTGCCTCGGCGGCCATCACCTGTCCCTCATGAACCCAAATCTGATGACTTTCCTTCGGTTCTCGAACGCGTCCTTTATGCGATCAACGTCGCGCCTGCTATAACCAATCTAGCCTCAACTGATGTGCGTCACACCCAGAGACGTTCTCCATACCCCACCGTGCCGCTAACTCGATCCACGGCAGCACCCCAACATTCCGCTCACGGCCCTACGCGCCGGCGCGCTCCGCACACGCTGGGACTTCTCCCGCGTACGACCAGCACTTGTTCCGAGCATTGCAGGGAAACACGAGGGCTGGCCCGCAGTCCTCAAGTCGGGACACACGGCCCTGATGCGCGCCGTTAAGCCGGCTCAACCCACAGCAACGGGCCGTCTCGCTCGAGTGCCAGGTCCGTCAAAAAAAAAAATCTGACCGCGCAGACACGACGACAACTTCCCAACAGGGATCCTCCATTGGGGCGTACAGCGCCGGGTGGCTCGCCGAGTTCATACTTTCTGCGCGAGGAGCCAGCCCCGAGGCAGCACTCAACGCGCCGAAATCACGCCGCGCGGCGACGCCTATGCCTGCGCCCAGCACGTTGAAGATATTATTCCCGACGTTGGGCTGGGTGCGCGGCAGCGTGCTCGGCGAGGCGGGCGGCGGGACCATGTTTTGTCGCAGGAACACGTGGGAGGCTGCCAAGTTCCCTCGGAACCTGTTTTGTGAGTCGCGCAGCCAACGTGGGCGAGTGTTGATGCACAGCAAGGTGAGAGCGACCTTCGTCCAGTATAGTTTGCTTAGTATTCACAACGTTGTTCCGAACAGATGATCGTCGCGATGTTTGTTGGTGCCGACTCGTCGTCTGATGCAGACTCGGATTCGGAGACCGATTCGGATATCGTGGAGGTCAAGATGGACCAAGACGACGCAGTGGGTTACGCGTACGTTGGCTCTCATAACTTCACGCCCTCGGCGTGGGGCACACTTTCTGGGTCAGGATTCACACCTGTCCTCAATGTGAGTGTCTTTTACTGAGCGATAAGCGTCGGCCAATGTTAATCGGGTTAGGTGACGAACTACGAACTTGGAATCGTCTTTCCGTTGAAGGACGAGGCGGAGATAGACCGAGTGGTGTGTTATGAGCGGCCACCGAAGCGGTACGGTCCCAGAGATCGCCCATGGGCAAGTTATTTTTTCTGCAATATTTCTTTCTCTACGGTACTCACATCGATGAAACAGATGCAGGAGGAAAGTGAGGTCTTAAACGGGGAATAGATTTGACGTATGTGCGTCGCCAGCAACATGTATTTCACGACCAATGTGTCTACTGTATTGACGGACTGTTTCACCTCCTACCCCTGTTCAATCACGACCGACATGGGCGGAATCACTATTTGCATTAGCGCTCTGCGATACAGGGGTGCTGTCGTGGACGTTTCAGGATGTGAGAAGCGCACGTTCAGCTTATCCACCCACACCGAGCGCCCTTCCTTCGCTTTAAGTCGGTCATCCACTTGCGGGCCTGACCCGTGCTGTTATTTATGAAAAGAAGCATCAATCTTTGTCTCCCTCATGGACTGATGGCCGAAAGGAACCGGGACAGCTTCGGCTGCGAACAAAAGGCTTATCGAGGTTGCTTTTGATGGTTGGGAAAGCTTCAAGGGCTCCACTACAAGTCGAACGGAGTACGAGGTCTTCTTCACCCCCTCGCCAATGAGTACCATAGTCCTCACGGTTCGGACAGGTTTTTTTTCTTCAGGGAAACGAGGCCTTTTTCGGGACCCCAAGGGGCTTGGAAGTCACCGAAACAAGGCAGGAATGTTCAAGCCTTAATTCTCGCTACAGAGTTCAACTGTAGGCAGCTTTGACCGTAACCTATGCTGTATAGTACGTCTCGCTCCAAAGTGAGAAACAGGTAGTTCAATTCTTAGCCAAGTACTGTATCGATTCCTAGGTGTTGCTCCCAAATCTCAGCTAAGGGGGATCGAGTGTTGCTGATTTGTAAAGTAGGGAGTCGAGTATACCTTCAACTTCAACATCCAATGTCCAACTTTGGACATCAGTATAGTTTGGGAATTCAATACAGTGTTCCGAAAGTCCATGTATAGGTAGGAATATTTGTGTTAGCAGCATGTTGGCCAACCTTATCCATATACAATTGCTGGACTTGCATTGGATTGTCGCCAGATAACTGTATTTAATGCCTTATAATGACAATATTACCAGATATAAAACCAAGACAAAATATTATAAGTTGCCCATCTGTAACTTATGTTTTACTCAATCATCTTATCACTCACATCTTATTATCCTATCTTATTAATCATTTTATTAATCGGACAAGCGGGTAGGCTTAGCTGGGACTGACGCTATGTCTTCGGCTCCAATTGGGCTGTGCACATGCAATATCCTCCTTCGTGCGAACGTGATGATTCCACGGTCTCCACCAGATCACAATTGAAGACCCAAGGTTATCTTCTGAGTCACAGGTGCCGTATCCTTGATCCTTGATACAGGGGTATGTACTGCTAGTAGCCACCCCTTTCTTTCCTCTCTTCCCCGCAAGGCTCACGCGTGGGAATCAGCCGCATCGCGACGACAATGGTCGTCAGACTCGGTGCTACCGTAGCATGTGTGTCAACGGTATATGAAATCGTGTTCGGCCCTTGCAGTGTTTAAGTTACGTTGAAAAAGGTGCTCTAGTTTCCCCAAAATTCGTTCCATCGTTGATATGTTCCGAAGAAGACCCCGATTGACACGGTTTCAATGGGTGAAACTTATCTGCATCCGCTTTTTGAATCTCAGTCTGGAACTTAGACCCGCGACTACTGGCAGTCCTCCGAATGAGGAGGGGCTGCAAGCGACCAGAGGTTCCTTGATTCTCTGACTGATAGCGACTTACGAGCCGAGAGCTGTCAAAAATGTGCACTGTATGTTATGTGGTAAGATACACTGTACCCCCATAAAGCGTGTAGTTGCTAACCCCCTCACTGGATGGAAAATTGCCTTTTACTGTTGACAAAACGTTGACATATTCCATAATAAAAGGTTTTTTTTATCCACCAATTTTCATCATGTAAAATTTTGATAAGGTTACTATATATTGTCAATATCATTTGAAGGTACAATATGTAGACAATATAAGTTTTCTTTGCCACAATATTTTCAACATCTTATGAGGAAATATATTATACATCTTGTTAAAGTATTTCACAGGTAATATGTAGAGAAAATTCAAATAGCACATTTTTATGTCAAGTGAAAATGGCATAACAAAATGAAAATATCACTTTGTAGTTTGCCTAAATATCTCACACATAAAATTATGACCAGTTGTTTAGATTATATCATGGCAATTGTGAGTGTCAACACCTTGGCAATATTGAGGACATGTCATAATATACTTCCACAATTTTTATTATCAAATAATTTTAAATTGTGTCATCATTTTTCCTAAGAGGGTGGCATATCAAAATTTTATCAACAAAACCAAAATTTTTTATGGATTTTTCAAGCAACACCTAGCTAGACAATATATAATGTGTTTTTCAAAGGGAATATGTGAGAAAAATTGGATAAGGGTGGAGCCCAGTGAAAACCTGTGCTGAGACAGACTGTCACACCTCTGTGGGGGCATGGTATTCTGTAATGGCTTCCTGTCACATGGCAGATGACAGCCAAGTCAGATCAGCACTGTGTGCAACAACTCCTAAGGTCTTCAAGGAGCTGCTAGGGCTTGATACCAGGGAAAGGGGAGCCCTGCTATGGAGAAACAGTCTATGGGGCTTGCTGCAATGAAGGAGCTGGACCAGCTGCAGAGGCATGAAGAACTGGAGGACATGGCCCAAAAACTCAGGTCTGAACAACTCACTGTGGACACAATGTTAGCAGGAACCAAATGATGCCTACAGTATGCCGGGGCCCTCACTCTCATCACCAACAAATATGCATGACTCACTGCCCTCCCAACCCCACAACGTTTCTCCTGCTATGCCATCCCCCTCTCTCCTCAATGCAGAGGGCCAGTTGAGTTTCCCTGACTCCATGAAAAACCCCATAGATGGTGATGTTACCATTGCAACAGCTCAGTATCTGCTCTAGCGTGTGCAGATTCTGAGGTGAGTTACAGTAGTTTACTATCCACTTACCTGTACTTACTGGCCCCAGTGCCTTGTCTGTTTGTACAGGTAAATATATCCTAGTATCTGCTCTAGTGTGTGCAGATTCTGAGTGCCTTGTCCATTTGTACAGGTGGCACATGCTCTTGAACTTATTTATTACTCACTACACTACTTTACATTTCCAAGTGTCCATACCTTGTAAGAGGTTATGGGCCCTGCCCTTCCCACTGCTATGAACAACCCACTCCCAACCTCCATCCCATGCCTTGACCCCACCAGCTCCAACTGGGCCATCTTCAGCATGTGCTTCCAGGAGGCCATGGAAGCAAACCAGAAATGAGCTCACTTCACTGGCAAGTCCCCATGTCCCATTGCAGCTGACCCAAACAAGCCCATGGATGATGAAAAGAAAGCCATTGCCAAGTGGACCCAGGAGGAGACCATAGCCAAGTACCTTCTTTCTGTTACGCCCTAGCAGGGGCGTGGGTCCTAAAGGTTCTAAATCACACAAGTATCAAGCGAAGACCTCTGTTGTCTTGTTGCTATGAAATACGAGTGACAAAAGTGTGGCACAAGGTGCAGCACTACTCTGTAATGTAGGACTCCTCGTCCAAAGTGTCTAACACTTCTCTACACTTGATCTTGCTAGTGCACAGAGTATAACAGGTGTAACGCGTTGATATAGTTCAACTGCAAAGACTTCGAAGTGTCCTGGTTAGGGACTGAGGTAGGGGATGCACAAGAAGAGAGGAATAAGGCGAGGTCACACCAAAGTATGGAGGCAAAGTTGCTAGATTGCAAACGAAGCCAAGTCTGGCTTCCTACGGTCTATGGTACAAGTTTATATAGGACAGGGTTCCAAACAACATGAACACAAGTCCACACAATATCAAAGAGACTAAACGGAGTAAGCAGAAGTTCGGGTCAAAGAAACAGTGCCACTAGTAACAGTAGCTCCTTTGGTAACAAGGTATGGTACAGAAGGGGAAAGACAAGGTGGGAACATACTGTGACTGAGGTCCGAAGCGTCGGATCATAACACTTTCCCAGTGTCTTCCCGACTCCACTGCCATTTGCCTAAAGTCACTCACCTCTGCCAAAGAATGCTGGAACAAAGTTACCACTGAGTTCAGCATAAAGAGCCAGTACACAGAGACAGACATGCTTACTGCCTTCTCCCAGATGCATTGCTCGCACAGTGGGGACATTCATTCATTCCTCAGACAGATGCACGTGAAGTGCAAAGAGCTCACGGCTGTGGGTGTCACTGTATCTGAGAAGGAGTACCAGTCAGTGATAATCAAGGCTATCCCAGACAAAATGTCCAAGTTTGCCTCAGGCCTACTCACCACCGCTTATGTCCTGTCCCCTACCACCTCCATCAACCCCAACCTTCTTATCAACCATATTTGTTTTTTTTTTTTTTTGAATCCATTTTTGTGCACCTGAGGGAAACCGTGCCCTATGTAGCACTACACAAGCAATGAATACTAGTGACTAATGACTGTTCCTGTCTATGGTCTACCCGTTCATCTTAATGATCCTCTGCTCGGGGGCAGTAACGTGACGTCAAGCGATGAGGTTGGAGGGGCCTTGAGGGGGCCTATGTGTGAGGGGCCTACTTTGTGTTCTTGTTGGTAGATCTGGTGTTGGTTTGGCGTCTTCCTCCACTAGCCGCCTTCCCCTTTGTTTCTTGAGTGGGCTCGGTGGGCAGCCCGCATCTTGAGGATCCGTGGGAGGGAGTGAGGGTAAGTCAGGTATGTTTCGGCCAAAGCCGAATGCAGGAGAGGGGGTGTGTGAGAGGGGGGCATTGGGGAGCAGGGTGGGTTTGATGTGTGGGTGCTGCTTCCACTTCTTGATGGTGGCGCAGGTACCAAAAAGGAATAGCACTTTGTTGGTGAGAAGTTTGTGTGCTTTTGAGCCATCTGGATCCTTGAAAGCCACTATGAGGGAGGAGATGGATCCTTCAGAGTAGGAGGAGGGGTTGCGGACCCAGCTGGGTCATTGAGTGATGGAGAGGGAGGCATAAGAGGGGTTCTCTGTAATTAATGCTTGGTGGCATTCATCCGGAGATTTGGCAGGTGATGTGGGTGAAACTCCAGTTGGGACGCTGTTGATGAGAATTTTTGACCATTTTACGTTGGGTCTGATGGTGAGAGGGGGGTCAGTAGGGCAGAGGTCAAGGTGGTGCTCTGCAAGGTGCTGCTGTATGGTGGGAATTGCTAGTTGGAGTTGATGCGCCAAGGTATTGGGGCTTCCCATAAGGATGAGGTTTCCACACACTGTCCATCTGACAGCTGAAATGTGGACCTGGTCATTCTGGGCCAAGTTCAGGGCGTCGTTGATACTGGAGCAGAGGGTGGGGGGGTTAGGCCTTTCCCCTTGCCAGTCGATGTCTGCTAAGCTGATTACCACACTTGGGTGAGGTGGCAAGGCAGCAGCCTTAGCAAATGTGGGAGGGGTGGAGCCAGGGGGTTTGTTTTGCTTGTTCACCTGGCCTGCAGTGGGAGGGGGGGCTTTGGGGGGGGTGTTGTTGGGTTTGGTGGTGGTGGCCTTCATGTGTTGCAGTGACTGGAGGGTGGACTTTATGTTGTTTATGCCATTGAGTACTGTGTGCAGAGATGGGTCTGAGGGGTGAGATTGGGGGTTGCCCAGCACGGAGGTGATTGTGGGGTGTGAGAGGAAGGTATTGAGAGATGTTTTCACATCCTTCATGTAACGAACGCGCCTCGACCACGTGACTTACCTGCATCACGTGTTGGACCTCAATGGGAGTATCGTGAGTCTGGCCGGACAAACGCCGACTCTCCTGAAGAAGATGACGAAGAAGATGGGCTGCTTACGCAGCTACAGCACCGAGAGGAGTATGCCCGAGCCGCGTATATGTGGTGTGGACGGTTAGTGGTCACATGACTGACATACTCACGTGACAACGTTTCAGTGTGATGTTTGCGTAATACAAACATCACACCGAACCAGTGTTACGGTCCGCTTGCTGTTACGGTTGCACGCATTGAACCCTTACTGTACCGGTTGTGACTACGGCGGTAAGGTAGATTAGTCATGGACTCGGGGTTTACGAAGGAGTTAGGTGTTTGCAGATGACTCGATCCTAGTACAGGTAGTAGTAGTATTAGGATTGCGGTACTTACGCGATACGTCGGACGCTACAATACTGTGACTCATAGCAGCGCTTGAAAGCCTGCTCTTCTTGTATTTAAGGTAGCTGTGGAAGACCAAGACACGCCATCTTGGTCTTCTTCAATCGTCACTTCTTGCCTTCTCTCTTTCGAACTATTCACTTCGCCTTTCAAGGGAAGCCGTCTATAATTCACTAGTGTCTTCGAACATCTAGAACTTGCCTTCGTGCCATACGCCATCGGGCGTGATTAGCTAAGTCACAAAGTCGCCTTCTCAAAAGCTCAAGTCGAGCTAACGTCGTGACGGCGTTACATTAAGACCAAGATACTCATTGTGGCGACTGTCAATACCAGAGACCAGTGGACGAACTTCCGTCCCTATTATCTAGAACGAAGAGGAGATCGCAACGTACCGACTCGATTCTTGGGAGCAGCCAGGTGGAGGGACCGAGGAGACGAAACCGGATACTTTGTGGAGTTCAACGGACCTACAAGGTTCAGACCTGTTGAGTTCAATTTCGACCACCTGTGTTGGGTAGAAGTTATGTGGAACCCCATAGATCACCGCTGGGACGTCGTTAGACCCGCGGGAAGGCAATATCAGTGCGACATTGACGCACGCGAGCTTAACTCACGAGCCGATTGGGGGCCCATTGACGGCCAGCTACGAGAACACTCTACTGGAGAAGTGGTCAGTGAGGAAACCGAAGAGGACGAGCAAAGTGAAGAAAATCAACCAGCAAGCGTCGGGCCTATTGAGCAATACACCATTCAACGAGCTGAGTCTCTACATATTTCCGACCCACCGGAAGTCATTCACGTACGATCACCGGCAGCAGAAATGGCAACTACCACCATGACGGCCGAAGAAATTATGCAAGTTAGGGAACAAGTGGCGCGAGAAGCAGCGGAAGCAATCAGACAAGAATCACAACGCAACCTTATGCCCATTAATCCAGAAACGGGGCATCGCATGACTGCAGACGACGCAGCCATCTTTCGGGCTATCGGACCCGATCAAGGGGACCCCCCATCAGGGGGAGGACGACGACAAGGACTATCACTAGACCCTCCGCCGGGATGGGGAGGACCGCCAGGGGGAGACTTCCCTCGACGCCCAGGAGGGGGGGGGAACCCACCGGATCTCCCAAACAACCCACCAGGAGGAGGACCTCCAGACGGAAACGGTGGTGGAGGCCCACCAGGAGGAGGAACAGGACACGGAGGAGGAGGGGGAGCAGGACACGGAAACGAGAAACTGACCGGTGAACCTCCCACAATTTTTGATGGAGACCGCACTAAAGTAGACTCCTTCCTCACGCAATGGCACGTATACTGGGGAATGAACCTCGACACCCCGGTCATGCGCAACGACTATCGACGAAGCCTCCTATTCCTGTCCTACATAAAGGGGGTATCCGTCAGCGAATGGGTGCTCTCGTACCTCAAGTGGCTTAACCGACAAATACAACGAGGAATAGACCAATATACGAGGGATCTGTGGAACGCGGTAGCAGAAGGGTTCAATCAAAGGTTCGTTAACACCCTTGAACGAGAACAAGCTCAAGCGCTTCTGAGAAAGGGGCTCAAAATGGTCGACGGAGATATCGACCGATATGTCAACGAATTTGAAGAAGCCGCTAGAAAGGCGGGATACCGACTTAACGACCCCCAGACCATCGACCTGTTCACCAAGGGGTTACCAAAGAAGCTGTACGAAAAAACATACGACCTGGACGAGCCAGAAACGTTTGACGACTGGAAGCGGGCCACACTCCGCCGACAACGCAACTACATCCATATCCGAGCTCGGGTGGATGAGTATAAAGACACCAAGCCGAAGAAAGCAGGTAATGCCGGATGGACCGTTCCACAAAACCTCGCAAATCCTTGGGCAATGGACACCTCTGCGGATCGAACAAAAGCAAGGTTAGCAGGATCGGAGGAAATCAACTATGGAAAACCGCCCTACACAGGCCTGCCTCCCTTTCCGCCAAGAGGAGGACCCGGAGCGAGGGGACGAGGGAGAGGGGGGTCGCGACGAGACCTAAGGACGGTGTTGTGTTACAATTGTAACGCGCCAGGTCATCTCTCACGAAATTGCCCCCATCCTAGACAACCCCAGCAATGGCAGCAGCAAAGTGCCGGACCATCTAACGTCCGCGCAGCGGAGACCGATTACTACGCACAAGAAACCCCGCCGGCTCAAGTACAGGCCGCTTCAACTAGCAAAACTGCCGAAGAACGAGCCAAAGAATGGCTTACTGGGGTCGCCAACGCACCGGATGAAGTAAAGGACCTGATATTGCAGGACTTGTGGGGAAGAGAGGGTTTTCGGAGCGCCTGAACCCATCGGCCTGGGTGAGGGCTCTAAACTGTAATTCTGTAATCATGACGCGCTTTCGTTCTCTTCGAATTCCAGTCTCGATACGCACAAATTACCGAATGGCCGACATAAGAGTACTGGTGGACTCCGGAGCCACCGACAATTTTATGAACCCAAGATTCATAACAAAAATGGGTATTGGTACACAGCCACTGGCCCAGCCGCAGAAAATCTGGAACATCGACCAGACAGAAAACAAAGCTGGGTCCATTACTCACTATACCGACCTCGATGTATATGCCAAAGGATATCATAGGACAATGCGGTTCCTCGTCACGGACCTAGGAACCGAAGAAATCGTGTTGGGATATCCATGGTTGGCCACCTACGAACCAACCATCAATTGGCGCGACGCGGCAATACATGAGGGCATCATGCCGGTGGTGATCAGTACGCAGGACAGTTTCCATCAGCATACTGTCATCGCCGCCGCCCTCACTAATGACCAAAAGGAAGAAATCGCCAATGAACTGGACGAAGAAAGTGTACACTTGCGCGCTACCACGTCCACCGAATTGGCCATCCAGGCAAGGAAAGAAGAACCACCTGTAGAGCTACCAGCGGTCTACCAAGAGTTCCGACAGCTCTTCAGCGAAGAAGCGTCTCAACGTTTCCCTCCTCCAAGACCATGGGACCACGCCATCGACTTCAAACCAAATACTCCGTCAGCCATAGACTGCAAAATATACCCACTGACACAAGAAGAGGAGGGCAAGCTCAAGGAATTTCTGGACGAAAAACTCAAGCAAGGATACTTACGCCCTTCGATCTCCCCGTACGCATCCTCATTTTTCTTTATTAAAAAGAAGGACGGAAAACTACGCCCGGTACAGGACTACCGGGTGATCAATTCCCATACCATACGCAACCAATACCCTCTTCCCCTAATTCAAGACCTCATCTACGACCTCAGCAATGCACACATCTACACCAAGCTCGACATCCGTTGGGGATATAACAACATTCGCATTCGGGACGGAGACCAGGAGAAGGCAGCCTTCAAAACCAAATTCGGTCTCTTCGAACCGACAGTTATGTTCTTCGGTCTTACAAACTCACCCGCAACCTTCCAGACGATGATGAACCACATCTACCGGGATACGATTGCAAAGCACGAACTTCGCGGCACCATTATCCGAGTATATATGGACGACATCGGGATTGCAACCCGAGAGGGTCACGATTCCGCGGACCACATCATGGCAGTCACGGATGTCCTTCGTGTCGCCCAGGAGCACGATCTTTACTTCAAGCTCGAGAAGTGCCTCTTCCACCAACCTTGGATGGATTACCTGGGGGTAATCCTTGAAAAGGGGGTAACTCGCATGGACCCGGTAAAAGTTCGCGGCATCAAAGACTGGCCAACACCAACTAAAGTCAGGGACGTATGCTCTTTCCTGGGCTTCTGCAACTTTTACCGCTTATTCATCCGAGGTTTCGCCACACACGCCCGACCATTAAATCGACTTACAAGGAAAGATGCGGAATGGCGATGGACAGAAGAGGAGGATCGCGCGTTCAACACCCTCAAACGCCTCGTAACCGAAGAGCCAGTATTGGCACACCCCAACCTACAAGAACAATTTGAGCTGGAGGTCGACGCCTCTGGGTTTGCGGTGGGTGCAGTTCTCCTACAACGAAAAAGTGATGGGCGCAAGCACCCAATAGGTTACTACTCTGCAACGCTGAGCGAAGCAGAACGTAACTACGACATTTACGACCTAGAACTCCTAGCCATCGTAAAGGCTCTCCGACACTGGCGCCCCCTACTCGCAGGATCCCCACACAAGATAAAGATATTCTCAGATCATTTGAACCTGCAGTATTGGAAGACGCCACAAAAGATTAGCCGAAGGGTCGCTCGAGAAGTATTAGAATTGATGGAATACGACTTCGAAATTCACCATATCAAAGGGAAAAACAACGGACGAGTGGATGCGTTATCAAGGCGACCGGACTATGACCAGGGGGAAGAAGATAACCAAGGTGTGGTTGTCTTACCTCCGGAGGTATTCATACGAGCCACTAACGTCGCACGCGCGCTGGAAATACACCCCATGATGCAACAACCGAGGCGATGACAAGACCCCACTGTAATCAAGACGTGGATCGATGCCCATCGCCTCAAGAAGATCGAAGGGGAATGGTATAAGGATGGACGACTAGTGATCACGGGACCAATGACGGCGTACAGGGCCATCATACAAGACCATCACAACCCGCCAGTACACGGACACCCTGGAATAAGCAGGACACAACGAATCGTAGAACGACACCACTGGTGGCCAAGTATTCGCCGAGATGTATACGAGTACGTTACGGGATGTGCTGACTGCCAGCGAAATAAAGTCAACACTCGACCAACTCGCGCTCCATTACACCCAATCACCCCAGTCACGGACGTTCCCCCTTTCCACACCATTGCCCTCGACTTCATTACCAAATTGCCGACCTCGCAGTCGTACGACAGTATCTTAACCGTCACTGACCACGACTGTAGCAAGGCCTCCATATTCATCCCATGCAACGAGGAGGTGACGGCGGAAGGAACTGCCATTCTGTACGTCAATCACGTATTCAAACGATTCGGATTACCGCGTAAAATCATCAGTGACCGCGATCCCCGATTCACTTCCAAATTCACGCGGGAAGTGTGTCGCATACTAGGCATCCAACAAAATATTTCAACAGCCTACCACCCACGCACGGACGGACAGTCCGAGCGGACCAATCAGTGGCTCGAGCAATACCTGCGGTTCTGGGCGAACGAGCGCCAAGATAACTGGGCGGAGTACCTCCCCATAGCAGAATTCGCTCACAACAACTGGCCCCATGAGCATACGAAACAATCGCCATTCATGCTTCTCATGGGATACAATCCAACAGCTGATTGGACGGATAAGCCATCCCCTATCCCAAATGTGATCACAAGACTGACACAGCTAAAGGAAGCACGTCAGCTCGCCCAGACCCTTATCAAAAAGGCACAAGATAGCTGGATCCGACATAAAGACACCCCGCGATATCGGGTTGGTGACCAAGTATGGCTAGAAGGAAAACACTTACGAACCAATCAACCTACGGCGAAACTGGCGGCGCGACGCCACGGACCATTTAAAGTGATACAGGTGATGTCCCCTTATAACTACCGACTCGAGCTTCCCACGCAGTGGAGCGTCCATCCAGTGTTTCACATTGATCTTCTCACGCCGTACAAAAGTACGACCATGCACGGCGAAAATTTCCCGCGACCACCGCCGGATCTTGTGGAGGGAGAGGAAGAATACGAGGTCGAGGCTATTCTAGACTCACGGCATTTCGGCCGCCGCAAAAAGCTTCAATACCTCATCAAATGGAAGGGGTATCCGGACTCGGAGAACCAGTGGGTCGATAAGGATGACGTATTCGCCCCAGATGCGATAAGGGAGTATCAAGCGGGCCAAACGACTATACGAAGCCTTAAAAGCCAGCCTGAAAACGATCCAGGAGAGTATCACTCCCACATTCGCTCCTCTCGTACTTCCATGCCCACTTCCCCTCTCAGACATGTCACCACGGCGATCCTCCTCGACCAAGTCGCACAAGACGCCGCCAACCTCATCGAAGACGACGAAGAAACCGTGGTTCAACAGGTCCAGCTCACTCCGTACACACCTGCAAACATGCGAGCGGGGCATATCACCGCTCAAGAGTGGGCTAATGTCCTACAGAGGTTCCCCGACCCGACTCACCAGCCCGACGACGAGCAGCAGCATGCCGTCCCTCACATCTTCCAAGATGACAATGGCAATCGAGAACCCGTTGCCATTATCCCCCCAGGTGACGACCTCATCGGCATGCGGGGAATTCTCCCTGCCGACCGCCCCCTCGAAGACCCAACAGGAGTTAGAAGCAGCGGAGGACTGGCGGAGAGTGGCAAAGGAGTGGGCCGACGAACAACTGCGCTTAGCGCAGAGGAGGTTGAGCGAGTTGCGGCAGCGCAGGCAGCGCTCCCTCACGACGAGGCTCACGCTGACGACGAGGATTACTACCCGGTCAGACACCCCCTCCTTCGAACGCACAGCCACCCTACTGATCCCCAAATCACCCTGTGGCTTGTCCACAACGACGGAACCGCCATGTCTCGAGGACGTGTGCGATTGCCCGGCGTCGCATTTCACACCCCCATTACGCACGACGACGACCCCGCGCAGGTCCTTGCGCCTGAGGGGTTCCGGGCGAATCGACAGCCCCATTACATTCATTTCCCCATCACCGGACCGGACGGCGTAGAGAGGAACGCCAGTCATGTGCAGATCGTAGGAGGTGCGAACCCCTTTGTGTTAGGGCTCATCCCCGGATCCCCCCATCTCTACAGCAAACCCCTATACGCCCATCCGATGCTATCGGCCGCGGGACACGCCTTCATCGCCCACGAGGACCTAGTCATCCTTGCCTCCGACAAGGTCACAGACCGCGCACTGAACCGCATAGGGGATGAGTCCCTGACTGCAGAGGTGACACGCTACCGAGCAGCTGCATATGAAGAAGAACGGCTCGCGGCCCGCATCCGTCAACTCCAGGCCATGCGGCTGTCAGCAAGGGACGACAAGAGGGACTGCATTTACCGGTTGGAAAGGGCTAATGTTTTTGAGAGGATCAGCGACGAGCAGTCTACGTGGACGGCGCGAGACTTTCGGTGAGTCTGGGGTCTCACGCTCAAAAGGGGGTGATGTTACGGTTGCACGCATTGAACCCTTACTGTACCGGTTGTGACTACGGCGGTAAGGTAGATTAGTCACGGACTCGGGGTTTACGAAGGAGTTAGGTGTTTGCAGATGACTCGATCCTAGTACAGGTAGTAGTAGTATTAGGATTGCGGTACTTACGCGATACGTCGGACGCTACAATACTGTGACTCATAGCAGCGCTTGAAAGCCTGCTCTTCTTGTATTTAAGGTAGCTGTGGAAGACCAAGACACGCCATCTTGGTCTTCTTCAATCGTCACTTCTTGCCTTCTCTCTTTCGAACTATTCGCTTCACCTTTCAAGGGAAGCCGTCTATAATTCACTAGTGTCTTCGAACATCTAGAACTTGCCTTCGTGCCATACGCCATCGGGCGTGATTAGCTAAGTCACAAAGTCGCCTTCTCAAAAGCTCAAGTCGAGCTAACGTCGTGACGGCGTTACACTTGCCCTATCAAGCTTAGAGGTTATTGGGTTCCTTTGTACAGACTTTACGGGCCTACGTGCCTATCTTCTGATTACTGTGTACGTTCTGATTGGCTGATGTGTTTACGCTGACTGATACGATACTGAGGGCCTTATGCCATTGGTTGTACTTATCTATGACTCGGTATGACTCAGTACAATACTAGGGTTGCTGTGTTTGGATCTGACTGTGAACTTTATTGTGTACTAGTATATAGGTAGTACGCTGGGACGGAGCATTCCCCAGCTTGAGTTCTTTGTATCCTCCTACCCTTCAATAGGACTTCAAGCTTTCCCTTCCTTTGTGACTTATTGCTTGCCTCCCATCTCTCTTTTGGTTGACGGCTGTTCAACTCTTTCCTCTTATTCCCTGATTATCTCATCAGGAGGTGACCCTTGTCTGACTACTAAGGGGACGCTTTAGCAGTTCGGCTCGTTCCACGAGTAGTAGTCACGTGCCAACACCCGTTTTCGGTCCAAGTCGGACAATACGTCAGTAGGAACGTAACACTTCGTGTGGTCTGGGGAGTTGGCAATTAGCTTCTCTATGCCAGATATCACAGAGGTAAGGATGCCAGCGATTTGCTGGGGAGTGATGGGGGGGGCAGGGGGTTTGGGTTTAGGGGGCATGGTGGTGGTAGGAAGGAAAGGAGTTTTTCTACCAACCATATTTCTGAGGAGGCCAATCATTTGGCGGTGCAGCACAAGCACGATGGAGCTACATCTGGCAAAGGGAAGCAACCCCAGAGCCAGGATGAAGCAATGGCAGCAATGCAAGGGGACAGTGGAAAGAAGCAGAGGAAAGGCAAGTGCCACAATTGCAGCAAACTGGGTCACTGGGCACATGAGTGCTGTTCACTGAAGAAGGACACCCAGTCCAATCAAAATCAAATCAGTCCAACTCATCCAGGCAGTCTAGCCAACTGCTGACATACCAGAATGCCACAAAGCTCAAGAAGAAGTCAGTTGGATCAGCCAATGTTGTGGTGATCCCTGAAGACAATGCCAGCACAGAGGGCTGGACGTCTGTTGAGCCAGACAGATGCTGGTCAGCTGTGTTCACCAGGGATGTCTTCAAGATACCAGAAAGCCAAGTTGTCACCCCTCAAGAGTGCAAAGAAGCAGGGGTGAGCACTGCATTGTCTGGCAGGCTTGCAGCAGCTGCTATCACACAGATGGAGGCGGCAAGACCCACCCATGTAGAACTCTATGATTCTGGCTCTATGCACCACATTTCACCCTATTGTGACTATTTCTTGACTTACCGACCACTCGAGCATCTGGTTTTCTTGAATGTGGCCAACAGCCAGCAGTTCCCAGCTGTGGGCACTGGAAGTATGGTGGTCAGCACGCTGAACAGAAATGGCAAATCTGAGCTTATGCTTGAGAATGTTCTGCATGCACCATCCATCAGCTACACCCTGGTATCTCTTGGGGCACTTGACAGCCTGGGCTACCACATTGCAATTGGTGAGGGGCATCTTGAGATTGAGTCCAGTGCAGGAGAACACCTTGCGAGCATTGCACACACTCCACATGGACTGTACCATGTTGTGCATGAGTGCAAAGGCGGTTATGCTGTGGAGATTGTCAGCATCATGGAACTTCACAGGTACATGGGGAATATCGCACCTGCTACTGCCCACAAACTCATCGAGGACCAACTTGTCACCAGCATCATGCTTCACCCAAATTTGCAGGAGGAGCACTGTGATGCATGTCTCTATGCCTGTGCCACCCATCAGCCCATCCCCAAGATACATATCAGCCCACAGGCCAAGAATTTTGGTGACAAGATACATACCAACATCTGGGGCCCCGCTCCCATAGCAACCCAGACAGGACAGCACTACTTCATCACCTTCACCAATGACATGACCCAGTACACTGTCACCTACCTCCTTGCAGAAAAGAGTGCCACCTTTGTGAACTACTGCCAGTTTGAGGTGTGGGTGTGAACCCAGAACCACTGCACTGCAATCAAGGTCTTGTGATCAGACCACAGCAGCGAGTACCTGAGTGACGTGTTCAGCAAGCATCTCGTGGACACCAGTACAGTGCGCAGACTCACCGTCCATGATTCCCCCCAGCTTAATGGCGTTGCCGAGCACCTCAACCATACCCTGGTCGAGAAAGTGCATGCCCTCTTGCACACCACTGGTCTTCCCCAGAGCTTGTGGGGGGAGGCTCTCCATCACTCCACCTGGCTGAAGAACCGCACTTCTATGTGGGCACTGGGTGGTGGTACTCCCTGGCAGGTGCTGTACAGCTCGCCTCCTGACTTGTCCAGGCTGAAACACTTTGGGGACCCTGTTTGGGTGCACAACCTGAATGGCTCCAAGCTAGACCCAAGGGCTTGCAAAGGGTGCTGGATTGGTTTCGATACTGAGTTGTGTGGCCACCAAGTATACTGGCCCTCAAACAGGTCAGTAGGCGTCAAACACAACTTGTATTTCGCTGCAGCTGAGTGGCTCAAGGGGGAGAAAATGGATGTACCTATCCCCAAAACTTTGCCTGGCGAGTTGCACACCGTGCTGATACCCTTGCTGTTCACGCCACCACTACCTTCAGCACCTCCTCAGCCAGTCCCAGTCCCAGCACCTCTGTCCAGACAGTCGTCATCGTCATTGCTGTCATTGCTGTCTGAGGTAGAGTCAATGCTGCCTGAACCAGAGCCAGAATGCACCTCTCATATTTGCAAGCCATCCCACATCATGTGAGAACTCCAAGCAGGTGTTGGCATCACCTCCATGCATCGCTCAGATCCTGTCATACCTAGAGGAATTTCAGTCCCTGGCAGCTTTGTAGAGGATGAGGGAGAGTCAATCAATATGGCGTGGTCTGTTGAAAGCAGCCTACCAACCCTGTGTGAAAATTGGGTCGGAGTTGAAATGGCCTTGGTGGCTGAAACGGCAGATTCCAAAGCTCTTGAACCTTGCAATCTAGCTGAGGCAAAATGCCAGCCCAACTGGCTGCTCTGGGAGCAGGCCATCCATGAAGAGCTTGCCACTCTCCACGCCACCGGCACCTGGTCACTCGAACATGCACCCCCTGGAGCAAACATTATTGGCTTGAAGTGGGTATTTAAGGCCAAGAAGGATGCTTCCAGCAAGGTTGTGCACTACAAGGCATGCCTTGTGGTGCAGGGTTTCAGCCAAGTTGAGGGGGTGGATTACTTCAACACCTACACCCCTGTTGCTCAGCTTGCATCATTGTGGACGGTCATTGCAATGGCAAACTGACTTGGGCTGGAGTTACACCAAGTCGACATTAAGGGTGCATACCTCAACAGTGAACTGATGCCTGACAAGGTATTGTATATGCATCACCCCCCCAGCTACCACGAAGACACTTCCGGCCGTGTCCTGCACCTCCACAAGTCACTGTACAGTGTAGCGGTATGACTTATCGCGTACAACTAGACCAAGGTGAAGGTAAGTGAACTGAACTGGTACACACCCAAGCCTAGCGCGGAGACAAGTCACGCGCCGAACGTACAGTCACAATGGAGAGTAGACACACGTGAGGACTTTATTCAAGTCCAAAGGTCTGGTGATCACACTGTGGCACGCTGAGTGGAGAACCAAGAGGACAAGTTAACATTGGAGAAGAGTAAGGGAAGTACAGTGGAATACGCACCTGAGTGGAGAACCAAGAGGACAAGTTGGTTCCACTCAGGACGCTACATGAGGGTTTATATACTATGCTGCGGCTGAGTTTGAATTACTACGGAACCTTGTTACTAAAGGTATATGTAATAGTAATGAGTCAGGCGCTGACGCGTTGTGTCTAATAATAGCGTTATCTATTGTGCTGACTGTTGCACAGTCATTAACGCTGATAGAACAATGACGTGTCCTTATCTATGAGTCACAACCCTATGACAACGTAGTCTAGAACTATCTAGAAGGTTCCCTGCTTATCGTCCAATGAGAAACTACTATACTAATGAGGAAAGTGCCCTAAAGAGGTAACTCCTAACAAGGAAATTACTATCCCAGGGTCACGTGCGTGTGGGTGCACATGTTGGCATCACATGACTAACCATCTTATCATATCTAATGATAAGGACTTGGATTCTTTGACATAACGTTGGAGACTCATATCTTTACCAAATAAATCCGTAAAAATACGGAAAAATAAGGCGAAAATAGAGCGTCCATGACATCACCCCCCTCCTTAAGGGTCGACGTCCGCGTTGGCCAGTGTATCCATATGATGAGCTTGCCAAGGCAAGGACGCGTAAATAAGAGCCGCTATTTTTCTAGGTGCGCCCGGGTTTGAGGAATGGAATTCCTTAACCGCCTCAGGGGCATGTGCTAGATTTTTAGCCGGTTCCCAAGTGTCCTCACCCTCACCATATCCTTTCCAACGGACGAGGTACTTAAGAGTACGACCAAAGAGTTTAGAATCTCTTATATGGTCGACTTCATACTCTTCTTCTCCCTCGACTGTTACTGGATCGGGTGGTGGAGGCATGAGCCCATTGACTTCGTTTCCCTTGTAAGGAGAAAGGCGGTCTACATGAAATACATCATGGATCCGTAATGCAGGGGGTAGTGCAAGCTTATAGTCGACGTCACTTATAACTTTAGTGACTTCAAATGGGCCTAGTTGCTTAGGTCCTAATTTGGACGACTGCTGATGTATCTTTATCTGCTTAACTTGCAACCAGACTTTATCCCCGACGTTGAAGGAGTATGGCTTAGTCCTTTGTTCAACGTCCGTCTGCATTCGCCTTTTACTTAGGCGTAGAGCCGCTTCTGCATCCTTACGAGCGGAAACTAAGTGCTGAAGGCGCTTGTCGAGCAATGGAATACCCATAGGTCTACCAGCAGGAATAGTGAAGTCAGGCGTGAAGCCATATAGCAGCTCAAAGGGGGTATGTCCCGTGGCTGAGTTGAGTCTGCTGTTGACTACAAATTCCGCTGTAGGAAGCAGGTCTGCCCAATCATCCTGCCTCTTACTAATGAACATGCGTAAATATATCTCAACTTCTTGATTTTTACGCTCGACCTGTCCATTAGCTTGAGGGTGATAGGCTGTGGTTAGACCTGCGTCTATTCCGAGTCGCTTATAGAGGGCACGCATGCTTCGCGCTGCAAATTGGGGTCCCCTATCGCTTATGATTTTGCAAGGGATCCCATGCAGGGGGAAGACTTGCTCAAAGTAGATGGATGCCACTCCATCAGCCGTAATCTGAGAGGTCACGGGGAACAGATGAATCTGTTTGGTGTAATGATCTACGATGTTTAAGATCATATCTTTCCCACGTGACATAGGCAGTGGGCCGATTAAATCGATCCCGACTATTTGCCATGGTCCCTCAGGAACTTCTTGCGGCTGTATGGTTGCTTTAGGGTGTAGATCTTTGCGATAGCGTTGGCATCGATCACATCCTTCTACATATGAAGCGATAAAGCCTGACATGCGTGGCCACCAATAATAGCGACTAACTAGCTCTATGGTCCCATTCTTTCCAGGGTGTCCGGTAGTGACCGAGTCGTGGCATGACTTTACCACGTCCCTGCGAAGGGCACGGTCGTTCGGGACATATAATTTACCCCGGTGGTAGATGAAACCATCTTCTTCTTCCCACATTAAGATGCCATCTGTGAGAGTTTTAGGAGCGGTCTTAGAGATACTTTTAAGACCCTCTATTACTTCAGCTTCTCTAATAGATGCAAGCTTAATGCGACTTCCTAAGGAGTCTATTTCGGGGACGAAGTGCGCTTTAGCGGCAGCTAGGAAATGCTCAGGTTTTAACACCTGGACTTGGCGGTTATCTTCAGAGTCTCGGACTTGGTCTCGTGAGAAACAACTTAATGCATCGGCTTGCATAGATTCTCCTTTCTTATAAGTGATTTTGAAGGCGAACCGACTTAAGAATAAGGCCCATCGAGCTTGGCGCCTATTTAAGTCTTTCATGGTTGCCCACCATTCCATATTCTTATGGTCGGTGATCACTTCAAAAGAGATGCCTTCGAGGAAATGTCTCCAATCTTCTAAGGCACGGATTAAGCCGAGCATTTCTCTGTCGTAAATTTCGTAATTGCGTTCTTCTTTGCTCATGGACTGTGAGCGGTATGCAATTGGGTGCCAGAGACCGTCCGGGTACTTCTGAGTTAAAATACTGCCAGTAGCAAATCCTGAAGCATCTACTTCGACTCTGGTTGGGAGGTTCGGATTGTAGACCTTAAGAATAGGTTCTTGTACGAAACGTTCCTTCAACAAGTCGAAAGCTTTCTGCTGTTCAGACTGCCAAATCCAAGGAGTGTCTTTCTTAGTAAGGTCATGAAGGGGTCGAGCAATAGTTGCGAAATCCTTAATGAACCTTCTATAGAAATTGGTGAACCCGATGAATGCTCTAACTTCTTTGAGCGTAGTCGGGGTAGGCCACTCCTTTACTGCAGAGACCTTGCCAGGGTCCATCTGCACTTCTCCGGGACGGATAATCATCCCCAGATACTCCATTTCTTGCTTCTCAAAATCGCACTTCTCAGGCTTGAGATAGAGGTCGTATTGCTCTAACCGTGTTAACACCTCACGTACTATCTTGCGATGGTGTTTAAGGTTATTGCTATAGATGAGAATATCATCCATATATACAGCGACCTCCCCTTGTGCGATAAGATCGGCAAAGACGGCGTTCATTAGGGCTTGGAAAGTGGCGGGGCTATTAGTCATGCCGAAGTACATGACTTTAGGTTCGTATAGACCCCTATTGGTAACAATGGCACCTTTCCATTCATCGCCTTCTTTGATGCGGATGTTGTGATATCCCCATCGAACGTCGAACTTAGTGAAGTAATGAGCTCCCTTAAGCCTATTGATAATGTCGGCAGCGAGTGGAAGTGGGTATCGGTTCTTAATAGTAATTTTGTTAAGACGCCGATAGTCCTGGACCAGACGGAGCTTGCCGTCCTTTTTCTTTATAAAGAACACTGGGGATGCCATTGGTGACTTAGATGGCACTAAATATCCTTTCCCTATGTGTTCATCTAAGAATTTGTCCAATTCTACTTGCTCGCTGGGTGACATGGGGTACGTCTTGACCTTCCAGTGTTTTACAGCATCTGGTTCTAGGTCTATGGCGTGGTCCCATGGCTGATGCTCGGGGAGTCTCTGGGATTCTTCCTCAGAGAAGACTTTTGCGAAGTCACGATAGTGTTCAGGGACCATCTCTTCGAAGGTTTTCTTAGGTTTGGAGGTTATCGCTTTCTCGGCAATCTGCTGAGAGTACGTGAAACCAGCCAAACAGAAAACTTCGTCGGAGACTGTGTCCAACACTTTTTCCACAAGGAGACGGTGGCGTTCCATACGGTTCGCCATAATGCGCGTCACCTCTATCTTTATCTCCGGTGCAGCTATTTCAGCGCTGGAGTTGAGACGCATTGTGCCTTCCTGCCAATCTATGTGCGGGTTCCGATGTCTTAGCCAGGGCAGTCCCAATATAACTCGTTCTGGGCCTAGTGAAGTGACCATAAAGTCGAACTTTTCTGCACTAGGGCCGACTTTGAGAACGAGTGTTACTTTATGGGTAATACTGCCGGCTTCATTGAGCGTCCCGTCTATGTTATAGAGGGTGATGGGATGCTCTAGTGGAACTTGCAACATTTTGTGGCGGTCAGCGTACTTCTTGTCCAGGAACAACGAAGTTGCTCCGGAATCTACCATGGCTGCTACTTTTACAGTACGATGACGTCCTTGTAATTCAACAGAAATATGAAAATGAGATCTGCTATCTTTTGTTTTGGGAATGATACATGAAGAAAGCGCTGCATCAGAAGTCATCACTTGCGACGCTGCTACAAATTGTGGAGCAATCGGAACACTAATACTATTGTTCATCTCCGAGGCAGATGTAGATGTAGAATCAGAACAGGAAGCCGAGACATTACTACTATCAACTTTACAGGCAGAAACAGAATGGTACGTAGGAATTACAGATTGGTCCAAGTCCGAAACGAGGCGAGATCGTAGGCATATCTTGCAACTACATGAAGCCGAGTCAGCCGTATCTGTTTTACAGGGGGAGTCCGCAGCTATGACTACCCCTGGATCTAAAAAGCCGCCTTAAGAGCGTTGATTTGCTCTTGCTGTGCGGTGAGTGCCGCCAATAACTTTGTCACGTCTGCCTGGGACGTATTGGCTTTGGGCGGTGCGGGAGTACTTGATTGGGCGGTGGAAGCCGCCGACTGACTAGAAGAAGGTTGGGAGGGGGTCTCCTCACTACTGGCCGCAGCTTTCGCTTTGGCGGGTTTCCCCATAAATTTGAGCATGCAGACGGGTGCCCTATGTCCGACCTTTTGACAATGGTGGCACATGTCGCGTTCGTGTTTTCCGTCCTTCTTTGAGTGGTCCTTAGAACCACACCCGTAACACTTGCCTTGCATGTGTTTTTGATAGTCTTGCTGGGTCTTTCCGCTGGCTGCGGGCTTGCTCGTGCCGGATCCCTGCTGACGTGATGCGTCTACTTGCATCGCGTCTGGGTCGGACTGCTTGCCTACAGGCAGGATCGACTGGCTAGACGAACCGCCCTTCTTCTCCGAGTCCCTCTGTCTCAGTCGCTGATCTAGCAACTGTGAGACCTGCTTGAGGTCGTCGAAGTCGACGTGGGCCTTGTCCGTCAAGGCTAAGGCATCTTTTACGCGGTCCGAGAGACCGTCGTAGAAGCGGGTGCGGAGGTCTGCTTTTGACCATCCAGTCTGTCCAGAGTATTGTTCGAACACGGATCGGTACTCTGCAACCGATCCGCGGCCCTGTTTTGTCTTCTTCAGCTGCTCCCTCGCTGTTTCTGTGGTGTTGAGGGGCGAGAACCGTCGGTTAAACTCTTTGACGAATTCGTCCCAAGAGCTACCGAACGGGATGTTGTTCGACTGAAGTTGTTCGAGGTAAGGGAGAGCCCATGACTTGGCTTCCCCTTCCATGAGGTTAAGAACCGCCATAATCCAGCGGTCCTCTGCCCGGAAGTACATGCCCTGGGCCGGGTCCCAGGTGTTCATAGCGTCCTGCTGTGAGCCTGCCCAATTATGGAAGGCTGCAAGGAAGTGACGGGCATCTGTAGAATTGCCTTTCCCATCCCATGCTTTGGGGCGGGCCACTACTTCCTTGTGTTTGGTGCTGGGCTTGGCCGCAGTTGCTGAAACTTGTGCGGTCAAGTCCGTAACTTTTTGCGTAAGTATGCCGACTACCTGGCCTAGATCACTGATAAGGCGAAGGCAGTCGTTGAGAGTTGGGGGCGGAGCAGGAGCTGTGGGTGTAGTTGGAGCGGCGGCGGCGGCAGACATCTTATCTAACTCGTCTTGTCTCTTTCTTTCCTCATACTTTTTGATCGACTCCCGTCTGTCTTCGATGAGGCGAAGCTGTTCATCTTCGTTGAAGTCGTCCCAGTTGTCGAAGTTCTTGATCCACTCTTTTTCTTCTTTAGAGAGGATCATTCTGTACTTGGACGTTACTCCTGTGGGATACTGAGCTTGAGCTTGCGCTGCTCTCTGCTTCCCTTTGGGAGCTATCGTGGGAGTGGACGGATGGGGGAGGAGAAAGTTCGGGGACTAAAGCTGCCGCGAAGGCGATCAGCTGAGGGACGGTGAAAGGGGTGCCTGCAACAAGGCCAAATGCTCCGTGAAGTTCTAGGAGGGCGAAACGGAAGTCTCTGTCGTAATAGATGGCGCGGACGTATGCTTCCGCGTCGTTTTGTGGTTTGCCTTCTAGAGAGAACCTGTAGTGGACTTCTTCACCAGCAAAGACTTCTTGCTGATAAACTACAGGGGGTGCTTGGGGGTCATCAAAGAGTGTCTCGTTGGAGGAGGAGTGCGCCGAATGGTAAGAGTGTTCCGAAGCTGCTGTCGGAGTGGGAGATGTGAAACGAGGTGAAGGGATAGGATCAGAGGACGATTGACCTGCTCCCTGAACGTGTAGCGATGCCGAAGCAGAGGCTGAGTTTGGAGTGAAATATGAACGTGGGGGTGAAGGGGGCGCTGGGACAGGGAGTATCGTTTCCTGTCTCCTCCTAAAGAGACGTCGAAGACGCTGACGAATGTTCGCAAATATGCGAGGCAGTTTGGAAATGGAAGGTGGTATAATGTGACGACGTGTTACGACGACCGCAGAACGCTAAGTCGAAGGTGATTGGAGAGTCCGATCAAGCAAGACCAATACACAGTGGTGTTTCACACTGCGCGAGGCTGCGGCGATAACGGAACACTCAGGAATGGGGTAATGAATTTGTGCAAGAACACAAGGCTGTCTGCCGCAGTCTCCTCGACCTGTTGGCTGCCTCTCACGCCGAAGCGCTCTCAAACTTTTCTGTTTACTTCGTGTACAGCTGTCGCAGGCTAGGCCTGGCAGGCTTCTCTTCCACTTGCAGCTTATCTGGCGTGGTGACCAGTTCTGCAAGCAGTACCCAAACGTTCTACTGATGACCAGATAGAACGCCTATAGGCAAGCACAATCTATGCCGACTTTACGGACAATAGAGTTGTACCAAGATAGCGCAGATTCTGCGTACGAAGGTCCACAGGCAAAGAGTGAGGTGTGTGACACAAGGGACTTGTGGTCGTCAACCACCTAGAAAGGAAGGTAGAAAACGCCGGTAAGATAGAAGGGGCGTGTGACGAAAGAACTTGTCCTAATGTAGCGGTATGACTTATCGCGTACAACTAGACCAAGGTGAAGGTAAGTGAACTGAACTGGTACACACCCAAGCCTAGCGCGGAGACAAGTTGTTACGTTCCTCGTCGACGGACCCTTACTGTACCGGTTGTGGCTACGGCGGTAAGGTAGATTAGTCACGGACTCGGAGTTTACGCAGGAGTTAGGAGTTTGGAAATGACTCGATCCTAGTACAGGTAGTAGTAGTATTAGGATTGCGGTACTTACGCGATACGTTGGACGCTACATTACAGTGACTCATAGCAGCGCTTGAAAGCCTGCTCTTCTTGTATTTAAGATAGCTGCGGAAGACCAGGATAAGCCATCTTGGTCTTCTTCAATCGTCACTTCTAGTCTTCTCCATTCTCATCGCGCCTTCCATCTAGGGAAGAGTCTCATCAAAGATCTAGTGTCTGCGCACATCTAGAACCCGCCTTCGAGCCATACGCCTTTGCGCATGATCAGCTAAGTCATAGACATCGCCTTATCGAGCTCAAGTCGAGCTAATGTCGTGACGGCGTTACATTAAGACCAAGATATTCATTGTGGCGACTGTCAATACCAGAGAACAGTGGACAAGTTTCCGTCCTTATCACCTAAACTGAAGAGGAGACCGCAACGTACCAACCCGATTCCTAGGAGCAGCAAGGTGGAGAGACCGAGGAGACGAAACCGGATATTTTGTGGAATTCAACGGACCGACGAGGTTCAGACCTGTTGAGTTCAACTTCGACCACCTGTGCTGGGTAGAGATTACGTGGAACCCCATAGATCACCGCTGGGACGTCATCAGACCAGCAGGAAGGCAATACCAGTGCGACATCGACGCACGCGAACTCAACTCACGAGCCGATTGGGGGCCTATCGACGGCCAGTTGCGGGAACACTCCACTGGAGAAGCAGTTAGCGAAGAAACCGAAGAAGACAGACAAAGTGAAGAAAATCGACCCGCGAGTGTCGGACCTATTGAGCAATACACCATTCAGAGAGCTGAGTCTCTACACATCTCAGAAACCCCAGAGGTCATTCACGTACGATCGCCGGCAGCAGAAATGGCGACCACCACTATGACGGCCGAAGAGATTATGGCTGTCAGAGAACAAGCAGCGCAAGAAGCTGCCGAAGCAATTAGACAGAAGTCACAACGAAACCTCATGCCCATCAACCCTGAGACAGGGCATCGCATGACAGCAGATGACGCAGCAATTTTTCGGGCTATCGGACCCAACCAAGGAGACCCTCCGTCAGGGGGGGGAGCAAGACAAGAATTACCACTAGACCCTCCACCAGGATGGGGAGGGCCACTGGGGGACGACTTTCCCCGACGCCCAGGAGGAGGAGGAAACCCACCTGACCTCCCGAATAACCCACCAGGAGGGGGACCTCCAGGAGAAGGTCCTCCAGGAGGAGGCGGAGGCGGCGGTGGTGGCGGCGCAGGAGGGGGAGGACACGGACACGAGAAACTAACCAGTGAACCCCCCACCATCTTCGACGGAGATCGTACTAAAGTGGATTCATTTCTTACGCAATGGCATGTGTATTGGGGGATGAATCTCGACACCCCCGTCATGCGCAACGACTACCGACGAAGTCTCCTCTTTCTGTCCTATATAAAAGGGGTATCAGTCAGCGAATGGGTACTTTCGTACCTCAAATGGCTCAATCGGCAGATACAGCGAGGGATAGACCAACATACACGCGACCTATGGAACGCGGTAGCAGAGGGATTTAACCAAAGGTTCGTCAACACCCTCGAACGAGAACAAGCTCAAGCGCTTCTTAGAAAGGGGCTCAAAATGGTCGATGGAGATATCGACAAGTACGTCAACGAGTTTGAAGAAGCCGCTAGGAAAGCCGGATATCGTCTCAACGACCCCCAAACGATCGACCTCTTCACAAAGGGGTTACCCAAGAAACTTTACGAAAAAACCTACGATCTGGACGAACCAGAAACGTTCGATGAGTGGAAACGAGCAACGCTCCGAAGGCAACGTAACTATATCCATATCCGTGCGCGGGTGGACGAGTACAAGGACACCAAACCCAAAAAGACAGGCAATGCCGGGTGGACCGTCCCTCAAAACCTCGCCAACCCATGGGCAATGGACACCTCCGCAGACCGAACAAGGGCGCGACTAGCAGGATCGGAAGAAATCGACTACAGTAAGCCGCCGTATACTGGCCTACCCCCCTTCCCACCGAGGGGAGGACCAGGAGCCAGAGGGCAAGGAAGGGGAGGGTCACGACGAGACCTAAGGACAGTATTGTGTTATAACTGCAACGCGCCGGGTCACCTCTCACGAAACTGCCCCCATCCCAGACAGCCACGACAGTGGCAACCACAAAACCCCGGACCCTCCAGTGTCCGGATGACGGAAACCGACTACTACGCACAAGAATCACCGCCAGCCCAGATACAGGCCGCCTCAACCAGCAAAACGGCTGAAGAACGTGCCAAGGAATGGCTCACCAGAGTTGCAAACGCACCCGACGAAGTAAAGGACCTGATATTGCAGGATCTGTGGGGGAAAGAGGGTTTTCGGAGCGCCTGAACCCATCGGCCTGGGTGAGGGCTCTAAACTGTAATTCTGTAATCATGACGCGCTTTCGTTCTCTTCGAATTCCAGTCTCGATTCGTACGAATTACCGAATGGCCGACATAAAAGCATTGGTGGACTCGGGGGCCACCGACAACTTCATACACCCAAATTTCATCAAAAAAATGGGTATAGGGATCCAGCAATTAATCCAACCACGGAAAGTCTGGAACATAGATAGTACGGAAAATAAAGCTGGGTCCATCACTCACTTCACCGATCTGGACGTATACGCCAACGGGTATCACAGGACCATGAGATTCCTTATCACAAATCTAGGAAATGAAGAAATTGTCCTAGGATACCCCTGGTTGGCAACCTACGAACCAACTATTAATTGGCGAGACGCGGTCATACACGAAAAAGTCATGCCAGTCGTGATTAGTACACAGGACAGTCTGGATCGTCACACCGTCATCGCGACCGCTCTAACTAACGACGAAAAGGAAGCGATAACCCTCGAACTGGATGAGGAAGATACGTACTTGCGAGCAACTACGTCCACGGATCTGGCAATCCAGGCCAAAAAGGAGGAAAAGCCCGTAGAGCTGCCGGCAGTCTACCACGCCTTCCAACAACTCTTCAGTGAAGAGGCGTCGCAACGATTCCCCCCCGCCAGGCCGTGGGACCACGCAATAGACTTCAAGCCTGACACCCCTTCAGCAATAGATTGCAAAATATACCCATTAACACAAGAAGAAGAAGGAAAACTCAAGGAATTCCTAGACGAGAAACTGCAGCAAGGATATTTGCGACCCTCTATATCCCCGTACGCATCATCATTCTTCTTTGTCAAAAAGAAGGACGGAAAACTACGCCCTGTGCAGGACTATCGCACTATCAATTCATACACCATACGAAATCAGTACCCACTCCCCCTAATCCAAGACCTCATCTACGACCTCAGTAACGCCCACATCTACACGAAGCTCGACATCCGTTGGGGATATAACAACATCCGAATATGGGACGGTGATCAAGAAAAGGCGGCCTTCAAAACCAAATTTGGCCTTTTTGAGCCAACGGTAATGTTCTTCGGTCTCACCAACTCACCGGCCACCTTCCAAACGATGATGAACCACATCTATCGTGACACCATCGCAAAGCACGAACTCCGCGGTACCGTCATCCGCGTCTACATGGACGACATTGGCATTGCCACATGGGAGGGCGCCACATCCGCTGACCACACAGCCGCGGTGACGGACGTTCTTCGCGTCACCCAGGAACACGACCTTTACTTCAAGCTCGAAAAATGCCTCTTCCACCAACCTCGGATGGATTACCTGGGGGTAATCCTTGAAAAGGGGGTAACACGTATGGACCCGGTAAAAGTTCGCGGCATCAGAGACTGGCCAACACCAACCAAGGTCAGGGACGTACGGTCATTTTTGGGTTTCTGTAACTTTTACCGCCTTTTCATCCGAGGTTTCGCAACCCACGCACGACCACTCAACCGATTAACGAGAAAAGATGCCGAGTGGAACTGGGGAGACGATGAAGAGCGGGCCTTCAAGACCCTCAAACGACTTGTAACGGAAGAACCAGTACTAGCACACCCCAACTTACACGATCAATTCGATCTAGAGGTCGATGCGTCAGGATTCGCGGTAGGTGCAGTACTTCTACAAAAGAAACATGACGGTTGCAAGCATCCTATAGGGTACTATTCGGCAACGTTGAATGAAGCAGAGCGAAATTACGACATCTACGACCTAGAACTTCTCGCCATTGTCAAAGCCCTTCGCCACTGGCGGCCTCTGCTCACAGGATCTCCGCACAAGATCAAAATATTCTCAGATCACCTAAACCTCCAATACTGGAAAACTCCGCAAAAGATCAGTCGACGGGTCGCTCAAGAAGTACTAGAATTGATGGAGTACGACTTCGAGATCCATCACATCAAAGGGAAGAACAATGGCAGAGCGGATGCGCTATCAAGACGGCCAGACTATGACCAAGGAGAAGGAGACAACCAAGGTGTGGTCGTCTTACCTCCGGAGGTATTCATACGAGCCACTAACGCTGCATGTACGTTGGGGATACACCCGATGATGCAACCGCCGAGGCGACGACAAGACCCCACCATAATCAAAACCTGGGTCGATGCCCATCACCTCAAAAAGATAGAAGGAGAGTGGTATAAGGATGGACGACTGGTAGTCACAGGACCCATGACAGCGTACCGGGCCATCATACAAGACCACCATGACCCACCAGTACACGGACATCCCGGAATAAGCAGGACGCAACGAATCGTAGAGCGACACCACTGGTGGCCAAGTATCCGCTGGGACGTGTATGAGTACGTTACGGGATGCGCTGATTGTCAGAGAATCAAAGTCAATACGAGACCAACCCGTGCACCTCTACATCCAATCACCGCTACCAAAGACGCCCCTCCCTTCCACACCATTGCTCTCGACTTCATTACCAAATTGCCAATCTCACAATCGTACGACAGCATTTTAACCGTCACCGATCATGACTGCAGTAAAGCATCCATATTTATCCCCTGCAACGAGGAGATCACAGCAGAGGAGACCGCCATTCTGTACGTCAACCACGTGTTCAAACGATTCGGACTACCGCGTAAAATTATTAGCGACCGAGACCCCCAGTTTACCTCCAAATTCACGAGGGAAGTATGTCGTACACTGGGCATCCAACAGAACATTTCCACGGCTTATCATCCACGCACGGATGGACAGTCGGAACGGACCAACCAGTGGCTTGAACAATACCTACGATTCTGGGCCAACGAGCATCAAGATAATTGGGCGGCATATCTCCCGATAGCAGAATTCGCTCACAACAATTGGCCCCACGAACACATGAAACAATCGCCATTCATGCTTCTGATGGGGTACAACCCGACAGCCGATTGGACGGATAAGCCATCTCCAATCCCAAACGTGATCACCAGACTGACACAGTTAAAGGAGGCGCGCCAGCTTGCCCAAGACCTTATCAAAAAGGCACAAGACAGCTGGATTCGGCACAAAGACACTCCACGCTATCAAATTGGTGATCAAGTGTGGCTGGAAGGAAAGCATCTACGGACCAATCAACCCACAGCAAAACTAGCGGCGCAATGCCACGGGCCATTCAAAGTAGTGCAGGTGATGTCCCCATACAACTACCGTCTCGAACTTCCCATGCAGTGGAGCATCCACCCAGTGTTTCACATCGATCTTCTCACGCCATATAAACGAACGGCCTTTCACGGTGAAAATTTTCCACGACCACCGCCGGATCTTGTGGAAGGAGAGGAGGAATATGAAGTTGAGGCCATTCTAGACTCACGGCATTTCGGCCGCCGCAAAAAGCTCCAGTACCTCATCAAATGGAAGGGCTATTCAGACTCGGAGAACCAGTGGGTCGACAAGGATGATGTGTTTGCGCCAGACGCGATCAAGGCGTATCAAGAAGGCCGAACGAATGCGCGATCCCTTAAAAGCCAGCCCATGGACGACCAAGGAGAGCATCCCTCTTACCTCTGATCCACTCAGACGTCTATGCCCACCTCTCCTCTCAGACATGTCACCACGGTGATCCTCCTCGACCAAGTCGCACAAGACGCCGCCAACCTCATCGAAGACGACGAAGAAACCGTGGTTCAACAGGTCCAGCTCACTCCGTACACACCTGCAAACATGCGAGCGGGGCATATCACCGCTCAAGAATGGGCTAATGTCCTACAGAGATTCCCCGATCCGACTCACCAGCCCGACGATGAGCAGCAGCATGCCGTCGCTCACATCTTCAGAGACGACAACGGCAATCGAGAACCAGTTGCCATTATCCCCCCAGGTGACAACCTCATCGGCACGAGGGGAATTCTCCCTGCCGACCGTCCCCTCAAAGACCCAACAGGAGTTAGAAGCAGCGGAGGACTGGCGGAGGGTGGCGAAGGAGTGGGCCGACGAACAATTGCGCTTAGCGCAGAGGAGATTGAGCGAGTTGCGGCAGCGCAGGCAACGCTCCCTAACGACGAAGCTCACGTTGACGACGAGGATTACTACCCGGTCAGACACCCCCTCCTTCGAACGCACAGCCACCCTACTAATCCCCGAATCGCCCCATGGCTTGTTCACACCGACGGAACCCCCATGTCTTGAGGATGTGTGCGACTGCCCGGCGTCGCACTTCACACCCCCATTACGCACGACGACGACCCTGTGCAGGTCCTTGCGCCTGAAGGGTTCAGGGCGAATCGACAGCCCCATTACATTCACTTCCCCATCACCGGACCCGACGGCGTAGAGAGGAACGCCAGTCACGTTCAGATTGTCGGAGGTGCGAACCCCTTTGTACTAGGACTTATCCCCGGCTCTCCCCATCTCTACGGCAAACCCCTCTACGCATTCCCGATGCTATCGGCCGCGGGACGCGCCTTCATCGCCCACGAGGATCTAGTTGTCCTCGCCTCCGACAAAATCACGGACCGCGCACTGAACCGCATCGGGGACGAGTCCCTGACTGCGGAAGTGACGCGTTATCGAGCAGCCGCGTATGAAGAAGAACGGCTTGCAGCCCGCATTCGCCAGCTTCAGGCAATGCGACTGTCGGCAAGGGACGACAAGTGGGATTGCATCTACCGCCTGGAAAGGGCTAACGTCTTTGAGCGGATCAGCGACGAGCAGTCTACATGGACGGCGAGGGACTTTCGGTGAGTCTGGGGACTCACGCTGAAAAGGGGGTGATGTTACGTTCCTCGTCGACGGACCCTTACTGTACCGGTTGTGGCTACGGCGGTAAGGTAGATTAGTCACGGACTCGGAGTTTACGCAGGAGTTAGGAGTTTGGAAATGACTCGATCCTAGTACAGGTAGTAGTAGTATTAGGATTGCGGTACTTACGCGATACGTTGGACGCTACATTACAGTGACTCATAGCAGCGCTTGAAAGCCTGCTCTTCTTGTATTTAAGATAGCTGCGGAAGACCAGGATAAGCCATCTTGGTCTTCTTCAATCGTCACTTCTAGTCTTCTCCATTCTCATCGCGCCTTCCATCTAGGGAAGAGTCTCATCAAAGATCTAGTGTCTGCGCACATCTAGAACCCGCCTTCGAGCCATACGCCTTTGCGCGTGATCAGCTAAGTCATAGACATCGCCTTATCGAGCTCAAGTCGAGCTAATGTCGTGACGGCGTTACACAAGTCACGCGCCGAACATACAGTCACAATGGAGAGTAGACACACGTGAGGACTTTATTCAAGTCCAAAGGTCTGGTGATCACACTGTGGCACGCTGAGTGGAGAACCAAGAGGACAAGTTAACATTGGAGAAGAGTAAGGGAAGTACAGTGGAATACGCACCTGAGTGGAGAACCAAGAGGACAAGTTGGTTCCACTCAGGACGCTACATGAGGGTTTATATACTATGCTGCGGCTGAGTTTGAATTACTATGGAACCTTGTTACTAAAGGTATATGTAATAGTAATGAGTCAGGCGCTGACGCGTTGTGTCTAATAATAGCGTTATCTATTGTGCTGACTGTTGCACAGTCATTAACGCTGATAGAACAATGACGTGTCCTTATCTATGAGTCACAACCCTATGACAACGTAGTCTAGAACTATCTAGAAGGTTCCCTGCTTATCGTCCAATGAGAAACTACTATACTAATGAGGAAAGTGCCCTAAAGAGGTAACTCCTAACAAGGAAATTACTATCCCAGGGTCACGTGCGTGTGGGTGCACATGTTGGCATCACGTGACTAACCATCTTATCATATCTAATGATAAGGACTTGGATTCTTTGACATAACGTTGGAGACTCGTATCTTTACCAAATAAATCCGTAAAAATACGGAAAAATAAGGCGAAAATAGAGCGTCCGTGACATACAGCCTCAAACAAGCTGGGTGCCGCTGGTACCAGAAGTTCACGCAAATCCTCAGCAGTCTCGGTTTCCAGCAATGCAAGGTAGATCAAGCAGTATTCTACAAGCATATCAAACACCCTTGCGTGATTATCGTCATTGCAGTGCACATCGACAACTGCACAATTGCAGCTAGCAGTGCTGCAGCAGTCGATGCCCTCAAGGCCAGGCTCCATAAGCATGTTGAGGTCATGGACCTCAGTGAGCTCCACTGGATGCTCAGGATTGAGGTGAAGTGGGACCATGCCAGGGGCACTGTGCACCTGTCACAGTGGTCCTATGTCAACTCAATCCTGCAACGCTTCAGTTTCAACAATGCAAAGACCATCTCCACCTCCTTTGACACCCAAGTTTGGCTCACTTTGGAGCAAGCCCTGGCAGATGCAGCCAAGTTTGCAGTCATGCACAACATGCCCTATCATGAGGCTGTCAGCATGCTCAACTGGGCAGTGCTCGCTACTCGCCCGGACATCACGTTTGTGGTTGCCACTGTCACTTGATTCTTGGCTAACCCTGGAATGGCACACTGGACCACAGTAAAATGCATCTTCTGCTACCTGGCGGGGACGCATGATCTGTGGCTCACATATGGCGAGGCACGTCGCACCCTGATTGGGTACACAGACGCAGATGGCAGCATGATGGAGGACCACCGTGCAATCACAGGATACGCATTCCTCATCAATGGCAGCATGGTCTCCTGGTCTTTGAAGAAGCAGGAGATCATATCCCTCTCCACCACCAAGAGCAAGTACGTTGCTGCAATGCACAGCATGAAGGAGGCCTTATGGCTCTGGAATTTGCTGTCAGAAGTCTTTAAACCCATCACCAATGTGACTACCTTGTTCTTGGACAACCAGTTGGCAATCGCGCTGACAAAGGATCATCAGTTTCACCTGCACACGAAGCACATCGATGTGCACTACCACTTCATTTGTTGGGTGGTTGAAAATGGCGCTCTACACCTCGTGTACTGCCCCACGGTGGACATGGTGGCCAACACACTAACCAAAGTGCTCCCCTCACCCAAGGTCAAGCATTTCGCCAAATGTCTTGGACTTCATGCAGTTTGAGGGGGAGTGTTGAAGTAAGTTCTATTCTTATCTTATCGATTGTGTCCATCCCATATATTCCATATATTTTGGTACTGAGTGGATGTCATGCAAACACGTGTGATGTCACAATATTTTCACTTACTTACTGTCTTGATTCCCGTTACCTACGCCGTTCTGTGGAAGTGAGAGAGAAATTTATTTTCATATACTTGAAGTATAAAACATCTCATATTTTCATATTGTAGAACCTCAGTATCTGCTCTAGCGTGCGCAGATTCTGAGGTGAGTTACAGTAGTTTACTATCCGCTTACCTGTACTTACCAGCCCCAGTGCCTTGTCCATTTGTACAGGTGAATATATCCTAGTATCTGCTCTAGCGTGCACAGATTCTGAGTGCCTTGTCCATTTGTACAGACACAGGCGGTGCACACGTTCTAACTCATTTATTACTCACTACATTCATTTATATTTCCAAGCATCCATACCTCATAAGACCTCCAACATGGACCAGGCCACCAGCACCAAAAAAGTAAATTTTTTTAAGGCCTTCGGGTCGACCCCCCCCCCCCACACCTCGGGTCACGGAACCACGGCCCGGCCCCTCTTGCCGAATGCAGTGGGCAGGACCAGATCTTGGGGCTCACAATGGGAACAACTGCCAAAGCTGGTGTACTGTTGCTCTTGCTGTTGCTAGTCCATTGTCAGTTGTACTCCTCTCTAAACACTTCGTCCACCAATCTACACGTGTTCTCAGTTTAGAGACACAGGAGGATTTTCAAAGTGGCCGCTGAGCGAGCAGCAGTGATCGTCACACCGTCACGGTGCCTGGTGAAGCCGGTAATGTCTGAGCCCAGCAGCACTGCCAGTGAAAGACACTTCAGGTGCCTCATGGCCAATCCTTGCAATGGGACCGTGACATGTGTGCTCCGAAACTTGGAGTCCGCTCTTTGAGATCGTCTAAGCTTTGTATGCATTACTCTGTCAGTAAACCGAGTGGCTCGGCAACTAAATGGAACTATTTGGGAGCCTGAGCTCAAAACCGGCTCGTCGTCCACTTCGCACCTTATACTTCATCCCCCTGTTACACTTTCAAACCATTATACAAACCATCACACTCGTATCGTGACATTTACATGTGGCCCTCTCTCCTCGCTGCCAAAATATTTGGCCGCATATTTGACCTGCTTGTCCAAATGTCAGTATTGTTTCCCTAATTGCAACTGTTATACATACTTATTGACGATCACAGTGCACTTACGACTTTTGTACAAGTCACCATTTTCTTTTTCATTCTTAATATGATCCAGAAGACCATCGATCAACAGTTAGGGTGAGGTTGTTTTTCCTACATGTTGACAAACGCAAACTCATAGCACCGACTATGCTGTCCAATGACGCAAAGCTTCAACAGCGGCGAGGATCTGCGCGCTGGCATTTCAGAGTTGGAAATTCCTCGGCGCGCCTTTGACGGTACCCGTACTCTGCTGGCACCTTCTCATCCCTGTGGCCGCTGCTCACCGGCAACCCGCTCCAGTCACGGCCAATCCAGCGATGGTCCACCCACTTATGAGGAGAGCTAGCTGTATCGAAGAGTGGGAATATACTCTGCTTTACAAACTTGCAGTGCAGTAGTCGATATCGTATCAAAGCGCTTACACTTGCGCTCGCATGTATCGACTGAAGTCTCATCCTGTACTCACCATGTCATCCAAATCAAACCGTTAACAGGCTATGGCCCTGAGAAAATCTATTTCTTTCATACTGATGGTCTCTTGCCAGTGGATTTTGGCGGTCGTCATTTTGCCACTGCCACTGGCGTGGTCACAGGATATCATGTGACTTCCAGGCCGACGTTTATGACAGCGTGGTGCGGGATAATCCTGGAGCGCTTACGCATCACATGCAACATGCGTTACGCGTCACAGTGGTACTACATGCAACTTCAAGTTAAGCGGCAATCCCTATTAGACGCTTGTCCACCTTTCTCGCCTTCCCTCATGCTCCGCCTCCGAAAAGAAAGTGGCATCCCATTCACTGCTTCTCAGTTCCGTATTGGCAAACAAAATGCCATCGAATTCAGCACCAGTAGTGCAGGTATGTCAACAAAAGCGGTGGTGGCTATCAGTTACTTAATATCTAGCGCATGGCCAGAACTCTGTAGCCCTAATGCGCCCAGTAATGACCAGGAAAATGTTCCTCCCCAGGAATCGCCATTTTACCCGTCGTCTGCTCATCCAAAGACTGTACCTGCGCCCGACCTTGCCACTCCCGGCCGGATCCGCACATGTCTACAGCGCATACCAAGCTGGCTGTACAGTACCCTCTTCCACTTCCTAACTTGCTACTTTCTTCTCTCAATCTGTCGCTCCGCATGGCCACAGCTGGGTCGCATTCTCCCCACTATGGTCACCAGAGTCGTTATCGAGTCCGATGTACGGTGCGATTGGCATCAGTCGGTCATTTCACATATCATCCCATTTGGATACGACTTTGCTTCCGCACAAGCTGGCGCTGTGGTCACTCCAAAATTAACGACACCAGGCCTCGAGTCTAACCCCATGTCTGAGATTTCAAGGAGCCCTGCGGGTCTGTGTTGGTCGTTTCGTGGTAACTCAGGGACCGTCGGCGTTGCTCTCAGTGCACCCAACGTCCTACCATCTCACATCGTAATACAACACCAGCCGTCCAACTCTACGGCACTTCTTTCTCGTGCCCCTCGTCAGGTCATGGTATGGGGACTGGTGGATGGTGCGAAGAACATGGAAGCCTATAAACAGTCGCGTGATGCGTTTGCTTCCACGATTGTGAGGCGCCCGCCTTTCCCAACGTCAAGAGAAGGTCTTTTTTTACCCCTGGCGGAGATTGAGTTCGACATCACCACCCAATCCCTGCACCAATCTTTCCCTCTTTATGACGAAGCTAAATCGTGGGGCATTGACTTTGGCATCATTGTTTTTCAGGTTCGCAGTAACTGGGGTGCCGATGTCACGTCACTGTGCTCGGTTCATGTTTATGGGTGCACGACTGTACCAGATAAGGGGGTATCGTTCAAACGTAGTAGCGGCCTGTAAAATATTTATCTACTAGACTACAATCGCTAGAGGGTCCGACAAGACCACAGTTTGGCTGTTCACTAGCTCCCTTCGGACATACATCGTGCTCAATTCACCTCCCTCCGGAGAATTCTTTTGATTTGGAGGACATCGGACTGAGTGCGGGTGTAATGGTGCGAGATATGTACTTGGTGCATTGGCACAGGCATGACGAGGTGAGTCAGTGCGTGAGACAACTGAGTCTGTATCTTGAATCAACAAATGTCGATCAACAAACAGTCAATAATACGTCTTTCGGTCTACTACACCCATTCTGATGTACACAGACCTGGTCAATTTCCCCTTCATCCCCAGCACTCTCACTACCAACATTGCCATACACATCCCCATTGAGGGCTACCACTACCCCAAAGTGGCTTCTCCAGGAGTCTCCGGGCACTAGCCCCTCATCGCTTTTGCTCCTTTCCCACGTTTCACAACGGTTCTGTGTTATTGCTGCACCCTGAGTACAACAATGAGGATACAACTTTGGAAAGTGAGCCTTTGGGAATAACCCATATACAGAGAGATGTTTGATTGTGTAATGAACGTGCCTCGACCACGTGACTTACCAGCATCACGTGTTGGACCTCAATGGGAGTATCAAGAATCTGGCTGGGCGAATGCCGATTCCCCTGAAGAAGAAGACGAAGAAGATGGGCTGCTTACGCAGCTGCAGCGTCAGGAGGAGTATACCCGAGCCACGTATGCGTGGTGTGGACAGTTGGTGGTCATGTGACTAACATACTCACGTGACAATGTTTCAGTGTGATGTTTGCGTAACACAAACATCATGCCGAACCAGTGTTACAGTCCACTTGCCATATCAAGCTTAGAGGTTATCGGGTTACATTGTACAGACTCTACGGGCCTACGTGCCTATCTTCTGATTACGGTGTGCGTCCTGACTGGTTGTTGCGTTTGTGCTGACTGATATGATACCGAGGGCCTTATGCCATTGGTTGTACTTATCTATGACTCAGTATGACTCAGTACGATACTAGGGTTTCTGTGTTCGGATCTGACTGCGAACCTTATCGTGTACTAGTATATAGGTAGTACGCTGGGACGGAGCATTCCCCAGCTTGAGTTCTTGTATCACTCCTACCGTTCAATAGGACTTCAGGCTTTCCCCTCCTTTGTGACTTGTTGTTTGCCTCCCGTCTCTCTTTTGGTTGACGGCTGTTCAATTTCCCTCTTTTATTCCCTGATTATCTCATCAGGAGGTAACCTTGTCTTGACTACTAAGGGGACGCTTCAGCAGTTCAGCTCGTTCCACAAGTAGTAGTCACATGCCAACACCCGTTACCGGTCCAAGTCGGACAATACGTTCGTAGGAACGTAACAGATTGCTCTAGATGCCCGAAGTACGTGTTCTGCGAAAGAGTCTGGTTGGAATCTTCGTTACTCCTTCCACCTTACCCAATTGCAGTGTAGTTCCCTGCACCTTGAGAAATGCTTGATCTCAGAAGATTTTAGAGCATGAAATCATAGAGTGCACCACCCGTGCGGTTACCACCTTGCACTGTTATATGGATCAAGTTGGTGTCCCCATCCCTGATATAGCGGAGCACATAGCCGCCTCCATTATATTTTCAGAGGTCAATCTTAACCTCTTTTGCAAATCCACGCCACTTAACACACGTTGACAGGATGGTGACGCAAGCGACTCACAGAATGGCGATGCAAGTGACTCACAGGGTCAGACTTTAGAAGACGCAGCCATTTCCGAAATGGTGCCTTGGTCATGACTTGTAAATAGGTCTCTTTCCCACTGGCACTTACGGACCGTCTCGTGCAGCACCTTGCATACCTGCACTGGTGAAAAGCCCATTTCCTGGTTATCTCACCAGGAGGTCACCTTGTGTGGACTACTAAGGGGACACTTTGGCACTTCAGCCCATTCCACAAGTAGTAGTCACATACCAACACCTGCTTTCAGTCTAAGTTGGACATTATGTTTGCAGGAATATAACACAGGGAGTCCAAAGATACAGCCCAAATGCTTGCCCCTACCAGTGCCACAACATGTGCAATTGGTCATGGGAGCACTGGGCCAAAATGGTCCAGGTGAGAGTAAGGTGGAATTCACCAATATTCCCTTTGAAAAACACATTATATATTGTCTAGCTGGGTGTTGCTTGAAAAATCCATAAAAAATTTTGGTTTTGTTGATAAAATTTTGATATGCCACCCTCTTAGGAAAAATGATGATGCAATTTAAAATTCTTTGATAATAAAATTGTGGAAGTATATTATGACATGTCCTCAATATTGCCAAGGTGTTGACACTCACAATTGCCATGATATAATCTAAACAACTTGTCATAATTTTTTGTGTGAGATATTTAGGCAAACTGCAAAGTGATATTTTCATTTTGTTATGCTATTTTCACTTGACATTAAAATGTGCTATTTGCATTTTCTCTACATATTACCTGTGAAACACTTTAACAAGATATATAATATAACTCCTCATAAGATGTTGAAAATATTGTGGCAAAGAAAACTTATATTGTCTACATATTGTACCTTCAAATGATAATGACAATACATAGTAACCTTATCAAAATTTTACATGATGAAAATTGGTGGATAAAAAATACCTTTTATTATGGAATATGTCAACATTTTGTCAACAGTAAAAAGCAATTTTCCATCCAGTGCCTTTTTAAACCCTGCTGTACTGCCAGTGGTCGCTTTAACATAGACGCCGCAAGTCTAGCTAGAGCTCCCGAGCATTCAAATGTTCAAACGCCAGCTCATCCTGGTTTGGTTCGTTGAGACATGTCTCTTGTGTAGTGGCGTGTTCGAAGAACCCGGATTGATGCCGAACAGACACCCTGGCAATTCTCCCGCTCCTGAATTATAGACGCATGGTCCGCCGTGTGCTTCTTCCACCGATCAGCAGTACACACCTGTGTTCAGAGCTGTCACTCATGACGTGATACTGTATTTGTCTGCTGCCGGCGCCGGCTCTGTGCTGCACGAGAAAGGCCTGAGAATGGCGACCAGGATTCGCCGCGGGCGACCTTCCTATCCAGGCATTCCCAAATCGGGCTCTCCGAGTTTCGACCTTACTACTGTACTCATTCGGGGATAAATTCACTTGGCCTTGGCCTTGGCTTTGACCTGGAGTTATGCGCTGATTCCGTCCTAGATCACAGGGTTAGTTGGTGTACATGGTCCGGATAAAAGTAAGAGAGGCGTGGAGTTCTGCTGCCGATCAGCTTTGTCTGTGGGAAGGACGCGGTAACGGTTATCCGCTACTCGTTGGACCGAAGGGTGAACATGTCAACGTCTAGGCCGGAGGCGCTGCTCCTGCTGCTCGGCTCGGCGGACTCAACCATTTTGAGCGAGCTGTGTCGGCGAGGTCGGCTTGGACACGAGGAACAACGGCAGCGACCATATGGACACGGGCGACATTCTTCTTTCCGCCCCGATGGGCTGACCGCACCATCTCACGGTATTGCAACGTATAAAATGGGTGAAGGGCACAAAGAGTCCATCCTTTCCGAGCTATGGCGCGTCTCACCCGTACGCTGGCATTCGCCCTGACCGGCCTGCTTTGCGGGGCGCTCTTTGCGGCAGAGCCAGTTGCAGCACGTGATACCTCTGTGGGCTATCTCAACACGAAACGCCACGAAGCTCTGAAGCGCTGGGAGCGGTCTGCCCGTGGTCCAAACTCTGTCGATAATGCACGTCGTGCCGCCGACACTCCAGCACCTCCAAGAGTGAAAAATATTACCTTCTCGAATCCGAAAGCCTCCCGTGTGTAACTCGGTTGACTTTTACCTCTTGGTGTCTCACACATCTGCAGAGTTCTTTGTGGATGGCACGACTATCCCCCAGGTCGACTTTGACGTCGGTCCATCATGGTCCGGCCTAATCCCCATAAGTGCAGCGCCGAACGAGTCAAGAAAGGTACGCTTTCGGTCGAATTTTCTCATGCCAACTTTCTCCTGACTCCACGATTAGCTTTTCTTCTGGTTCTTCCCTCCGGGACCGGAAGGAAGCTTAGACGACCTTGTCTTCTGGTGTGTTGTTTATTCGCGTGTGTTTTACGGTACCCAGCCCATCTCACCATCTTCTAGGACGAATGGAGGTCCGGGTTGCTCTTCGCTAGAGGGTATGTTTCAAGAGAATGGGGTAAGTTCCCACAAACCATTGTCAACGCGACCCACCACACCTGACATACCCCAGCCCTTCACATGGGGAACTGGGCAGGCTCTTCCGACGCAGAATGAATGGAGTTGGACAAATCTTTCCAGCGTCCTCTATGTCGAGCAACCTGTTGGTACTGGGTTTTCGCAGGGGAAGCCCAATGCAAGGGTGCGCATTCTCTTGCATTTTTTAAGTGTGTGGTTTACCGTCATGGTCACGACAGAATGAGAACGACGTTGCGGCTCAACTGGTCGGCTTCTTGCAACAATTCCTGGAGATTTTTTCAGAACTGAAAGGAAAGAATTTCTATCTTACTGGTGAAAGTGTGAGTGCGGATCTTTCGTGATCACGGATTCAAATTCTGATGTTAAGAACAGTACGCAGGGATGTATGTACCCTGTACGTGGCATCATTGGGTTCGCCTTGTTTGCACTGAGAAGAACAACCTTTAGACATCGCGAACTTTATCTATGAGAATACGACGCAGTCTACGCTCGATCTAGACTTGAAAGGTTTCTGGATCAACGATCGTGAGTCCTTCGAAGCTCAACCTCGGGACCCTCCATCCTCATAGTTTTGTGTAGCTGTCATCGGTTGGGACGTCGTCCAGAGCCAAATTCCCGCCGTCGGCTTCGTCCACAAATACGAGCACGTGTTCGCCTTCAAGTTTGTCATTCGTTATCCCCGTCGACCTTCACTGAGCGAGCCATGTACAGTCAAACTTTCCTCGCGCACTTGGACGCGGTCGCAGCACAATGCAATTATGCGGATTACATCGCGAAGCACGTCACGTTCCCACCGCAGGGTCTCCTGCCGCTCCCTGGCAAATCCACGGAATTCGACAAGGGCTGCGATGTTTGGGACATGATCTTCGATGCGGCGCTGCTCGTCAACCCAGCTTTCAACATATACCGTATCTTCGATACAGTGAGCGCCTTTTCAAAAACCTCCATGGTCGTCTGGTGATGAACTCTTTTTTTGCACTAGTGGCCGATCTTATGGGATGTCCTGGGTTTCCCGTAGATCTCTCTCTCTCTCTTTTTGATTCTCTATCCTGAAATTTAACCGTCAGGGGATCGTTTTTCCAAGCACAGACAACACCTCTGTACTTCGATCGACCGGACGTCAAGGCGGCGATCCACGCACCGGCGACCGTCAACTGGGCCGAATGCTCCGACATCAACGTGTTCCCCCACGGCGACGCGAGTCTCCCGCCAGCGTTCACGGTGCTCCCGAATGTGATCGAGAAGAGCCAGCGCTCGGTGATCGTGCACGGTCTCGGCGACTTTATCTTGATCGCCGAGGGTGCCCGCATCGTGCTTCAGAAGTAAGTTCAAGCCCTCACGTACCGAAACCTCGACTTTGTGCTGAGCACTCACTCTCTTAGCATGACTTGTAGGTGTTCCGTTCATTCGCCCGTATGGTGAGGGCATGCTTGAAAATTTGTTTTCAAGGGGGTGGTATGCAGGGATTCCAGCAGCCCATTGCCAATGACTCGTTCGTAATCGACGGCGTCGGTTCCTTGGGCAACATGCACACTGAGCGTGGATTGGCTTATGTCGAGGTCTCGCTCGCCGGACACATGTATGTCGTGTGGTACTGTATATTTATTGGAACGTCGTGCTTACCAACGCCAGGGTACCGCAATTCTCACCTGTGGTAAGTTGGGCGGTTGGTATTACTTGATTACTGTGTGACCATTTATCTTCCGTACAGGCGTCTCTCCAGATCATGAAGTACTTGTTGGGCTTTAGGGATACCCCGTGAGGTCCCCTACGCTTTTCGCCCTGTAGGGAGTGGGAAGGGCCAGATAGGCACAACGACGTTCATTTGTCAGTAGTAACGACGAGTGTTGTGAGATTCATTTAAAATAAGCCTATAGTGGGTGGTTGCTGCTCCCGGGATCATACATACGCAAAACAAGAGGATGATGATATAGTATGTTGAAATCTACGAGGGCTGCCAGCGGCTCTCTCTTCTCTACTACCACGCGTAACCAAAGTTGGAGCCCTCTTGCCCCCTCGCGACGATTGTGAACTGCCGCACGGCGTCCCGCGTCTTCCGTATTGACCGCGTACCGCTGAGGCGCGCGTCACAATTAGGCGAGGGAAGAGAGAAAGCCAGAAAGAGAGGCGTACCCGAATACCGCCTTTACCAAGGCGTCCTTGGCGTCCGGACCCGCGCGAGACTGCGAAAAATCGCTCTGTGCGTCGTCGTCATGTTACAGTAACATACATACTAAAAAAAAAAAACGAACCCCATATAGGACTGCGAGGATCCACCGCTTGCTCTCGAGCGGCGTCTTGACGACGAGAGCCGAGAAGAGCTCGACGAGGTTCGGGACGGCCGACTTTGGCGCCACGCCGGCAAAGCCGACGAGGAGCGAGCGCATGATCGCGTGTCCGTGAGTATCGAGCAGGAGTGTCTTCGCCTCTGCGAAATCGTCGCTCGCCTGCGTGTCTTTGATAAGTGCGGTCTAAGAGGGGCTCAGAACTTCAATGGGACGGACACGTGGAGGACAGAGACGAGCGTACTAGGAACGTCGATGCTGCTACGAGGGAGTAGCGCTCCTGCAGGCCGAGGGCGGATATCGCGCATTGGACAAGCGCATCAAAGGACGGTCGCGGGAGGTGATAGAACACCGTGACGAAATGGTAAGACACCTGAGCTGGCGTTTGAATCATCTTGATCAGGCAAAGGTAACCGGTGACCTTACCTTCTCCACAAAGTTGAAAAAATCCTGCACGATATCGGGGTTCTGCGTAGGGTGTCACCTTTTCGTGGAAAACAAGGTGATAGCCAGCCTGATGGACGACCCACGTACTGCTTCCATGCCTCCCTCGACGCCCAGTGTGTCCAAGCTCACCTGCAACAGCACGGCAACGACGTCGCGCACGACCGTCAGCACCTCGTTAGAGGGCACAGCGCGCAGAGACGCCGTGTACGGCGCGGGCGGATCGAGTTGTATGACGAGCATATTTGCCAGCGCAAGCCAGACGCCCGTAAGCTGGCGCTGCGCCGCGCGGCACACGAGCTCTAGCAGCGGGCCCGGCGGCAGCGAGATTAGCGTGGCGTCGGCCGAGAGCGCCGTGATCGACTTGAACAAGTCGCTGAGCGCCTATGATATAGGCCGACTTGGCTGAGAATCAACCCTCCTCTGGGCAAGCCCCGGAATGGGAACATACCTCGCTGACTTCGGCATCCGTCGACCACAGCTCGACAGCTCCTTGAATTGCGCGCAGCATCTCTTCCCGCAGGCGCACCACGCGGATATCGTCCCGAGCACGCTGCATGCGTTCCAGCTCCTCTGTTACTGGCGAGTTCTCGAAGCCGGCGGCGTCGCTTGTCCGAGTTAGACCCTTTGCGACGCCGGAGAGTATTTGGAGTTGCTGTATAGCCAGCTCGCGCGCCTCCTCTGGTATCTACGATAGTTGTTAAGGGGATACACCCTCATTCGCGCGGACGAACGTAAAACGCACTTGCGAAGATGACTGCAACGCCTGGAACAACTTCGCCACCACCGGTTGTACGATCACCTAGATTCCGTGTTCACCACGACCACGACCACGACCACGAAAACGAATGACCACAGACCTCGATTGGGGGTATTTCCTCGTCTGGCGGGAGCGCCTGTATCACACTCGAGATCGACTGCAGCACCTTTGCCTTCTCCGTGTCCTGCACACTCGAGAGCCCCGCATGCAGCTCACCAAAGGCGGTAATGTGGGGCGCGAGAGCGGCCCGGTTCGCATCGCACAGATCGCGCAGCGCATTGGCGGCGGGCAAGCACAGGTTTACCTCGCTCAGCGCAAGAGCTACGTAACTCAGGACGGTGAGCAGGGGTTCCCTCGACTCCACAGGAAGGGTTGTGAACCACGAGGCGTAGGACCCTTATGCCGGAAACGTGAGCGGGGGCGGGGCGGCGGATACCGAGCGAAAAGAAAGAAAACATACCAATGAGGCCTAAGACGGTGCGCCGGATGCGGTGACCGCCAGATACGGGCAACTGGCCGAGGACCTCGGGGCTGAAGAGGCGCAATAGGTGTTGGCTCGCCTCCAACGGCACGGCCTCTTGTATGGACATGATGCAGTGGAGCGTCGCCTCAAGTTCCTGTGGCGATCTGTGTCAGTCGAAATGAACGCGAGGTGGCACGATACTGACCTCCCATCCTCCGACTTCGTCTCGCTTGGGTAGCCGCTCTGTGAGATCTCCAAGGTAATATGCGAGCATGTCGTCTCGCAGGACGTAATAACTACAGTGGGGTCACCAAGGGTGCGATCACAGAAACGGGAAACCAGAACTCACGCATTGATAAGTGTGTCGCCGACATCGCGCCGATAGCTTTGCGCGTCGTTCTCGTCAGTTGTGGGGGTCTCCAAAGAGCCAACGCAGACGGACATACACCTGAAATCTCTCGACCTGATCTGCGGGCACCTTATCCGTTTCTTTCCTTCGGACATCGAGAGCAAGTGAGGAAAGTCACGCACCTTTTGCCCAGCCGCTCGGGGGCGTCGGCCAGCGGACCTTAGTCCTGAGCACGGCGACGAGCTCAGCATACACGGCCTTAGCGAGCGCCCACATTTCCTTTTCGCGCGCGGCGTCGCTCTCCGGCGGGAACTCGACCGTCCAGAGTGACTCCTGGAAGAGATACCAGAAGCCGAGCATACGCTCGCTCTCCTCCTCATCGACGCCGTAGCTGCCGGGCAGCGCGGTGAAGGACAACACGAGACGCAAGAACGCCTGCACGAGTGGTGCGTGCAGGTTCTCCGCGAGGTATGCCGTCGAGTGGTCGCCGAGCCCCGCGAGCAGCCGACACAACGCGGACGCGGACTCGTCCGGCCCGTCGCGGTGCGCCGTGCTGACGACGGGCGGGCCAGCTTGCGCGCACCACTGCAGGAGCGGCACCGTCAGCGTGACTGCACCAGCGCCGTCCTCGAATGCAGTGGAGGAGAGTACTGCCAGGACCGCGGACACGACGGGCTGGAACGAAGGGGCGGCGGGATCGAGGAGCGCGAACAGGGAAGGCAAGATGGGGGTGATATCGCTGTATGGAGTCGAGGTGAGGGTGAGGAGAGGCACCCATGGGCAGGGGGCGTACCTGCTGGGTAGATTTGGGATCCATGCCTCGAAGCACTTGAGCGCGGATTGCAGTTGACCCAGTCTGGCGGGATCCATGGGCGGCGCGATGGACGAGGCGATGGCCTGCGTCACGAGCGGGACGGCGTCTCGTAGGCTCTGGAGCATCTGAGCCCTGTGTGCGCCGAGGTTGAGAAACAAGATCGATCTGATCCGAGGAGTAAGAGCGAGAGTGGGATTTACGCACCTTTTCGCTGATAGAAGGTCAGCGCCATTAACCTCTTCCACGGCAATTTCAAAGAAGTCCAAAATATTTTCGGTGGACGCGCCTGCGCCGGAGAGCGCGGTGGCGGTGGCGATAATCCAACCTGGCCAGCGGGGAGGGTCTTGTGGCACGAGGCGAAGGGCGAGCGCTGATAACTGGGCGTAACCCAAGAACGACGGTGGGGGAACTGGAAGAAAAGGAGGGATGACAGGACGACGCACGGCAACGAAGAGTTTCCGCAGGATGACCTTGTTGTGGTGAAGGGCGATCGAGCGTCCCGTAATGCCGAGTAAAAAGACAGTGAGCTCTTCGCTGTGGTCCACAGGAAAGCTCTCCCTGCGACGAAAGGGGCCGTCGTGAGCGGTCAGAAATGCAGGCAGGCGGGTTGGCTGGGTCGCGCACCAATCGCGAGAGATCTTGACTTGGGCGGTGTGTGCGCCGAAGAACTGTACGTTCGGGTCGGCGTACTCGAATAGGAAGGGCACGACGAGGCCCCAGGCCTCCCACCGACGCTGCAGCTCGAACAGCTCGCTCTGCAGGCGGCGATGGTCATCCGGCGACAGGCGGTGCGCAGATGCGGGGTCGTATGACTGTTGGATCAACTGTGCCGAGGAGAGTGAGAGTGGGTCTCATGTGAAGAAAGGAACAAGCGCGTACTTGGCCGGCTCGTTGTACGTCTGCGGGTGCAAGGGAGGGGAGGAAGGAAGCCATGCTAGAGCAGAGTGGTGATGCAGGAGAGAGAGGTAGACTGGGGTATTGATTGATACAAGGAGACGATTTTATTAAGAAAAGAGAAATAAAGTAGCGTGTCGTGTGGCAAGTGTAGACGCTCAAGGCAAGTGGCAAACTCGAAGAAACGGTCCATTCATTCAGTTAGGCGACGAACAACGTAAGCAAAGCCTATTCAACTATCGTTCCTTTCATCAATCAAGCGATACGACCATCTTGCGAGCAAAGACCGTCTGGTAAACCCCGACGATACCAGTCCTCTCGCTCAGCTCGGCTTTGAAATTCTCCGCGATGCCTGACGGCACGTTCCGCCCCGCCACGAGCGCGTTCGCGTACCCCTGCGAGATGCGTTCCATCACCCCACCGACGAAGCGGAGTCCGTTCGAGCCCGCCGCATATGGCGTGGAGATGGGTATGACGCGTCGGGTGGACACGGGCTCCTCGAAAGAACCATTCCGGGTGATCAAGGTGCAGATGCTCGACGCGAGTGTTGGGACGACGTTCCTGTGGTTGAGATAACCGTAAGTACGGTAAGCAGACGCGAGAAGTAGAAGCAAGGCGCACGATGCGACTTCGTAAAAAGTGATGCTCCGGGGAATGTACTCATCGCACCTCCCAATCCACGGATGCAAAGGGTGGAGGGTCGGGCGAGCTTCCCATTCCGCACTAAGGAATAGCCCGCCAGGGCGTAGGATGCGTGCGACTTCGCGCAGAAAGCCCGGAACAGCCCCCTCCTAAAAATAGTCTTTGAGACGGCAAGAGAAGAAGTAACGGAAAGTGGCAAACATTGAGGCAAGCCATCCTAGCGTGCACGACGTCGACTGACGCATCGGCGAAACCTAGCCTTTCGGTGACGTCGGCAATCTCGAAACGAACGTTATCAGGTGGGTAGCGCGTTTGGATCGGGACTATGGGTTGTAATACAATGGTCGTCAGCATGCCGTTGATGCCTCAACAAAAGAAGCTATACGGACCAAGGTCAAGTCCACGGAATTTGACGTGGGGAAACTCTCTGGCCATGTCCAAGATCCTGAAAGAACGTTAATATGGCCTTGTTGACACCGAGAGCCGATGCGCGCCAGAACACCTCGGATCCGGTGTCTGCCATGTGAAAAGGAAGTAAAGGGTGTGGCGATCGGCTTCTCGAGCACGCAATTAAACCGACACATGGTCACGGAACCGGGTTGTAAAAGGTAAACAAAGAGGCAGATGACGCACCAATGCCCAGCGCCGGTACACAAATCGACGACTTTACGTCCGCCGGGATTGCTATTGAGTAATTCCCTAACGGGGGCGTCATAATTGCTTCCGATTATCATACGGAGCAGGATATGCTGAGCTTCCTGCCTCTAAGGACACCGCGAGGTAAGGAAATCATGTCTCGCATGCACGCGCTTATAACACACCTTGGTTTCGTCGCTGTCGACCGGGAGAACGTAGCTACCATGGGAATGGAAAAGGCGGGGAGGCGAGCCAATTTGTTGAAAGTAAGTCGGAAATTCATGATCCTCGATTGGATCAATCGTGTCCGAGGAGTTGTCGTCGATGTCGTCGACGTCGGACGCCATTTCGCCATCATCGACCACAGGACCAGTAGCCCACATAACAGGTATGTAGGCGGCGGGAGGAAATGCGGGAAAGCTGTGTAGAAGAAGGTCTGTGGGGGGATCGAGGGCGAGACGGATGTGTTGTTGGCTGCGGGGCATGTACGGGTTGTCCGTTCGGTCGTCCATTGGGTCAAACATATCGGATATGGGCGAACGCTCAACGGGCTCAACTGCCATGAGCAATTGATGATATTCTCGGCTACGGGAGTACTTGAAAGAGAGGAAGAAGAAATAAAAAAGAAAAAAAGGACAGAGACGTCGAACGCGGGGACTCAAAATATATAACAGGACTGAGATGGGGGGGTGTGGCACCCCCCGCGGTCGCGAAGGCGCATTCTAGAGTCCGCCGGGCTATCAACGAACTATCCCTGAGATGGACACGTCGGAGTGTATGCAAATATGATGTTGCGATGACCGGAGTTGAATCCGAGCTAGCTTCTGGCACGGACGTGGGGTATATAATGATAAAAGATTATTTCCAAGTATCCCGAAGGATCCCACGAGTTGGATGGACGAGGACGACAGGGGATGGCAGGTCATGGCGGGAGGCTCGCGGAGAATAAGGCGGGGGAAAGAGGCGAAAGGAACATTGAGCACAGGACCGCGGCCGAGACCTCCATGTTTGGTAAGGACACAGCGTGTGAACAAGTGGAAATATTTGGCGTGTCAATTTCTTTCTGGAAACAGTGTGCTCTTGGATCTCGATGCCTCCGTTATGCTGCCGTGATCGATCATCCAGATAATATATCCTTCATGAGCTGCGATTCACTACGTTCCCTGTGACCCGGCCCGATGAGTAGAACACAGTGAGCAGCTTGCCATATGCTGTGGCGAGAACGGACCAAGCACAGGTGTGCGATGCACGTCTTCACGATGTCTCCTTATCCGTTGAGGCACGTCTCTACAGGACGTCCTTGTCAAAGCTGGGTCTTACGTTAGTCCCTGTTGGTGTACTATCCCACCCGGCTTGTTGCAAATGTCACACACTTGCAAAATTGAAAAGATCTCATGATATCAGCACTTTCCGGGGATCCTTTCTTCCCAAAAAAAAAACAGTATATTAAATAGGTTCTATAGATATGAGATCATATAAAAAATGGAGGATCAGTTCAAATTTACGAGTACAGAAAAATCGTATTTGTGAGGGTGTCAACTGGAATGGGGTGTCCATGCCCCCAGATCTGGGCGATCTCATACTCGCACATACAGATCCTTTGCTTTTATGATAGAATAAATTACCAGCACTATACACAATGAATTTAGAGTCAGTATCTTGAGCTGATCGAGTTGCAGAAACAAAACTCACCTGGGTGCACCAAGAGGTGACAGACATGTGACGGATTTTGGGCTCCTGTTTAATCTCAGCCGGCATTACCACCAGCGTCTCTGCCTGCCGAATGCTGCCGTTGGCGTGACAATACGTGACAAATTTTTGCAAAGGGGGGTGAAAACCATTCACTCTGAACGGCCTTAAAAACTCATAAGAAAAAAAAAGTATGTGATGGTAAACATGTATTTATATCACTATGTAAAATATGAGGTGTGTGCGACGCATTGTTGAGGCTATAAAAAAAGTTTCGTGATTTTTTGCAACAAGCCGGGTGGGATAGTACAGTCCTCAAGGATCGTCTCTCACTTTCACACGATCACATGTGTGCCCTCACTTTGGCCTTGCCCGTAAATTGGGAAGACCCACATAGTGCTGTGATTCTTACACAGCAACCGCCGTGGCGTTTGCCCCTTGCCGTAATTGGAGGTTCTGTCGCGGAACCCTGCACATACGGTTGGCATCTACAGCGGCAGTGAAGCAGCGACATGTTAAGGCCCACGAAGTTTGAACATAGCTATCGTTCAAAACGATTATTATTCTGACATACGGTGCTGCTTGACACCGCGTCGTTCTCGATGTCCATCCGTGTTCCAAAATATCCCGAGCATCCGCGCCGTCGTCCCACCGAATACGCCGACTGGACGACTCCAAAGAGCGCGGTCGTATGTGTGCAGTGTCTGAGTGTTCGTCCCGTGGAAGCCTGCAGGCCCAGAAGAGCATTATCTGGTGCGCGTGCGGGAGGTCGTCGCCGCCTTATTCGAGCGCATGCCGCTGAAAAAAGCCAATCGGCTCAGTGAGCGGGAAGGACAGCGTCGTAGCGCGTGAGGACCGCCGCGAGGTGTTGATGGCGGTGAAAAACGACTTCGCGTTGGATGTCCACCTATCTCTAGGCGGCGGTGGCAGCCCAAAAAAGTTTTCCAAGAGTAGCGTCACAGCGTCGAACATGTATTTGATGGCGCGTTGCGTGCGATGAGACATAATGTGGTACACACAGGCGACACGAACCCAGAGGCCGGTACTCGCTCTCTACTCTATTCTAGAAGTGGATCGCGTTCCCAGAGGACACTTGCAGAGCGGCTTCGCGGAACGCCTCGGACAGTGTCGGCTGGGAGGACGAGGGACAAGTCGCGGTCAGAACGGAGAGAAATAATGGGAAAGGAGGGACATACGTGTGCGTGTGTCGTGCGTGCGATATCTTCTGCGCTCGCACCATATTCGAGCGCAAGCACGCCCTCTGCGATCATCTCGCCAGCATTAGGACCTGGAGCCATGAAAATCAGCAATTCGGTCCCAAATATGGAAAACAGCACTCGCACCGATGATGTGAACCCCGAGGATGCGGTCCGTCTCGGACTCTACGAGGAACTTCACCTGGCCCTCGGTGTCCAAGTTCGTCTTGGCCCGCGAGTTAGCAAGGAACGGGAACCGGCCGACCTTGTATTTCACGCCGTCCTGCTTGAGCTCCTGCTCCGTCTTCCCGACCCACGCCACCTCGGGGTGCGTGTATACCACGCTCGGGATCGTTCCGTAGTTCACGTGGCCGTGACCGCTGTGGATGTACTCCACAGCCGCGATACCTTCCTCCTCTGCCTTGTGCGCGAGCATCGGTCCGAAGGTGACGTCGCCGATGCACTTAATGTTTGGCACGCTCGTGTTGAACTGATCGTCGATCACGATGCGCCCGCGCGAGTCGACTTGGACACCGACATTTTCGAGGCCGAGGCCTTGGATGTATGGACGGCGGCCGACGGCGACGAGCACAACGTCTGCCTCGAGCTGCGTCGTGACATGTGAATCTTCGCACGGACAAAAAAAAAAAAATCGAAGTGACGCACCGAGTCCTGTTTCCCATCCTTAGCAGCCTCCGTCGTAACGACGACCTTCCCGTCCTTCTTCTCTGCGGAGAGCACTTTGGTACTGAGCTTGAACTTCAAACCTTGCTTCGTCAGTGATTTTTGGAATTGCTTCCTAAGCACGCCACGATACGTCAAGAGATAGCAACACCGCAAGTTAAAAGCGGAACGCACGAAATTTCCTCGTCGATGCCCGCGCCACCAATGCTATTGAGGAATTCGACAACGGTCACTTCGGCGCCTAGTCGACTCCATACGCTGCCCATCTCCAGCCCAATGATCCCGCCGCCAATCACAACCATCTTCTCTGGGACCTTCTGCAGTGAGAGCGCACCAGTCGAGCTGACGATCTGTTGTTCATCTATCTCGATAGCGCCGCCAGGGAAGGGAGCAACTTCGGACCCTGTTGCAATGATGATGTTCTTCGCTTCTACAGTAGACTCGCCGCCGTCGTTGAGCTGGACGGAGATGGTATTTGAGGAGACGAAAGACGCGGTTCCCTTGATGTAGTCGACCTTGTTCTGCTTGAAAAGGATTTCGATTCCTTTCGTGAGGCCATTCACTGAGTCTTCCTTCGCTTTGAGCATCTGCGGAAGGTTAAGTTTTACACCTTCGACTTGATTTTTTTTGGCATCAGTGGAAAAATGCTTCAGAAGAAGTCTAGGACGCACCATCGATGCCACGCTTCTTGATGTCATGGAGAGTTTGGTGATAAATATGCGAGTTGTTGAGCATCGCCTTGGAGGGGATGCAGCCGACGTTCAAGCATGTCCCACCTAGCGTTCCGCGCTTTTCTATACATGCGGTCTAGAAGAGAATTACATGAGTAACGGGACAAGAGGACGGCGCAGCAACGAACGGACTTTGAGACCGAGCTGGGCGGCCTTGATCGCAGCCACGTAACCACCAGGACCTACAAACGGCCGTTAAGTTCAGTCTAAGACGAGAGCGCAGAACTTACCTCCACCGATGACTACCGCGTCATACTGCCCCGAAGCAGTCGCCAGTCCGCGTGTTGACTGCAGCCAGCAGCCAACCTGCAAGGCCGTGGCCGGGGTGTGCCGCGCAAGCCGCGACACTGTCTACGAGGCAAAAACTAAGTGAGACCAGAATCGTAGCACATTATGAGGGGTGCCCACGGATTTTGAAGCTTTGCGGACGACGAGCATGGTGAATGAATAAGTTGAATGAAGTAGGGGACGGAGAAGAGAAGGCCTTGACCAAATTATTATTTCGCGTATTGGGTCAAGGCGGCTGTTCGGAACGGAACCAACGACTCCCGGACCGAGTGAGGGAAACTGGGGCACTGGCGGCCTTCATCTCGACAATCGTATCTTCACCCTCGGCCGATCGACTTCGAATCGTCGCTCTTCAAGCTTCAAGCCTTGTTTCCTGGTCGGATCACTTTAGGATCACGCTCTCTGTCTCGGGCACAGGCGCACTCCCATTATTTCTCGATTCTTTTCTTTTGTACTCTTAGTGCGCGTCGGCGATACCCTTGACCCCGTCGTTCGGCCACGCACCCTTGTTCGCCGACTCCCCTACTTTCACGATGACTCGTGCCTTCTCGCGTTCGTCTTGTGTTTTCACCCATTGACTCCCTCTCCACCTTCGACATTCCGTTTACCTTTCCCCACTTATACTCTCTCCCTCTCAACTTACGACTTGGAAATATTGCGATCTGTTCGACCTTAGGTACAGATCGCGTGTATAAAGGCCTCGGATTTGCGCTCGGAATGTACGGTCGATTTCCCTCGTTCTCTCCCTCGTCCCTGTGTGATTTCGACGATTTCTCGAGGTCAGGCCTAAGTAATAAGGGCACCCGACTCGTCGTTTGTGTCGCTCTCCTCTCCTTCCTCAAGATCGACTCTTCTCTCATTCGCGACTTTTCTTGGTGCTTGACATCTCCCTCCTCCATCTCCCTTCTCGGACCCGTTCGGCTTCGCGCTATCACCTTGCGTTCCCGAGGCTTCTCGTTCTTGTTCCCATAGCACCTTACTTCGTCTCTCGTTCAACTCTCCTCTATTCACTCAGACTCGTTCGGCTTCGCGCGACCGTTTTGCGCTCTCGAGGGCTCTCATTCCTTCCCTTCTTCCCGGCTTCCTTCTCCATTTGTCCGCTCTCGTCCGTTCCCGATCTCGTCTTATCTCAGGTCCTGGGCTGTATATTTCTCCTAACTCCCTCAACCTCATATCCACCCTCTGCCCACGAATTCTCACGCACGCGCATTCGAGCACGTTCAACGTAGCGTTATGGCAGCCGGCCATCACACTAAATTTTTGCAGATGCTGTTTTCCCAAGTGTTTTTGTGTGACATTAGAGTGGATTGAGCTTGACGGCAGTAACGGGAGATATAAAATATGTAACGCTACTGGTTCAGCAACTCCTTGCCACTGAAACCCACAACATCTTCCCAATTAGAAAACTCCCTGATGGTTTTAAGATGCTTGTATCCCGACTGAATGAATTTTTTGTAAACCCTTCCACAGCGCTTGTCAAGTTCATGGAAAACTCTTGTTTTGACATTACTCGCGTCACCGTCGTCTATTGCTTCAGTAACACTTTTCTGAAGTTTACGGATACCAGCTTGAGATCGCTCAGAGATGCGCAACCAGTCCTGGATGAGGTCTTTGAAGACCTTTTCCTTCCAATTCTCTGCGGAGCTTTTCTTGAGGAGAATATGGGCAATATCATGACTAGAAAAGGAATGCCCTAGGTCATAGATTACCGAATCTTCGTCGGTTATCATTGCAAACTTCTTAAAAATGTGAACGAGTGACCAGACCAGGACCCATAGAAACGACTCGAGGTCGTCAATCGCTGTGTGTAGAACTGGTTTGTTTAAGCGCCAGTCGGAAAGCAGGCGGATGGATACGAAGGGTAGCGTGCCCTATTGTACACAACATGGATAAGGAGAAGAGCATCAAATACATTGCAACATACCGATCGTTCCAATGATGGGGTAATTGCATCCTTGTGCCACTTCATTGCGTGGTCACCGTCAACTAGAAAGCCTCGACATAACTTTACGTCTTGGTGACGCAGTTTGAGGCTGGAACATATCCAAGTAAGAGAAGAGTGTACGTGAATAAAATATTGTACCTACAAGCTCATGGAGCGACCAGGGGCCCGATCGATTGGCTCTCGTAGGCGGAGGATATTTCCGCAGCTAACGTCCCTGTGAAGGATACCTCCGAGAAACAAATTGTAGTGACCTAAGATAGGGAGCAGTGAGACCGAATAAAGAGCGTCGGTGCAATCCTACTCACCAATCATAGAATGAAGGATTGTTTCCACGAGCCCGGCCGGTGTCGGTATCCCGGCCACTTCGTCTGAAGTATCCAGGAGTGGCAGACCCTCAAGCGCCATCGCGGTGCAATGTAGTTGTTTGATCTCAGGGGGGGAGACTGGTCTGTCATTGGCGAGTTGCCAGATTTGCGCATTCGAGAGGTGATGTGCTGTTGAACCGAATGGTTCCTCTGCAGTACAAACACGGTATCCAATGATGTCGACGATTCCGAATTGGTTACGAAAATGAGAGAGCAAGCTGCCTTCCGAAGGGCGTCCCTCAGTCTGATATGACAATTTATACACCATCTTCTCGGGCAATTGAGACTCTCCATTGACGAGCATCAGCTCCCGGGATTGACACCCGGGGATATCTGTGATGTCTGTGGTTCGTACTGGATGCACAACATGTGAGTTGAGTGTGGACAAGCCAAAATGGTAATATCGCACATTTTAGACTGTACACAGCTGTAGCATGCCCGCGAATACAGTCGCGATTCTGGATCGTACGCACAATATCATAGTAACGGCCGTTGAGGCGGTACATATCTCCGACGCGTGTCATATCCAGGCCAAATGCTGCTTCGTCTCGAATGGATAGGATTCCAACCATATGTTCGACGACGCTTCGGAATCCGTCCTTTTCTTTGAGCTTTAGTAGTTCAGAGGAAGATACGCCAGAGCGGTGGAAGCAGAGGAAGCGCAACGTCAGCGCTTTATGGTCAATTGCAATGGCGATGGAAAATGATCGTCTTCGGTCAAGTGAGAGGTGGTCGCGAGCGTATGTTGCTAATTGCTTGACGGTATTAAGTGAATGATCCTTGACTTCAATGATAACGGCAACATCTTCCCAGAAATTTTTGGGCCTGTCTGATGTGCATGGACGAAGCAGCCCCAAAATGTCAGGCTTCAAAGCCGTCCCCGAGTCCAATGTGGTACCCATCCAGACATCATAAGGCTTGAAGTGAAGATCCTTGAGGTAGCGCGCACGAGTGACACAAGTTTTAACAGCATGGACAACAATATTAAGGAGGTGTGTGAAGGCCCCGTAAGAGTCTCTCTCTGCACTGAAACCACGGGGTGGGAGCCGCGGGGCCGCCCCGGTCGACGCTGAGTCATCAAACAAGGTCTTATAGGTGAGATTGATATTATGCTGAAGATAATCGGCCACCGTTTGAACATCGTGTGGGTCGGCCTGCAAGGAACCACCCCAAGCAGTTAGGGCGACGGTGAATGTAGCACTCTCGAGTTCTTTGAAGAGCTTTTCCTTCATTACAATCTGGGTGGTGACAAGGGAGGTGGTGGACGTGTCGCTACTAACTCGATAGGCCGACATATGGCTTTGGGTTACTACAGGAGGATTTGTGGTGGTCATGATGAGCGAACAGTATAATTTTTTTTTAAAAAAAGCGTTTTATTCTTAGTAGTTAGATGTCCCTAATTACTAAGAACAATTGCTAAGTTAGTGCGCATGGGGCCGGGCAGAGGCCCGGTTGCCCCATGGTGATGTGTGGGACTCGGTGCGCGTGATCATCGAAGGTCCTGGCGCTACCTGGCACTACATGCTCAAAGAAGTCTTGTACAGTACCTCGAGAGAGATGAGGAAAGGAAGAACTAAGAGAACACGAACAAAGGCCGCATGGCTGAGGTAATTGAGAACTTGATTGAGAGTCCGAAAATGGGCAGTTTCGGGCTCAGCCAGAAAGCTGGCCTTGCTTACACCTCCCGGGGGGTTCGAATCTTGACCGTCCCTGGTCAAGTTACTTCTAAGAACAACGTGAGCTAAAACAATGGTAGGAAGGGTGGCATTGAAAGTGAAAATAAAGTTCTTCGTCAAGCGTCGCCGAGTCCTTGTGTCCTAGTCCTAATGCGAAAGACTACACTCCGGGGTTGAAAAAAAGCCGCTGCAGGTCATCGTCTTGCGCTGGCGAACATCCTCGTGTACCAATTCAAGTGCCAAGACTAACCCTCCAGGGTCGAAAACGAAGTGCGGACCGCGGGGCGTGAGCCATCCAGATGCGCAAAGATGCCCCATGTCTTGAAGCCCAAGGCGCTGTTTTGACTGCTGCCGATGTCTTCTGTCTTGTTCCGAAACTTGTGTGGGTGGGTGAAAGTGGTTGCCAAGACTTTGAAGAATGCTGAAACCAGAGCTACCGTGGTGACGAGAGCAAACGTGAAATTGAAGTAAGCGAGGCCAGAGCAAGACAGTAGGGGTGACACAAGTGGGAGATGAGGCCGCACGAACGTCGACGAAACATTGTGGACCAGTGGGGGTTGTTGTGAAACGAAAGGGGTCGCCGGCGGGGTCTGGGCTGGTATGGCTTCGAGTGAGGACGAGTCCCAGTCGTATGTCTTGGTTCCGGGAGGTCGTTGTGGTGGTATCGAATGGGGAGAGATGGGCGTGTTTGGTAGTGCTTAGAGTGACACAGGAAGGAAATGAATATGTTCGCCTTGCGACGACAAAGACAATTCGGGCTGACTCAGCGATACGGTGTTGGCAGCGGACATGGGGGTTGACTCGAATTCGCAAGGCTCTGGGGACTAGCTGAGAGTTCCTAACAGCAACGACTGGAATGATTGATTGGGGCACAGAGTGAGAAAATAGGAGCTGAGTGTCGAAATCTCCAGCTGAGGTAAGGACGAAAGGGTCGAAGACGAGAGGAGAGGCTTTGAGGCAGGGGTTTCAGATGCCGACGCGGACTTGGACTTGGGCTGATCGTCCGTTAGCATTCGTACGGGTGGAAGCGGGCACTCTAAGTCCATCGACGCGATCGAAACAAAGGAAGGGGTGTGGACGCGAGATCAGGATCATTGCTAGTGGCCGAGGGTGGAAGCGGAGGCGCATGTGATACGGAAAAGGCAGAAATGAACAACACGGAGGCAAGCTTGGCCTCAGACTGATGCTTTGTCGCCAATGGCAGGTACTTGAAGTTGGACGAAATTGAAGACATGGGAGAGGGTGCGAGCGTGATTAAGGACAAGGAAAGTGTAGATGTGATCTCGAACACATCAGTGACAGCCGAGGGTGCGAGTAAATGATTATAAGTTGGGGAAGGAGAGGCCGAGGAGAGTAACGTGGTCGACAATGTTGTGCGTGGGCTCAGGCTGTTCGAGCGTCACCGAACGTGCTACCGTGCACTGAGACTCTGAAACCGTGAGTGAAGACGAAGGGATCTGAGAGTCTGGTGTTGATTGTGAAAGTGAGGGAGAGGATTTGTCGGGGATAGTCTCAACGCATGAGGCGACAATGCGCATTACTACTCGGAACCTGTAGACATCTCGAGGAATGGGTACAACGACGGACTGCTCGCGTCTAACAGCGGGGGGTCAGAACTCTTGCTCGTGCAACTAGGTTGAGAAGGTGCTGTCATATGCAAACGCTGCACGCGCGCAACCGAAAACAACTTTGGAGTGGAAGGGAACGTCAGGCAACTGGAATGGGGTTCTTGCCGAAAAGGCGGGGTAAAAGGACCTCGCGATCTTTGGGGTGGAATCTGCACCAAAACGCTGCGTCACGTTCTTCCGATAGGTGACCAGCATGGACTAAGGGAGGCTTCAACATAGTTGTATAGCTTCTGCTTTATGATCTGGTGCCATGGTATAGTACTGCCGAAGACGTTGACGAGAGATTATCAAAAAAAAGGGACCTGTCGCGCGAATGAAATCCATTTAGCGATCTCCAGAAGTCACCCATTTGAGGGATTAACATAGCAAATAATCATGTCGACTCGTTGTGGGTCCGTCAGTGCACAGTCGTACACCGGGCCTTCGAAATCTTCCAAAAAGTCTTCGAACGAATCTGCATATCCCAAAAAGTGAGGCTCAAACCTCGAGTGAGACGATGCACGGCGCGTACAGGTCAACATCCTCGATGGCACGTGTGATTAACAGGGAAATGGAAACGAGTGTAGAGGACGCAAGATCGAGGCCAGTGGCAAAATTGGAGGGGGCGGATGGTGTAAAGCACAGGGGATCACTGTGGGTTTTCTAGGCTGATCTCTGTTGCGATGGTGTGGAGGTCCGCCACGAGGCAGGGGACGACAGGCGGGGGTGCAGCAGACATCTCGAGCGGCGCAAGGTTGTGCTGCCGCTCTGGGATGAGACTTTAGATTGCGGGCACATACTCGGACCAGAGACGTATGAAGGGCACGAAGGCAGTCACTATGCTTGAGGTTGGAGTTATTAACCCCGCAGTGGCGATATTGTGTCCTGAATTTCGGATGAATAAAAGAGACTTGCAGTGCGTACCAAAAAAATTGAAGAGAAGCCCATTATCCGAGGTTCGTCTAGAGATCTAATAGTCCTTTCATGCCCTGCAAAACCACAAAACTCACCGCGTTCATCCGGGATGATCTTCAGGTATCCAATCCCCAACCCGACAAAGAACCCCTTTGGTCCACCCCGTGCCCACATCGCACGCACCGTCTCTCCCCCATGCAACCACTGCCCATGCTTCGTCGGCCCACCGACCTGCATGCGCTGGCGAACGACCTCGAATGGATAGGAGGTTGTCTGCGCCACGGCGCCCGATAGAGCACCAATGCCAAGGTCCGCTAGTGGTGCCGCACGAGGGCGCCGCATACGGGACAATGCCAACAAGGCTGGCTGTGAAGCCGCGGTAGAATTTGAGAAGTGGGAGGGTGCGAAATGGGTCGCGCGTGATCGGCGCCCCGGTTGATTTGAGGGGAACACCTTCGGAATAGATGAGGCATGTCGTCCGCAAGAAGGACAGTTGCGTGGGACAGCCGGAAGTGGGGCTGTAGATAGTTTGGAATGCCATACGTACACGCAGCAGCTCGAGGGGATAGGTGAAAGAGACAGAGATGATACCTGGTGGAAGTTCAGACAAGTGCAACCCACGACGTACGAGTCACGCACTGGATATCGCGCCAGCTGAGAATCTGCGTAAGTTGGTTTCTTGTGCGTGGGTCGGCACTGGTAAAGGTGTTAGAGGGAGCGGGAAAAAAAGGATCAAGAGTAGGACGTACATTATGCGCTTCGTCATACGCTAAAAAATTGATGGCTGCATAGGGGAAAATACGGGGAAGATACGAAAGAGCGTCGCTGAGTGGCCCTGAAGAGCCCTAGGGTTCCAGAATCCGCATCCTGGCGCGAAGGGCACCACTCCATGTCCCTAGTGTACACATATACCAACCAAAAACTGTCAGCTTTGGGCACGGCGATGTACTCAGTCCGTCAATTCACCTGCATATTTATTGTATTCGGGACTCGAGGCTTGGAAGAGGATCTTGACCCGGTCAAGCGGAGCGACGACTGTCTTTGCCTAGAGGACGTCGGGTCAGTGGAAGATGGGCAACTTGAGAGAAGGGATGCGTACACACGACACAACCAGCAACACCGCCTGCAATGCCGGAGTGAATCACCTAGTCTGCGGCTTGAAATTTGGGTGCACCAGAACTCATTCGAGGTACATACGCGGTGGACCAACGCCGACTACGATCAAGGGGGTGGCGGAACGGGATTCCCGCACCGGGGGTAATGCTGGTGAAGGGTGAGTCCAGTCCAGTTTCATTGACATGACTGCAGATTGTAGTCTATGCGCGAAAGCAAGGCGTACTTTGAACCTCTCCTCTCTCCTCTCTCCAACCCTACCATCGAATCCTACTTGTTACTTTCCGTAGCTTTGAGCGACTCGTACGACTCGGACAGCAGCAAGGTGTCCCAAGAGGTGTCCGCTGGCGCGTCAGCTGGGGGGGCCTCTCAATTGGGAAAGTCACGCGTGACTTCTGGAGACCGCTAAACGGATTTCATTCGCACGACTGGCCCCTTTTCTGACAATCAACGTTGAATCAACGTCTTCGGCAATACTATACCATGGCACCAGACCATGAAGCAGAAGCTATACAACTATGTTAAAGGCTCCCTTAGTCCATGCTGGCCACCTATCGGAAGAAGAATATGACGCAGCGTTTTGGTGCGGTTTTTTTTTTTTTTTTGTTTGGATCCATGTTTATTCTGGGATGCGTAAAGCAAGTTACAGACCAGTCACAGCAGAACAAGTTTTGGTGCGGATTCCACCCCAAAGATCGCGAGGTCCTTTTACCCCGCCTTTTCGGCAAGAACCCTATTCCAGTTGCCTGACGTTCCCTTCCACTCCAAAGTTGTTTTCGGTTGCGCGCGCGCAGCGTTTGCATATGACAGCACCTTCTCAACCTAGTCGCACGAGCAAGAGTTCTGACCCCCTGCTGTTAGACGCGAGCAGCCCGTCATTGTACCCATTCCTCGAGATGTCCACAGGTTCCGAGCAGTAATGCGCGTTGTTGCCTCATGCGTTGAGACTATCCCCGACAAATCCTCTCCCTCACTTTCACATTCAACACCAGACTCTCAGATCCCTTCGTCTTCACTCACGGTTTTAGAGTCTCAGTGCACGGTAGCACGTTCGGCACGTTCTGCGACGCTCGAACAGCCTGAGCCCACGCACACATTGTCGACCACGTTACTCTCCTTGGCCTCTCCTTCCCCAACTTATAATCATTTACTCGCACCCTCGGCTGTCACTGATGTGTTCGAGATCACATCTACACTTTCCTTGTCCTTAATCACGCTCGCACCCTCTCCCATGTCTTCGATTTCGTCCAACTTCAAGTACCTGCCATTGGCGACAAAGCATCAGTCTGAGGCCAAGCTTGCCTCCGTGTTGTTCATTTCTGCCTTTTCCGTATCACATGCGCCTCCGCTTCCACCCTCGGCCACTAGCAATGATCCTGATCTCGCGTTCACACCCCTTCCTTTGTTTTCGATCGCGTCAATGGACTTAGAGTGCCCACTTCCACCCGTACGAACGCTAACGGAGGATCGGCCCAAGTCCGAGTCCGCGTCGGCATCTGAAACCCCTGCTCGAAGCCTCTCCTCTCGTCTTCGACCCTTTCGTCCTTACCTCAGCTGGAGATTTTGACGCTCAGCTCCTATTCTTTCACTCCGTGGTTCCGTCAATCATTCAAGTCGTTTCCGTTAGGGGCTCTCAGTCAGTCCCCAGAGCCTTGCGAATTCGAGTCAACCCCCCATGTCCGCTGCCGACACCGTATCGCTGAGTCAGCCCGAATTGCCTTTGTCGTCGCAAGGCGAACATATTCATTTCCTTCCTGTGTCACTCTAAGCACTACCAAACACGCCCATCTCTCCCCATTCGATGTCACCGCAACGACCTCCCGGAACCAAGACATACGACTGGGACTCGTCCTCACTCGAAGCCATACCAGCCCAGACCCCGCCGGCGACCCCTTTCGTTTCACAACCCCCACTGATCCACAAAGTTTCGTCGACGTTCGTGCGGCCTCATCTCCCACTTGTGTCACTCCTACTGTCTTGCTCTGGCCTCGCTTACTTCAATTTCACGTTTGCTCTCGTCACCACGGTAGCTCTGGTTTCAGCATTCTTCAAAGTCTTGGCAACCACTTTCACCCACCCACACAAGTTTCGGAATAAGACAGAAGACATCGGCAACAGTCAAAACAGCGCCTTAGGCTTCAAGACATGCGGCGTCTTTGCGCATCCGGATGGCTCACGCCCCGCGGTCCGCACTTCGTTTTCGACCCTGGAGGGTTAGCCTTGGTACTCAAATTAATACATGAGGACGTTCGACAGCGCAAGACGATGACCTGCTTCAACCCCGGAGGTGTAGTCTTTCGCATTAGGACTAGGACTCGAGGACTCGGCAACGCTTGACGAAGAACTTTATTTTCACTTTCAATGCCACCCTTCCTACCATTGTTTTAGCTCACATTTTTCTTAGAAGTAACTTGACCAGGGACGGTCAAGATTCTTCGGACTCTCAATCAAGTTCTCAATTACCTCGGCCACGCGGCCTTTGTTCGTGCTCTCTTATTTCTTCCTTTCCTCATCCCTCTCGAAGGACAAGACTTCTTTGTACTTAAAGAAAGAAGTCTTACTTTGTACGTTTCCTCCTCTTACTCAGCTTGGAGCACGTAGCGCCAGGACCTTCGATGATCGCGTGCACCGAGTCCCACACATCGCTCCATGCGTGCTAGCAATTATTATTAGTAATTAGGGACATATCTAACGCTAAGAATAAAACGCTTTCCAAAAAAAAACATTAGCTGTTCGCTCATCATGACCTCCACAAATCCTCCTGTAGTAACCATCCCGAAGCCATATGTCGTCCTATCGAGTTAGTAGCGCCACGCCCACCACCTCCCTAGTCACCACCCAGGCTGTAATGAAGGAAAAGATCTTCGAAGAGCTTGAAAGTGCTACATTCACCGTCGCCCTAACCGCTTGGGGTGGTTCCTTGCAGGCCGACCCGCACGATGTTCAGATGGTGGCCGATTACCTTCAGCATAATATCAATCTCACCCATAACACCTTGTTCAGTGACTCAGTGTCGACCGAGGCGGTCCCGCGGCTCCCACCCCGTGGTTTCAGTGCAGAGAGAGACTCTTACGGGCCCTTCGCACACCTCCTTAATATCGTCGTCCTCGCTGTCAAAACTTGTGTCGCTCGTGCGCGCTACCTCAAGGACCTTCACTTCGGGCCTTATGATGTCCCGATGGCTAACATATTGGACTCGAGGACGGCTTTGAAGCCCAACATTTTGGGGCTGCTTCGTCCACGCACATCAGACAGGCCCAAAAATTTCTGGGAAGACGTTGCCGTTATCATCGAAGTCAAGGACCATTCACTTAATACCGTCAAGCAATTAGCGACATACGCTCGCGACCACCTCTCACTTGATCGAAGACGATCATTTTCCATCGCCATTGCAATTGACCACAAAGCGCTGACGTTGCGCTTCCTCTGCTTCCACCGCTCTGGCGTATCTTCCTCTGAACTACTAAAGCTCAAAGAAAAGGACGGATTCCGAAGCGTCGTCGAACATATGGTCGGAATCCTATCCATTCGAGACGAAGCGGCATTTGGCCTGGATACGACACGCGTCAAAGATGTGTACCGCCTCAACGGCCGTTACTATGATATTGTGCGTACGATCCAGAATCGCGACTGTATTCGCGGGCATGCTACAGCTGTGTACAGTCTAAAATGTGCGATATTACCATTTTGGCTTGTCCACACTCAACTCACATGTCGTGCATCCAGTACGAACCACAGGTATCACAGATATCCCCTGGTGTCAATCCCGGGAGCTGACGCTCGTCGGTGGAGAGTCTCAATTGCCCGAGAAGATGGTGTATAAATTGTCATATCAGACCGAGGGACACCCTTCGGAAGGCAGCTTGCTCTCTCATTTTCGTAACCAATTCGGAATCGTCGACATCATTGGATACCGTGTTTGTACCGCGGAGGAGTCATTCGGTTCAACAACACATCACCTCTCGAATGCGCAAATCTGGCAACTCGTCAATGACAGACCAGTCTTCCCCCCTGAGATCAAACAACTACATTGCACCGCGATGGCGCTTGAGGGTCTGCCACTCCTGGATACTTCAGACGAAGTGGCCGGGATACCGACACCGGCCGGGCTCATGGAAACAATCCTTCATTCTATGATTGGTGAGTAGGATTACACCTCCGCCCTTTATTCGATCTCACTGCGCCCTATCTTAGGTCACTACAATTTGTTTCTCGGAGGCATCCTTCACAGGGACGTTAGCAGCGAAAATATCCTCCGTCTACGAGAGCCAATCGATCGGGCCCCTGGTCTCTCCGTGAGCTTGTAGGTACAATATTTTATTCACGTACACTCTTCTCTTACTTAGATATGTTCTAGGCTCGACCTGCATGACCAAGATGTCAAGTTATGTCGAGGCTTTCTAGTTGACGGTGACCACGCAATTAACTGGCGCAAGGATGCAATTACCCCATCATTGGAACGATCGGTATGTTGCAATGTGTTTGACGCTCTTTTCCTTATCCATGTTGTGTACAATAGGGCACGCTACCCTTCATGTCCACCCGCCTGCTTCTTGACTGGCGCTTAGACAGACCAGTTCTACACACAGCGATTGACGACCTCGAGTCGTTTCTATGGGTCCTGGTCTGGTCACTCGTTCACATTTTTAAGAAGTTTGCAAAGATAACCAACAAAAAATCGATAATCTACGACCTAGAGCGTTCCCTTTCTAGTCGTGATTTTCACAGCATTCACTTCAGGAAAGACGCCGCAGAGGATTGGCGGGAAAAGGTCTTCAAAGACCTCATCCAGGACTGGTTGAGCATCTCTGAGCAATCTCGAGTTGGTGTCCGTGAACTTCAGAGAACTTTGACTAACGCAATAGGCGACGGTGACATGAGTGATGTCCAAACAAGGGTATTCAACGAACTTGACGAGCGCTGTGGAAAGGCCTACAAAGAGTTCATCCAGTCAGGATACAAGCACCTTAAAACGATCAGCAAGTTTTCTAACTGGGAAGATGTTGTGGGTTTCAGCGGCGAGTTGTTGCTGAACGAGTAGTGTTACATATTTTGTATCTTCCGTTACTGCCATCGCTCCCAATTCACTCTAATGCGACGGGTTGAGCAAATGAATCAATGTGAGCGAAACGAACCAATATGCAACTCTACAATGTATTGGCCGTTTTGGCGCCATGTTACTATGTCCCTCAAGTCCGGAGCGAAAGATTTACAGGGGTTTTGTCGGTCTATCTCCAATTTGGGAGAAAAAAAAAAGGAAGGAAGGAAGGACCTCTCAGCGGGGGTAAGCGTCATCCAGACGTCGGTCCACGATTGATCGCTCGCTCGCTCGAGTCAAGTTTCCTGAGAGCCGAACCGTCATGGCATTCACGCACGCACGCACAACAATGATCGTGTCCTGCGACCGGCACTCGGGTTTACGCCTCATGGCGACGCGACTGTCTCAGCGCCGCATCGCTCTCCCTCCGCAGCATCCGGCTCAGCAACTCGCGACTCTCCTCCAGCCGAACCCGAGGCCCTCCACCTACCATATCGCCCTCGAATTCACCTCCGATCCATCCGCCTCGGCCTCCCTAGTACCGTTGCCAGTCGCATCTGCCCTGCGTGACATGTCTGGCTCACGGTCCTGCTACTCCCACCGTCCCTGCCTGACACGCGGGCTGTCAACACGAGTAGGGGGCACCTCGCCGCTGTCCAAGTCATACAAATCACTCAAAGCGGCGGATAACAGGGAGCTAGAGTGCACGGACGAGAATGGCCCGCCGCGGTCCTGGCTCAGGTTTCCGATTGGTTTGGCTACTTCACCGCGCTCGCGTGATGACGGGGGTGACGGTTTTCCGAGGAGTTTCGCTCCGACGCCGGTTCTGGCTATGCCACGTGGTGGATGTAGAGACGCTGCATGTATCTGGGAGATTGGCAGGTCAGGTTGCTCGAGCAGTTGAAGGAGACGGTCACAGAAGGGTCACACACTGCACTTGCTCTTGTTTAACGGCGACAACGGGCAATTCTGAAGCGACTGCCACAGCTCATGTTCGTAGCTGTCCGATGCCGCATCGTCATTCATGGCCCAAACACCCCGAGCATTCGCGCCGTCGTCCGCCGAATACGACGATCGGACGACGCTAACGAGCACGGTCGTGTGCAGTGCTACGCCTTCGTCCTGTGGGGCCCAGAAGAGCGTCACCTGGTGTCCGAGCGCATACCGCCGAAAGAAGTCGGTCGGCTCATTGGACGGAAAAGACCGTGTCGTATTGCGTGAGGATCCCCGCGGTGTTGATAGCGGTGAAAAGCGTAAGATGTTACCTATCTCTAGGCGGTGATGGTAGTCCGACGTAAGACAAAGAAGGTTCTCCGAGGACAGCGTCACGGTACCGATGATATTTGGTGGCGCATTGCGTACGATGAGCCATAGTGTGGTACGCCTAGTCCTTGAGCATAATGAGACAGACGAGAGGTGACACAAACCCAGATGCGGACAGGGAATTAGAGAAAGTAGCACGTAACCCCCCGCACGCACACCGCAACATTGCGACCAGGCAAGATTCGATGCGCTTGGAGAGACGAGCGCTTGAGAACCGGCGACATCACGAAGGAATACGACATGAGCACCAAGAACCATCATTGACATGCTGGATGTGAGTAGTGATGCCGGTTTCGTGGACGGGAGAGGGCAGGTAAATCTCAGGCCCAGTGAAATTGTAAAAGCGTGCTTTCGAGATGATAAAGATGACAGTTATGGGCGGGTGGAAGCCAGAATCACGTACTCATAAACGACGACGCTGACAGCATCGTTGAGTAAGTTCTCGCCAAAGATGACCGTGTGCAATCGATTTCGTACTGGTTGCTGTAAACATGGCCAGAAATAGTAGCTAGCTCTGTCGCAGATAGAGCGGACCCGAATGTCTTACATTCGAGTAAGATGAATTCCGGCCCTGGGAGACTCGATGTATACTAGCACGCTGTGGAGGCGCACGCGATGAACTTGGGTCCGCGACTCAGGAACTCATCGCATTGATGAACCCGACGACGATAACCAGTATGAACGTGCCAGGGAAAGTATAGGTCAGAGTAGAACCAAAGTTGTGGTAACCAGAGGCAGGGAAGACGCATAATGGGCGGAAGGAGGAAATCCAGAGAAATTACGTCTGCAAAACCGAATATTTTCCAATAAAAACAGATGATTTTGTCGAAATGGCAAATTTTAGTTAGTGTCGAGTTTTGATAAATAAAAGGTTGGAGAGTCTATTTATTTAATCGATTTAGTGTGAAGCACCCACTGTACAGCGGCCGCACTGGATGCGCTGCTCGTCCATCAACGCATCGGCAAGGTGCCAAGCCCGGGCGACCCGGACCCCGAGTAGCTCGGCTACGTATTCGGTCAGCAAACATCCTAATATATCATACGGTTTAGAGGAGCAGGATCTCCCGCTAGGGTATGCGACAGCCTTGTACACAGGGTGTGGTGCCGTTAGCATCCTCTTCGTGACCGGCAACGACGGCGACGGCCAAGGGGACTTCAAAGAGGACTCCGGGGGAGTCCAGTTCCTCCCCGCGTTCTCTGCAATCTGTACGTGTGGCATTTCATCTACAAGCAGTACATAAGTGCGGGTACAATTCGCACACTGGACAGCCGTGGCCTGCTGATCAGATATATTTTCACTGTATCAGTCAGCCCGGGCGTCATGGCATCTTTGACATCGTAGCGCAGGCGCTCAAATTCACGATCGTTGTCATACTACACTGATCGTATCGTGGAAGACACGAACTGCTCTACACCCGTGTCAACTACCTGCCTGCTAACGGCAGGGCATCGCTTGGCTTCCTCTGGCCGGACTGCCAAAACCTCGTGCGCCTCAAAGACGTCACATTAGGCTCTGACACGGGCTGCAACACTGACGGATTTCCGTAGTAAGTTAGTTGGATGGGTTCAGTTTGCCTCGCGAAACTTGCGCCTCTTTCAATTTCGTTGTCGACATATTTTGGACCCCAATCGAGTGAAGGAATAGAACGGGAGGGGTGCAAGTGCGGCAATGAATCGTTAGGTATGTTTCAGCCTGAGATGCGCCTGACCGGCCACCCACATGGGTCGGTCACTTCGTATGGCTAGAATGTAAGTGGCGAACCAAAGAGCACGCGCGAGGCAAAGGGGGAGAGACGAGAGGGGTCATAAAATGAACAATGAATAGGTGTGTACGAAATCAGGTATATGGAGACGTTGCAAGGCGTCGGATGAGCTGCGCACAAAAACAAGTCAGTACATTTAATAGAGCCCCAGAGAAGACATATTGGCGCACCGACAATGGAGCGATCCGGATCCGATCCATTGGAGACACAGCGAAGATAGAATACAGGAGGAATAATCGGAACTAAGCAAACCGTAGTTCATATGATAGTCGACGACTTGAGTGAATTCTGTAACACGGTCTCTTTCACCATCGCGAAGACTAGTTTGATATTGGACGTGTCCGTGGCCTGCGTGATACTACATTAAGCTCATTGAGCCTCAAAAGCCAGAACATCGTATTGAAGGGCCGGCGTACTGTGGATATACACTTAATCGTGCGCGGTTCACCTGCATGAACCGCGAAAGGATGTATTTGGTGCCTTTGTTGACATCTGCGCCCCCGGCATACTCGGGGAAATACTTATCCAGAGGAACCTGAGCGGACGCCAAGTCAGAGGAGATTAAGACTCAGAAACATCAAAGGTAAGCGTACCTTGGGGAGCTTCTTCTTGAATACATCAATCTTGTTAAGGAAAAGAATGATCGACGCACGCAAGAACCACCGTGAATTGATGACTGAGCCGAAAAGAACGAGAGACTCCGCCATTCGGTTCTGCGACCTGTCAGTCGGTGAGATGGAGATTTGTAATCCGTTTACGAACCTGGCTCTTCTCCTCGAGGAGGACCTGATCATACTCCGACAACGAAGTAACAAAGACGATACTCGTGACGCTTTCGAAATGGTGTATCCACTTATTGCGCTGCGAACGCTGTCCGCCAACGTCGACCATGTGTATTGATAGCTGACCCATGGGGATTCGAGTTTCGGTGATTGAGGTCGTCCTTACACGTGCCCGCAGAATGTCCTCGGTTGATGGAAGATAATTGCTAGCCGCTATCCGACGTGCTTCCGCAAAAAAGCTGCAGACGTATATGGTAAGCAAGCAAGCACACGGCGGGTGATTTCAGTAGAGGAAACACTCGTTCTGCTTTTGACGGCGTTTTTCTTGTATAAGGAACTCACTATGTGGCACTATCCATCAGATAGAACTCGGTCGAATAACTCGTCATCAACGCGGAAATGATCTCATCCGCCCATAAGTCTCGAATAGCTTGGGCAATGTCAGGGCTGAAGAAGAAATCAGGATCATCAGTGGCGAGTTCATACGTCAAGATACGTTCGCAGTTCGCCTAAAACAGATGGTTAAGACTGATGAAAAATATGTAGGAGAAAGGAGGCGGCGTACTCTGTTGGTGGCGGTGACAGGCTCGAGGTGAAATTTGGCCAAGGCACTGACAACAGCATGGGCGCTCTGAAGGAGGTTTTTCCATATGGGCAGTCGGAAAGCGAGAAGCTCTTCAGAAGTGTAACCGTTGTGGTGAATGATCTTCATTTGCTTGACTATTGTTGACTTTCCGGACTCGCCAGAACCTAAGCAAAAAAAGAATAGTTGAGCATACGTGCGCATATACTGGGCATAAACGAATGGGACGATCGAAAGTCAATCCAAAGAACGATATGATGGTCTTCGACTGATTCCTCTAAGACAACATTGTGGTAAAGCAACACCACGTAAACAAAAATTCACCGGTGATGGCCCGGCGACATGGAAGACGAAAGGCGACGCAGCCATTCCATGATCAATCGGAGCCTCCCCCTCCTCTCGAAAAAGAATCTCTTTAACTTTATTGGGAGGTGGGCAGAGTGGGAAGGTGGGGAAGGGAGAATACGCACCGAGCAACAAAATCTTGCACTCTCGCTTATATTTCTTAGAATCCTCCTTAATCTGACGATCTATCAGATCTGAGACCAAGTGGGCACCCTCAGCTTCCCGAGCACTGGAGGCGCAATGCCCCATCGGGGTACAAGGAGGCGAGGTAGTGGTAAATGGATCGCTCTGAGACGGGATAAGAGTGGGTGGTGGTGGAATGTAAGAGATGGGGGGGAGTGGAACGACGTGAAGGGGAACGGAAGTATCGAAGGATGGGATGGGATGGAGTGGGAAGGGAAGGGAGGGTTTTCCAGTTGGATTGGATTGCGTGTAAGGGCCAGCTTGGCGGAAAGAGTGCGTCGCGGCATGGGAATGGATTTGCTGGGGCCAAATATACTATTCAGTGTCGGTTGTCCTGAGGAATTGAGGAATACGACACAGCCCCAACACAGCCCTATTGCTGTAGAACGGAGCAACAACCAGATCGACAATCATTACGCCTCACGTGCTCTTTCCCATATCTCCTTTTGAACTTCACATACTACAGTAGTACTGTACTAATACCATGTTCCCCACTCTTACTTAACTGGTGATTTCCGGCTCGGCTTAGCTCTCGTAGGCCCGGAATACTTTCTGAGTGCCACCACCTACCGTTGCTCTGGCACACGCACTGACGAATACCATGGAGTAGGCATAAACGGATCCCTCCCTGCGTACTGTCTCTGCGACTCAAATGCCCGGGAAGGGCTTGCAATCGAACTCGTGAGCCTCAACGGCATCACATCCAACTCTAACACGGGCCGCAGCACTGATAGATTTTCTGCCGTAGTTAGATGGTGTCCAGTTCGCTTCGCGGGACTTGCGCCTCTTTTGCATCCGATGTCGGCTGATTTTGAGTCCTATGGGTTGATGCCGCCCGCTTCGTCGTACTTTCGTTATGCACCCTTCACTCGGCGCGGTCCGGTCACCTGCGTGGGTCGGTCGCTCAGCGCGGCACAAATAGCGAAGCAAAGAGTACGCGAGAGGTAAAGGGGGATGAGGTGGAAGAGGTGAGAAGGGCAATAAAACGAAGGCGCGGTGAATAGGTGTGTGCGAAACAAGGCAGACATTGCAGTGGATCGGATGAGCTACGCACAAAAACGAGTCAGTACATTTAGCAGAGCCCCGGAAGGGACTTATTACCGCACCGACAATGGAGTGATTCGGACCCAATCCACGGGAGATAGAGTACAGTAGGAATAATTGGGACAAAGGAAATCGTAGTTGCCAGATATCATATGATCCTTGACGTTTTGAGTGCGTTGTGTAGGACTGTCTCTTTCACCACTGCGAAGACTAGTCTGATATTGGACGTGTCTGTGGCTTGTGTAATGCTACATTAAGCTTGTTAAGCCACAAAAGTCGGAAAATCAGATGGAAAGGGCCGGCATACTGTGGATATACACTTAATCGTGTGCGATTCACCTGCATAAATCGCCAAAGGATGTATTTCGCGCCTTTGTTGACATCTGAGCCGCCTGTATATTCGGGGAAATACTTGTCCAGGGGCACCTGTAAGAACGCCGGGTCAGAGGAGACAAAAATGCGGAAACATCAAAGGCAAGCGTACCTTGGGGAGCTTCTTCTTAAATACATCGATCTTGTTTAGGAAAAGAATGATTGACGAGTGCAAAAACCACCGTGAGTTGATGACCGATTCAAAGAGAGTTAGAGACTCCGCCATTCGGTTCTGCGATACGTCAGTCGATGAGACGGAGATCTGAAATCTGTTTACGAACCTGGTTCTTCTCCTCAAGAAGGACCTGATCATATTCTGACAATGCAGTAACAAAGACAATACTTGTGATGCTCTCGAAGCAGTGTATCCACTTATTGCGCTGCGAACGCTGTCCGCCAACGTCGACCATATGTATTGAAAACTGGCCCATGGGAAATCGAGTTTCGGTAATTGCGGTCGTCCTTACACGTGCTCGCAGGACGTCCTCAATTGAGGGAAGATAATTGCTAGCCGCTATCCGATGTGCTTCCGCAAAAAAGCTGCAGATGTATATAGTGAGTAAGCAAGTAGACGGTGGTTATCAAGACAATCATATGGGTAGACAGAACGGAAGCAAAAGACAGTATTTGACTAAAGAACTCACTAGGTAGCACTGTCCATCAGATAGAAATTGGTCGAATAACTCGTCATCAACGCGGCAATGATCTCATCCGCCCATAAGTCTTGAATAGCTTGGGCAATGTCAGGGCTGAAGAAGAAATCTGAGTCATCAGTGGCGAGTTCATACGCCAAGATACGTTCGCAGTTCGCCTGAAAGAGATGATGGAGACTAAGGTGAAAAGGGGGTGGGAGAAAGGAGGCAGCGTACTCTGTTGGCGGCGGTGACAGGCTCGAGGTTGAATCTGGCCAAGGCATTGACAACAGCATGGGCGCTCTGGAGGAGGTTTGTCCATATCGGCAGTCGAAAATCGAGAAGATCTTCAGGAGTGTAACCGTTGTGGTAGATAATCTTCATTTGTTTGACTATCGTTGATTTTCCGGACTCGCCGGAACCTGAGTAAAGAGTAGTTGAGCACACATGCACAGAAACTAGAGATAAACGAGATGGTCGAGAATCAATTCAAAGAACGATATGATGATCCTCGAAGGATCCCTCTAAGACAACATTGCGGTAAAACACCACGGAAACAAAAGTTCAGCGTTGATGACCCCGTGACGTGGGAAGTGAAAAACGACGCAGCTGTTCCATAACCGATCAGAATACCTTCCTCCCTCGAAGAAAGAATTTCTTTGTTTTTATTGGGGGGTAGAGGGCAGGGGTGGGGAAGGTCCGGAAGGAAGGAAAGGGAAAATACGCACCGAGCAACAAGATCTTGCATTCTCGTTTATATCTCTTAGAATCCTCCTCAATCTGACGGTCTATCATATCTGAGACTGAGTGGGCTCTCCCATCTTCCCGAGCACTGGAAGCGCAATGCCCCATCGTGGTACGAAGGGAGTGAAGTAGTGGTAAACGGATCACTCTGAGACGAGGTCAGAGTGGGCGAAAATATGAACGTAAGATAGGCAATGAAGGAGAGGGAGCAAAGGTGGAATGACGTGGAGGGGAACGGGAGCAAGGGAATATGATGGGAGGCCTGGGAGGATTTTCGTGTCGGATTGGATTGCGTTTAAAGGTCTGCCCGGCGGAATGAATGCCTCATATAGGCCTCATAGCATGAGAATGAATTTGCCACATGTTCGGACGGAGACGGGGAATAGACTTTGGCACAGCACTGGCACAGCCTCATCAAAACGGAGTAAAAACGAATAGAGTAAACATACGGCAGGGGTGGGAGTTTTGCTTATCCAGTGACTTCCGGCCCGGCCCGGCCCAGCTCTCTCGTAGGCAGAAGAATGCCATCGCTGCCAGGGACCGGTACTGGCGAACACCATGGAGAAGATATGACAATACGACCAATCGTGGACCACTTCAAAGCGTCAGAGGAGAATTGTTTGGTAACATAGTTCCGATTCTTTGGATATTGCAGTTCCAGAAAATACAAATACACAGCCAACCGCTTCATCTTTTCCCCAAACGTTCATCCGTTCGAGCCTCAATGGCGGTTGGAGCGTAACTTCGTATTGCATATACTAATTGTTACCCATGTTTTTCCCCACTATCCGTATCTTGTAAGCACGAAGTTGATCTATGTCTGAACATCCTGAGACAAGGGTATCATGGTGGCGATATTGAGGGCACATCAGGAACACGCATTTTATCGGATGCTCCAGAGATGTGTCACACAATATCATACTGGTCATGCGAAGCGTGCGGAGGGCGATTTCCTGTATTCTCGGCACCAAGAATGCGCCATGGAGGACCTGCAATAACTACGTCAGTAACTGACTGTGGCGGAACACCTGGCGCAGCCATAATATTTTCCCGAATCGTCGAAGGGAAATCGACAGCGTTCCTTTCCTCGTGCAACGCAGTTTTGGCATTACCTTCTCCCTCAGTAGAAGTGCCCGGATCAGGTGCAGAAGACAGTTGTGTGAGAGATGGGCCGGGGGCAGTAGGAGCTAGCAGCAACCAATGAGGTTCTGGTGAAGAGACAGTGGTCAGATCTAGTCACGAGTAGTGTGTAAAGGCGATTGCGAACCTGTAGGGTGCATATCGTCGAGAACCGGAGTAGGAGAAGGTAGCGATGGAATGTCTGGAACACCCGAAGAAGTAGCGGCGATCCGCGAGGTGCTGAAAGGCAACAGCACCAGGTAGGAGAAGTTGAGGACCATTGAGGTAGGAGGGGCTGATGGCGAAGGTTTTGGGGTCGAGAGGGGGATCGTTGTTGAGGTGTCAGTGCTACCGTGTGTCACTGGACCCCGGGAAGCGGCAGGAATGTGGGGATGATCGATTCGGATGGCTGTCTGATGAACGGGGCGGAATGTCCCAGGAGCATATATATCGTTGTCAAGTGGTGGCGCGTCCGTGAGGCTTTCGTCGACATGACGTAGTGCGGGGATGGAGAAGGAAGGTGCATCCGAACCGGCAAAGGAGAGCAGGGGCCAGCGTGGCATCATCGTGGAGGACTGTGAGAGCACAGGTCGTGAAAGGCCGAGTCGTCGTGGATGTGGGCCTGTCAAGTCTGGATGATGGCTAGGGACATTACACAATGGATAGGAAGATGGCTGAGACAGAATAGCGCCCAGATCGCTAGTGGAGGTGGAGAATCGTGCTGGTATAGAACTGGTATCTTGATGCAGAGCGACTGTGAATGCTGCGAATCGGTCCGAGGATATACCGCGCGATGGTTTCATTATCGTCATCTTGTGTTTTGAGAACGATATGGTTCCAGAGAGCGCAGAATCCGTGCTGCAATTCAGGTGTCGTATCTTCTACATTGAACTTCGAGGCTGCCTCTAGAACTTCCGAGAACGCGAACGTTGGCCAGTACCATTTCCAGTAATGGAGAAATTGCTGGCGAGTGATGTGAATCAAGATGGCAAGCGACAAGCTGTCACCGTGTGCAGCATAGTCTCGAAGGACTGGTTCCGGCACGCCGAGAGCACCGGAGGTGAGGATAAACCAAGAGTCATCGCGCGGTTGTACTCTCGCGACAATCATGGAGATAGTGGCTTGTGCGTCCGAAATAACATCTTCGTCCATATAATTGCCCCAACGTCTTACAATTTGCACGATTTCGGCGGACGTCGGACCTCTATACTGGTATCTGGACAAAATACTGTTAAAGACACCAAATGCCATGTGGATGTGTGGAATGTGCGCCGGGTCGATAGCCTTGGCGAATATTATGGCCCGCCGGTTTTTGACAGGCTCAGGTAGTAAATCGGATGAGAACGTGCGGTCCAACAATCCCATCAATGCCGTTGAGAGCTTCTGCTTTTGCCCTACAGTGAGACCAGGTAGAGGATCGTCGACGACTTTTGAGCTGCGGAAGCCGGGTAAGCCGGAAAAGAAGCGCTCCAGTTCGTGATCTTCGTCCAAGCTGTCGAACGTCCACAGAAATGCGCGAGTATCCATCTCCGATGGTGAGTTTAGAGCGGTTTCCTCAGCTGTCTTCAGCATGCCTTGCACAAGGAATTTGCGGTAATTTTTCTCCAGGCGAAGAAAGCGATTGTAGACTTCGCCACTGAAATAGTGCAAATAAGTGAGCTTCCGAAGCGCCCGAAATGTGACGAATGATATTCCAGCAACAATGTGCCATGCCAGTAGCGAGAGCGGGGTGTAGTATGGGCTATCATGACGAAAGATTGGAATGAACGTGATGCATCCGTATATAGCCGTGCAAACGCCGACCCACGACAGCACCAACTTGAAAATCGTGAGATTAACGTTGAAAAGGAACACGACCAGGCCGGAAAAGAACAGGAATAGTGAAACGTGTAGCAGTGTGGGCAATGCTTCGACTGCCCACGGAAGGAGAAACTTCTCGACCCCCTCAGCAAAGAATGTACGGATTCGAGCTCGCTTGTGTGGACTGTAACGTGGCTGAGTGACTTTGAGATACCTCCGTGCCCACTGCTGTAGCAATGTCGCGAGCAGAGCACAGGTAAGACTGATCACCAAGCTCAAGAACCAAAGTGAGTTTACCCAAACGGCATAGTTTGGTGGGGTGAACGTGGGCGGAGAAACCGAACTCGAAACGTTAGATCTATTGGGGTCGGAAACAGACTGATAGATGTTTGCGAGGTAGAAATTGGAAGTGTCCTGTGGGTTTGGTCGAATGTCCTGAATCGACACTGATATTAACGATGCGACAGCAGCAGAGAATAAACCGGTCTATGGGAGATGAGCCCATGGAAAAGTGCATGGAATTGGAAGGTAGTGACGCACAAAGATCAGAATCCCATCAGCGTCCGCTTTCCATCCTTCGGCCATCTTCTTGTCTTCTTCCGCAGCCATCTCCGAATACATTGAGAATATAGGCCCGGAGCCATCGACAAAATTAGATATACCCCGCATTTCTTGATTCTGCACCAACCGGGATGGGTATTGGTCGTCGCCTGTTCGGGCAGTAGTGGTTGGTGAGAACGACGGGGATTGTCACGCGGAAGTAAGGTACCTAGACCAAATCCTGCATTGGGTTCGTACATTGAAGACTACGGTGTGAGTCAAATTGCAGAGAGAGAACAATTGAATGTGGTGGTGTGGAATATGTTGCAGCCAAAATGACTGGTGACCGTCCTTAGCCAGTAACACTTGTAAAGTACAGGGCCAGGTGCACGGTGTTCAAGTCGAGTTGACTGGCAATATTGTTTGGCTCTGTTATGTCAATTGAGATTTAGCGACATTTGCAACTGGCGACTATTATATAGTACGCTACACGGCTACCTACTAGTTGCTCGCTCAAAGACTACGCTCTATGCCTCTGCTCATGCCTCACTCCGCCACGGCCAGTGAGCAGCTCCACTACCCATTCTTCCGCATCATTGCATTCCTTGTGCAGTACGAATGACGCATCATTGTCCACAGCATCTATCAGGACCTCGAGCCAACCGCCGCATGCAGACGATATTGCTTCTTCGCGCCAGAGCTCGAAGATGGTGATGTCGGCAGCACCGATATTTTGAATGGCGATCTTAATAGCGGCAATGATGACTTCACGCGATGCTGGCTTCTCTGCGGCAGCGTGCGCCTCGTAATGATGCGTGGCCAACAACTTGTGGGATTGTCCTCCGTTCACCCTCCCCGAGGCCCACTCTGCGTACCTGGTGGCGCGTCTCGTGGCACTTTCGTCGCCTTCGCACCTTCGGAAGGTAACGGCTTGACTGGCGCGCATTGTCTCGCCCCCGCGGCCCCAGGGGTCCTTAGTTACCGAGCGTCCAATGCCATCGATAATGACCTCGTACCCCCAGTCTGCTGCCACTGCCCAACACCACGCTACGCATTCGTCCACTGTCCACTCGAACTTGTGGTCATCGTGGCGGAACACGCGGTCAGTACGCAAGGTTGGATCTGGGAAGCCCCATTTATGATCGCCTGGGGCACTGAAGCACACGTTAAAATCGTATGAGGGCGTGGTGAGCAAAAGAAGACGCGGGGCGTAGTTCCCGAGCAGGATCGGGGCGAAAGAAGCGAGGACGTCCTCGGGAAGATGTTCGATTCTAGACTCGGGTCAGAAAAAAAACCATGTAGGAGGGTGGAGGGGTGTGCAGGTACACTTCTGTGGCGACAATGCAGTCGATGCTTTTGAACGCGGGGTTGGGTTTTTGCAGACCGCCCTCCCAGATCGATACGTTTAGTTCTTCGAAACGCGTCCAATCGTATGCACGCTTCGGCGGCTTTGTGATATTTATGGCGTACAAGAGGTCGTCGTGCACGATGTCGAGGCCGTGCAAGTCGCGAATGTGAATTAGGTCAGGCCTTTCGAATACAGCCGGGGCGGGAGTCGAAGACGAGTAGGCGCGCCACGGCGCCGTGTGAGTCAGATGCTGCAGGAGGACACCCTCGCCACAGCCGACGTCTAGTACCTGTGAGAAAAAAAGTCATTGGATATATGGACGCGACGTTGAAGGGGGCTTGCGACCCTACCGACGTGACGCTCTCGCGACGAAGGACATGGAGTACCCAAGCGCGTCGCTGCTCGTGCAACGGTGGTTGGAACCTTACTTCAACGTTCTGAATCTGTTTTGCAACGCCGTTATCCATAGATGTAGTAGTGCTAGCAGATGATGGGGAGTTGGGGCCCTCACGGCAGGACGGCGAGTCCTTTATACCTTGAGCAGGATCACCAGATGTCTCATTCTGTGAATCGACATACGAGTAATAATCTGCCCCTTTTGCCGTCTTAGATGTGTTCAGAGATAAGATTCGGACCTGAGTTGTTCTCGGATCATTTTGGACTTTGGGTTGGTTCTACAAGTTACGTTCCAAACGCACGGATCTCACGGCCCGGGCCGCTCTGCACCGGCCTCAAATCCATAGTCTCCGCCCTAAACACACATTTTGACTGCTTAGATTACAGTGGCCCATTACGAAATATCCTTACTGTACGGCCACCGATCTTTGCATTTGGTCGCACGTCTCGGAAAATAAAGTTGAATGAAATAAAATCAAACTTGCGACTGTTGGAAGTGCAGCCGTCGGTTTCATACTGTCTCGTATCCCATTGCTCACCTGTCTCTCCTTGTTCTCATTCTCGTCCACGTCTTCTCCTCGACATGTTCGTATTCGCGCCCAAACTTTCCCTGTCATCAAACAAGGTCAACCAGAAAGTTCAGTAGTTCTCTCAAACTGGTGACGAGCATCACGAGGGACAGCACTTGTCCGAAGGTCCAGTCGATTTCACCCGGGAGGACGATGTCTATTGAGCTCGACCTGAGGGACCTTTGTCAGCTTGCGTAATGTGAAGTGATGGTACGAACCACCAGCTGGAGTAGTACTATTATCGATGAGGTTGCAACCCTAAGAGAAGAATGGGAATCAGCACTGACCGAACGGGACAAGAAAAGGACATGCGCAAGCAAAAAGAGCGAAAATATCCTTGATGCCGTTGGGTAAAATGTCCAAGGTCAGCTCGTCCTCGTTTATGCCCTCGTGCTTTGCCTACCAGCCGACGATAACAGCAGTAATAATTCCCAGCATCGTAGAGCCCGCCGCTATGCTTAACCTAACGATCCAAGCCCTCTGAACTATAGGGGTAGTACCTGAGACGATGCGATATAATGAGATATATTGTATTTTCTCATTGCATTCTGGGGTTGATCCGAACGTCACTGCGTTTGCCGAGACATATATTGACCAAGCCAAGAATGTTCCAAGCCCAAAAGCCGTTATCTGAGAGACGGCCCAAAATCATATGTGCACGGTCATCCATTTGAATCACTTGTGTATCACGTTACGCCGGAGAAAAGGGACTTAGAAATAATGCACCAGAAAGATAGACTATGATTCCAAGAAAATACACAATATGCGACGCGAAAATGGCGTTGTACAGATCCAGTCGGTTCTGGAAGGTCTGAATGATCCCGGTGATGAAGAGGCCAAAACTGGTGAGGCCAGCATTCGCATTGAGAGCGTCGATGAGCTTTTTGGCTGGACGTCTCCGTGGGACAGCAGCCGTGATAAAGATAGTCACGTAGAAATTGATGCGTATCTGCGGTGGGTGCAGACTCAGAGTATGAACCAGATATGGAAAAACGAGCGAACGACGAACTGATCCCAACAACGGAGTTGTCAGAGTTCGCGGGGATTCCTTCGCATGCACCCCTCATGAGTTCTCGCCACTTGGGGAGGTAAGTGGGAAGAGTAGTGGTCCGAGCTCGTCGACATATAGGCGACGACAGGACGCAGGAATGGGCTAAGCGACGTACCTGGCGGTCAGAAGGTGAGCGTTCAATTTTACAGCGCAGTGTGGTCGGGAGTCGCGAAGACTACAGTAGGAGAGCACCCCCGAGTCACAAGAAATGGGAGGACAAAATTGAAGGAGTGCTAAGGACAGTCGTTGCTCTCCTAGCAAAGCTATATGATTAGACACACGGGCGTCAACCAATATATTTTGAAGATGCCGAATAAGGACGGGTCACCTACCTCGACATAGGCGACTGCTGTATCTGGATATGGGGTCAATGTCGTGGCACAACTTGGTCAATTCTGCTCACCATTCCCTTCTGCATGCGATTCTGGCCAACTTCTGGGGATGCAGGCGCACCCAAGAGCGCACCACTGGAAGTCTTCCTATGTTACCAACCCACTGTGATAGTGCAATGTATGGCGACTGCAATTCGAACGATGAGAGAATAAGATAAGTTGCGAAACAAATCGCGGGTAGGCTCAAGGGGGTTGCGGGACTGTAGTGAGTAGGAAAGAGAATGGAACGTATAGTAATCAGAAACAAAGGAAATCGAGACACGATAACGCACAACTTGTACGCCATCATGTCCCGATTTCCTCCTCCTCCAAGTCCGACGACGTGCGCAGTGATTCGTGCGGATTCTAATGGCGTCCCAAGGGCGATTAAGGGCAAGCGATTAGGTGGTGAGCTGGGAGGTAGGAGTGGTGTGAAACAGAGATTAGATAGGACGAAAGAAGCCCGTAGCGATCAACAGGAAAACGGACGATGAGATGAAAGAATGGGTTGAACATGAGTTCCGAGGCATGGGCACCTGAGCATCGCTCAGATGTCCGGGGTCAAGACGGTAAGGGAGTGATACTTTTTTTTTATTTTTATTTCGAATCCATACGGAATGACACTCCCTTAGCCAATAACACCTGGTACTGACCAGGACTTGCCTAGAATATGGCTTGCGTTCGAGAACCGCTAATAAATGCCCTTCGTGGTAGCGTCATGTAAGACGGACGGATCGCCGCCAGCGGTACTGAAAACGCGCCTTTCCTGCTGTATTTCTATAAAAAAAAAAACAAAAACTGTGAAGGTGCAGGCCGGGCGCAGGTCCAACGAAATATGTGACTCGGGACATCTGTCAGCAGCATTGACTGTGATATCGGGCAGCGACCCTTGCTTTGGACGACGTGTCAACATAAAGCGCCACGCATATATGCAGGATCCTCATGGACGACCACAACGACCTCGGGAAAAAGGTGAGTTCCAGAAATGTGAGGCCAGCAATTTTGCACAGTTCGTGCAAACACCAAAGTTGCCGTTCCGTCAGTGAGGCTGGTTAAAAATCGACGGTAAGAGGCGAATACACCAGCGGTTGGTTTCAAATCGGGAATAGCCGAGTGACAGCACTTGTTCGCCTTACCCTTTACAGAAACCTAGCCTGCTACAGTATCCCAGTTAAACACCGCAACCTTTGGCTGAATGACTCGCTACAACCCAGACGAATGGATTGCACAGCTTATGCGCTGCGAGCACCTCCCTGAGTCTGACATGAAGGTTCTCTGCGACCGCGTCCGCACAATCCTCGTCGAAGAATCCAATATCCAACCCATCTCAAGTCCTGTCACCATCTGCGGTGACATCCATGGCCAGTTCTGGGACCTACTAGAGCTGCTCCGCAAGGGCGGGCCCGTACCGGAGACGAGTTACATATTCATGGCACGTACGTGGAACGCAACAGACGTTCCATCTCACTCACTCCCCTTCTTTTTCAGGGCGACTTCGTAGACCGGGGACATTATAGCCTAGAGACAGTATCCCTCCTTCTTGCGCTCAAGGCACGGTACGTGGGCTCACTCACGCGTTCGCCCTCCTTTGACGAGCTTTTATCAAGTTATCCCGATAAGATTTCGCTACTTCGTGGGAACCACGAGAGTAGACAGATAACGCAAGTCTATGGATTTTACGGTATGCCCGCCCAACCCTGCACATTCACCCGCTGTCCGACACCTGTGGAGAGGAGTGTCAGCAAAAGTACGGTAGCGCCTCTGTATGGAAAGCGTGTTGCAGTGTCTTTGATTACCTCAACCTTGCTGCGGTACGTGTCCCATTGCCATCCCCACACTCCCCATTCATTATAATGCGTATAGATAATCGATGGCGAGGTGCTTTGTGTTCACGGAGGGCTTTCGCCGGATATCCGCACCCTCGACCAAATTCGCGTCTTGTCGCGAGCTCAAGAAATCCCGCACGAGGGTGCATTTTGCGGTGAGTCACGTCTCGTACGCAAGGGCCTGGATTGGCGTAATTTGTTATCATAGATCTCATGTGGTCTGACCCGGATGATGTCGAAAACTGGGCGGTTAGCCCACGCGGTGCCGGGTGGCTTTTCGGCGGCAGCATTACGCGCGAGGTACGACCACCCTTGTTTTTCTTCCTGCATTCGTCCCTTCTGAGACGTATACATAGTTTAACCACGTCAACTCACTCTCGCTTATCGCTCGCGCGCATCAGCTCGTGCAGGAGGGTTACAAATATATGTTTGACGAGGCGCTGGCGACCGTATGGTCCGCGCCAAACTACTGCTACCGCTGTGGGAACATGGCCGCGATTCTCACTATTCGGGAGGACGGCACGCGTGGATTTACGGTGTATGGCCCCGCCGAGGAGAACGAGCGGGACGCGGCGCAGCAACGGACGAGACGCGTGGTGCGTTGCATGTTCGTTCAACACGACCCTCTGTGCGTACTCACTCAGGGCCTTTCGAAAGGGCAATATGCCATATTTTGTGTAGGTCATAGCGAACCGTCGTCATATAGATTTCACTGTACCCTCTATTCTTTCCTGTCAAGCAACCTAGTCCCTTCGTTCTATCGCTCGATCAAGAGGCATTGTTGTATGCATCTGACTGGCATCCTCATTTGCCTCAATCCGTTGAGCAAATTTGGATGACGTCACATCACGTGCGTTAAATGTGTCGCCTAGAAACCATCGCCGATCGATCGCTGGCCAAGCAAAGTGTCACGCATTCACATTTCACCCACGGCCTTTTCACCGTTCTTGCCCTCTAGCCAATTGTAGGGTATCAAGTTAACATCTCTTGGTTTTGCTTTCTTCCCAATGCTGCCGAAGAATTACCGTGACTGACCATGAAAAACCTGTTGATAATACATAATAGGCATGTTTGACCAATCGGAACACGCCCTAGTCTCTGCTGCATCTGGTTCTTGCATCCGGCAATAAGTCTCATGGAGTTTAGCGCGCGACACTTCAGAGAACAGAGCCATTGAGAAGGAGCACAGGCGCTCAGGCCCAAGCACCACTTTGGCCACATCCGCGGGTCGGGGTAGAGGCGGGAGAGTCTGGATTGATTTGGCAAACATTGGACAAAGAGAAACACAATTACTCGATTGCCGTAACAATAATATACTTCGACTTCGTCATCCCAATGGCGCTACAGTAGCAGAATTACAGTAATAAAACACAAGGGTCAGTAACGTACAGCATATAAGCCATATAATGTTCACCTTTACATACCCGTAGATGCCGTGCCCCCGTCCCACTTTTATCAGTTCGCGACAGGCTTGGACAGCAATTCTCGAATCTGCTGCCGTCGTCCGAACCACGCTACATCACACGCCGTCTTTCCGCACTGATCGCACACACCTGCATCCGCACCATGCTCCAGCAAAACCCGCAAAACGTGAAGACGCCCCTTCGCCGATGCTTCGTGTAACGCCGTGACTCCCTCATCATTCCGGGCATTCACCTCCACCTTGCGCTCGAGTAACATCCGAATAACTTCAATGCTTCCGTTGAGCGCTGCGAAATGCAGTAGAGTATTTCCGGCGTTGTCGCGCACATGCGCATCCGCGTCGCGGTCCAGCAGTAATCGCACCACGTCTGAAGTCCCATCTCTCGACGCCAAGTGTAGTGGGGTCCGCCCGTCGTCGTCCCGAGCGTCGATCTCCGCTTTGAGCTCGAGTAGTAGCCTAGAAACTTTGAGGTGTCCGCCGGCAGCTGCCAAATGCAACGGGGTCTTCCTAGTGTTGTCACGCACACGCGCGTCCGCGGCATAGTCCAGCAATAACCGCACAGCTCCGAGTTGTCCTGCATCCGACGCTGTGTGAAACGGGGTAGATCCCGTATTGTTCCCGGCGTTGACCTCCGCGTGCTGCTCGAGTAGTATCTGAATAAGATCAAGGTTCCCATGGGCCGCCGCCCAGTACAAAGGACTGTTTCCGCGGTTGTTGCGCGCATTCGCATCTGCACCGTGGTCCAGCAATAACCGTGCAACGTCAATATGTCCTTTCATCGATGCGATGTGTAGCAGAGTGTGTCCGCTGATATTACGGGCATTGACCGGCGCACTGTGCTCGAGTAGTATCCGGGAGGCCTCGAGTCGTCCGCAGTACGCCGCGCAATGCAGTGGGGTCAGTCCGTCTAAAGCCTGGGCGGCCACATCCGCCCCGTGGTCGAGCAGCCGCTTCATGGTGTCGGAATATTTTCCTTCCGACGCACAGCGCACCGCAATCGCCCCGTCTTCCGTATGTAAATTTATGTCAGTACTGTGTGCGACCAGGATCTTGGCGGCCTTGGTGCGTCCCTGCAATACCGAGAAATGCAACGCAGCACCGGAGCGCCCACACTGGACGCGGATGTGTTGTGGATGTTTGGCTATATGACGTTCCACTAGTCCGTGGAATCCACATAGTGCAGCGTAGAATAGGGCATCCTGTTCCAAGGTCGGATACAGCAAGGACCCGTCTATGTCATATATTTGGACCCACGCTGAAAAATGCGGTTTGTCCATATCAAAGAACTGATCCACTGCGTCCTTGATGCGGAATTCTACATTCTTGAACTGGGCGTGCTTGATCCAGTAATGGGCAGCGTATTCAACCAGATGGACCTTCTTCATACTGTCTCTATTTCTGTGGCCATCCAAGAAGAATAAGGCGGCAAGGCAAGCGTAAGCAAGAACGGCGTGGGCAGGCTCGAGGGCGATATGAAACCAGGAAATATTTCCGATGGAATTGGCGAGGCGATCCGATGTGAGGAATTCCCTCACGGAAAAATGAGAGAACTGAACTACCCGGGATTCACCTTCGCCGATTACGGATACCAAACTAGAACACGCCGACAGCACCGCTTCTTCTTGATTTTCCCAGCACCAAGCCACGTTAAAATTAGGAGCCCCTCCCGTACTAGCGTTGAAATCGACTGCGAGGACATCTGCAAGTTCCTCGACTTGAAGAGGCCGAGATGCTACTACAAGACACTGCAATAGTCGATGGGCATATCGTCGGTTCGCCTTGTTGATCCCCTTCAGTATGCGTTCGTATGTCTCGTCCAATGATTCGGGCAGTTCCTCGAGGATCTGACGCACACTTGGTGGGAAGCAATGTTGCAGAACCTCCAATTGGCAGAAAACCCAACGAAACCTGTGTGAGAGCATGAGAGTCTATCGTAATTATTCGAAAATGCTCTTACATTTCATCTACTTTCTCTGTAAGTTTATCGATGATCATATCCTTTTCTTCATCTCGCCATCCCTTCATCCGTTTGTCCGAGCGAACGACGTAAGTGACGTAATCGGCAATATCCTGCTTTTGTCCGCTTTCGTCATGGAGGGACACTTGCCGAGCGACCAAGGGCCGAAGCGCGATACAAATATCGAACTCCGGACGACTTGTGATACACAAACGTAGATTTGGATGACGAAACTCGACAAGTTCTCCAACCAACCCCAACACTTTTTCCCGCGGCGATGGCATACCAGGGAAATCAGGACACTCGTCGAGAGCATCCACGATGAGATAGGTTGGGAGTGGTCCTATTGTAGTGAGCAGATTCTTCAGGCATAGCATAAGCGTATCGACAGTCGGCTGTTCCGATCCACGTTTGTGTGCCGAGTACAAGGCAAAGAGTGCATCACAACATAGGTCGGATTGATCGGAGAGCTGGACAAGAAGGGATGATAATAGTGCACGAGAGTCCTGTTTTTCTGTGTCCTTAAAGTCGAAGTAGAAATAGGCCACAAGAGCCGACCCGACGTCGGACAACTTTTTCACATCCTGAATAATCGCGGAGCTTGTCGAAAAAATACAGTTAAAACAGATGCAGCTCGCTGGGAAGGAACGTACCTAAGAATAGTCTTTCCAGAGCCAGCTAGGAAACCAGGAAGTCATTAGCACAAATTCAACTTAGAGTGCAAACGCGATAGAATACTTGCGTTTTCCGTGAATCCACAGTAGACCACCAGATGATTGCCAAATCGCGAAGGTGTTGCTTTGGGTGCACCATGCCGAAGTGCCCTTGTGGTGAGTGTCGCACGCAGTGTTGTAATTGGCGGATGGATCGGGGGGACAGAGCCATCTTCGCAGGTAGAACCGTAATACGTTCCCTGTTACTGTGCATAAGCTCCCACAGTAGGCGGCGGCGAGGTTAGGGTATCACGAACGATTTATATCGTTGACCTGATTTTCCACCTGTTGAATCACTACTCTGGTCTCTTTATTGAACGAGTTCAGGGTTAGTCGAGATCGGGCTGGCCAAGCTATAACTTGCCTTCGACGACCATATCGACTTTGTCACCGACTACCTTCACTCTCTCGTCAACTCTTTTCACCCTGTCGTTGACGTCTTGTATCATCTCGTCAACACCCTGCACCTTGTCTGCCATGTTCTTCACATTGTCCTCAATGCTTTGAGTGATCTTTAGGACTTCTGCAGCCGCCATACGGGCCTCTTCTTGCGTCAATTTGTCAAGTCTTCGCAACGCGTCCTCTATGTCCTTCATTCCTATTAGCACCTTGAGATACTTCTCTGAACGGAGGTCAATGTCGAGGAGATATGTCAACAGGGAAAAACATGCTTATTCGCCCTTGCTTGATCTCCTTTGTCACAACTCCGAGGATAAAAAGAACTTCAACCATTATCTTCACAGTGATCTCTGTCATGGCCGCGGTTGGTCGGACCTCTATGTATGTCTCGAGCCGTCGGAAGAAGTATTCAATGTGGCCAAAGAGGTCGACAAGAGCGTCTTGGTCATCCCTTACCTCCTTGACGACCTAGGGAATAGATGCATTAGAGAGACATACATATCGGGTTCGAGAACGATGCTCACTTGGAGGAGGACCCCGATTCCGGCGAATACTATTCTTGCTGGCGAGAAGACCTGCGGGCACACACGTCAGAGCGGAGCATAAGCAAATAAAATCCTTGCAGCTCACCATCCCAATACCTTGACCAAGGGTCGCAGAAAAAGCGTACAAAACATGGACCGTCGGATTGAGCCATTTTGTCAATCTTTCATCCGCGCTCCGTGATTGATCGAACACCTGGACTTGAGCTTGGAGTACAGAGAGAATGGCATCGGGAGAGTGGCAGGTTTGTAGTTGGGCGGCTAGGGGATGTGAAGTAGTGTCTTTCTTTGTCCGTTTTTTGTACGCCTGGAAAGCAGATGTGAAGATTGACTCAAAATTTGTAGAAGAGGTAGCAGCAGCGAGAGCTTGGGACATGGACATTTAAGGATGACAGAAAGGTGGTTTGTGGGGAGAGGAGACACGGACCTTATAGAACACGCCGCTGAAATATGACTCGAAGAAATCTGGGGTACAGAGCAGGACGAATCAAAGAAGCATCAGAGATAGAAGCTCGGGTAGCCAGATTGTCCTGAACATGAAACGCAGATCATTGATTCGGTCAAGGACTCAGTCCTTTTTAATTTTTTAAAAACCTGATCACTTAGATGCCCCCAACACGTCAAGCAAAAGCGAACAAGATGCGAACTCTGAGAAGTCAGAGTATGTGGCCCTCCCGAGAAGGTTCAAGGCTTTACACTAGCTTTACAATGGCACTTTTACTGTAACACAAGGCAATAACAGCCTTACACTTCTTTGTGCCAACGCTGCAAAGTTGGAAATCTTCTGCAAATATTTCATGAAGACCACGTTGACAAAGTTGTTGAGGAACTGTTCGAGTCGCTGCAAGGACCGTGGTCATAACTTTTGGTTTCAAGGATGGAAAGAGACAGAAGCGTGCGTAACAGCGGTGGGAGGTTCACCGGTATACTCCGGCCCGGTGTATTCTCGTTATTGTCAGGGTAGCCCGATCGAAATCCTACGAAGACGACTCGGAAGAGAGCTCTCGCGCAAGAGCTCAAGAAGAATAAGGCGGAGTGGGCAGCCAAGATAGCAAAGGAAGGTGAGAACGGCGAGGATGGGCCGATCGCGAACCCGAACCGCCTCGCAAACAAGTAGGACATGTTCGATCTGGGCGTACCACGCGAGCTAACGTGCCGAGAGCTATGAGAACTGCAATTTTGAAACCGCATACAATGAATGACATGATGCCTTAGTGGTGCGACTCGGAGGCAAAACTCCGACCTCCGAGTCACCCTCGCTTCAGTCGCTTTGGTGTTCCTATAGGGCTATTACTTCGCAAACGTTACAAAACACCGGTTTCCGAGTACGTTGGTGGCCATACTTCGAGAGAGACCGCGCATGCGTGCTTCAGCTTCATTCTACTGCATGCCCTGTAGAGGACCGTGCTAAGGATTGGAATGCAGAACCTGATAATTTAAGTCAGGTGCGTGCGGTGCGCCGATTTTTACATGCCAGCAGAATCCAGTGTCTTATTGACCCGTTTGATACCTACGCGTGAGTCATCCCACTGCTCGCCGGCGAATTGTTTATCCTCAAGTAAGTCTACGGAAGTCGGCGGCCAGGTTGACTGAGAGCTAATCCCCTGAACTTGATAGTCTCGAGTACTGATGATTGCAACCTAGAGAAAGGAGCAATCTACGGGTATTAGAGCGCATAAGTGTCCCGCATCTAGGAAACTAGGATAGAATTGCAAAGGCTTGGCTGCTCTTTTTATACCTCCATTGGAAATGCACATTAGAGCACCCCTCGTGGAGAAGTAAAGGGCACAGAGACGATCTGCGTGGGAGGACTGGGTCGCAGGAACTCTAAATTCACAGTAACGTTCGTGTAGGCGACTGTTGTCACAATATTGTTGATGTGACGCCTTGTGTGACGCACTGGCAATAAGGAGGCCCGTCAGCCAGTGTGGACAATACGGGTAGTGACAGTATTAGACCTCCTTAGAGTAATAAGTGGTCCCTTCAAGCTCATGCTCACAATTCATGCACGCGTGAATAACTGAACTGAGGCGGAACTCTCATAACCCCTCGCGATGTTTTTTCCCGCACCCACTTTCCTTTTTTTTTTTTTTTGATTTTCAAACTTCACTTCAGCTCAAGGTGAAAATATCAATGTATCCGTCAAGTTGCATGCGCAACATTGTCCACCAACTCGACTGAATCACCTCGAAGATCCATGCGCCTGATCCCACGCTCCCAAACGTAACCTGCGCGCCCACGATTCTGGCGCCCCCATCAACTACCAAACGAGGGTTCACCAGCCCCAACCGTTTGAACTGCGTGGCAGAGAACACCTCGTCGAGGACGACGTCGACGGGAAAGTAGTTCAAGTTCGCGGTCATGATCAGCGCCTCTCCCCTCGAGGAAACCCACACGCCAAAGTCCAGCCGGTCGGGGGTGATGACGCGCGCAAAGTTGACGGGCGGTGAGGACAATGGCGAAGACAGTAGGAAAGGTGTGAGCAAGTTCATCTCAAGAGAAGTAATAGTGATGTCATCGTTGCCTTCAGGATAACTAGAAACCACGAGAATGGGACGTGCAAGATCTCCAACGCATGACAGACGAGTGACAAGTTGTAGGTGGGCCAGGGTGACCGGTCACGATTCCTGCTACAATTGAATAGTTTTCTGTACCACCCATGGGACTCGACACGGTCACGACCGTCGTACAATTCAGGGAGAACGACAGCCGGGATAACTCGCGCTTCGAATCCTGACGATAGATGGCCCAGTGGTTAGTCAGGTGAAGGGTATTAGGTATGACATGGGTGTTAGGAAGATATGAACTTGAACTTGAAGAGCAACTTTCCTACTTTCTCGCTCGTACAGCGATCAGATGGTTATCGTATGAGTTATGACCCCAGCCCAAGGTGTGGATCGTCCAGAGATAAGATAAGTAGGGTGTTGGTCGATAGGAACATTGGCGGAGACAACGGTAGAGATCCGGAAGTGGTATAGTACAGCAAGATGAACGGCGACTCCAGTACGCTTTGTGTTTTTCTGCGTTTCTTGCCAGTGCGTACGGATCTATGTAGAGAAATGCTCCCGCGCTTTATACCCTCCTAAGCGATGTGTCGTGCACCATCGGGAAGGGCGAGGGGAAGGGCGCTGTCTCCCGAGCCGCACATTCACCTCACCGCCTCCGCAGAAACAATTTCTCGTCTTTGTGCTGGAATAATAGGAGAGGGCATTGTATCTTAAGGAAAGGCCAACAGTGAAATTGAGAAGACGGATAACACGGTCCGAGTCTGTGTGTCACACGGGTCCAACACACGCGCTGCACAGAGCTACCACCATCTCTGCTTAGTTACCTACTTGCGACCACTCCTCGGTCCGCCTTGTGCGGCGTCCCGACAGAAAGTTATACCGGTGCGTCCCTCATTCAGAGAGGCCGTTATCTCGTCTCAAAGAAAAATTAACGTATGGCTTGCAGCAATTGAAACGCGTCTGAAATTTACGGGGAAACGTAGAGCTCGACAATGAGATTTCATTTTCGGCATGAGTGCTCGTCACCACCTTCTCGAATCCAAATACAGGGACTTTGTCACCGACCGGTTGAATGCGTAGAAAGCTTGGGAGGCGTCTGGCAGACATCCGTGGTCTGCTTGACAGGCTAGGTGCCTCTATGCTATCCGTAAAGGACTTGGAGGTGTGTCGCTATGTGTATGCCGGAATCCCTTTATTGAATTCCTTTCCTTTGTAGCGGGTCGCCTCTAAGGCCCGAGCCCTCGCGTCTAGAGCCATTCCATCCTTCCTACCGTGCCACGTCCGTCCCAATCCGTCACCGGAAAACCCCATCTGCCAACGATCCAACGCCTTGCACCCCCTCACACGTCAGGTCAGGTCTTCTCACCACTGAGGATGCGAAGGCTCCCACAGCAGTAGCAGCGGCGGACGTCAGCCTGCTCCTTGGCTCTGCCGCCGGATCGGAGGCCGTCTACGACCGGGGCACGCAACAGGGGGAGACAACGCGACGCCAGCATTTGCGGCGCAGGAGGTGCTGGCAGCGCAGCTAGCGCAAATGGTGGGTTAGCGCGGCTGCAACGGAACGCGGAGCACTTCCCCAGCGCGCTGGCGGCGGACCAGGGGGTGAGCGCCGCGGAGAAGGTGGGCGTGGACCTGGACATGATGAAGTAGGAGCACGTGCAGCTGTGGGACCACCGCGGGAAGGCACTCGGAACGACGGGTCTGACGATACCAAGTGCCGTTATCCGTCGCGATTGTGTTTTTGGTCATATTTTTGTCATCGGTTCGCATGAGAGGCCATGGGAAATGAACCAGTTACTTTTCCGATTGTTCTGTGTGTGTGTCGGTGAATTTGTCGCTCGACAAACTCACGTCACCTGGTGGCAACGAGTCGGCACCTTGCTTAGCGCGTGTACTGCCTCAATGAGTCATTCTCAACTAGAAGCACGTCACATTACACTTCGGATCACCTATAAAAAAATACACGGATTACTGTAGCGATTCTATCTCGGTGTTAATACAAGTAGTCCAACTCTGCCCATGTACGAAAGTCGAAAGATCGAGACGGGTTTCATATTCGCCAGTAACCCAGATATTACTTGGGCGATGAAGCTGTGCCCTATGTGGTGGCGGGATCCACATTAGAAGTTCACCTTTACTACCACATATCCATCCCTCCTCGTTGATCACAGAGTAGTCAGTGAAGTCGACGTGGCTTGTAGTTTCCGTATTTCCTGTCGTAGCGTTCAACATACGAATTGTTCGATCGGAAGACCCTGAGATGATCCGGTGGCCATCAGGCGAGAATCCCACAGACGTGACCGAATGCGTGGGACCAGTAAATGGGCCGGCCTCTGTCTCTCCCGTAATCGCGTTCCATACACGAATTGTTCCATCGTCCGAGCCTGAGACGATCCGGTGGCCATCTGGCGAGAATCCCACAGACGTGACCAAATCCGTGTGACCAGTAAATGGGCCGGCCTCTGTCTCTCCCGTAGTCGCGTTCCATACACGAATTGTTTCATCGCGCGAGCCTGAGACGATCCGGTGGCCATCAGGCGAGAATCCCACAGACGTGACCAAATCCGTGTGACCAGTAAATGGGCCGGCCTCTGTCTCTCCCGTAGTTGCGTTCCATACACGAATTGTTTGATCGTCCGAGCCTGAGACGATCCGGTGGCCATCAGGCGAGAATCCCACAGACGTGACCCAATTCGTGTGACCAGTAAATGGGCCGGCCTCTGTCTCTCCCGTAGTCGCGTTCCATACACGAATTGTTCGATCGCGCGAGCCTGAGACGATCCGGTGGCCATCAGGCGAGAATCCCACAGACGTGACCGAATGCGTGTGACCAGTAAATGGGCCGGCCTCTGTCTCTCCCGTAGTCGCGTTCCATACACGAATTGTTCCATCGTCCGAGCCTGAGACGATCCGGTGGCCATCTGGCGAGAATCCCACAGACGTGACCCAATCCGTGTGACCAGTAAATGGGCCGGCCTCTGTCTCTCCCGTAATCGCGTTCCACACATGAATTGTTTCATCGTGCGAGCCTGAGACGATCCGGTGGCCATCAGGCGAGAATCCCACAGACGTGACCCAATTCGTGTGACCAGTAAATGGGCCGGCCTCTGTGTCCCCCGTAGTCGCGTTCCACACACGAATTGTTTCATCGAAAGAGCCTGAGACGATCCGGTGGCCATCAGGCGAGAATCCCACAGACGTGACCGAATGCGTGTGACCAGTAAATGGGCCGGCCTCTGTCTCTCCCATAATCGCGTTCCATACACGAATTGTTCGATCGTGCGAGCCTGAGACGATCCGGTGGCCATCTGGCGAGAATCCCACAGACGTGACCCAAATCGTGTGACCAGTAAATGGGCCGGCCTCTGTCTCTCCCGTAGTCGCGTTCCATACACGAATTGTTCGATCGCGCGAGCCTGAGACGATCCGGTGGCCATCAGGCGAGAATCCCACAGACGTGACCGAATGCGTGTGACCAGTAAATGGGCCGGCCTCTGTCTCTCCCATAATCGCGTTCCATACACGAATTGTTCGATCGTGCGAGCCTGAGACGATCCGGTGGCCATCAGGCGAGAATCCCACAGACGTGACCCAATCCGTGTGACCAGTAAATGGGCCGGCCTCTGTCTCTCCCGTAGTCGCGTTCCATACACGAATTGTTCCATCGTCCGAGCCTGAGACGATGCGCTGGCCATCAGGCGAGAATCCCACAGACGTGACCAAATCCGTGTGACCAGTAAATGGGCCGGCCTCTGTCTCTCCCGTAGTCGCGTTCCATACACGAATTGTTTCATCGCGCGAGCCTGAGACGATCCGGTGGCCATCAGGCGAGAATCCCACAGACGTGACCCAATTCGTGTGACCAGTAAATGGGCCGGCCTCTGTGTCTCCCGTAGTCGCGTTCCACACACGAATTGTTCCATCGGAAGTCCCTGAGACAATCCGGTGGCCATCCGGTGAGATTGCAACGGAAAAGACAGAAGCCCCAACGTCTTGAATCACCATCTCCGAAGAGGGCCAATGAGATAATCGACCACGTTCCACGCGTAAAATTCGAGGAAATGAGCCGGAATAACGTGCAGAGACAAGAGAACAAGACGGCGCAAATGGTAGAGCAGAAAGGTAGACATGTGGGGCACTCTTCGCCATGATCATCCCGAAATGCCGTATAAATACAGACGTATCATTGACGAATGATCTGAATTCATCTAGCTCTCTTTGAGAAACCTGTTGCGATCGTAGCCGTTAGTTGGTCGCCTTACTCATACAATCAACAATTGTACTCACACCTTGACCGAAGGCCAAATACACCACCAGAGCCGAGCACGCTGCCGAAGCAAGACCCAGATTGCTTGTCAAGCTAAGGACCTCCAACCAAAACAGAAGTTTCTTCTCGAACAAAGTTCGAAGTTTTCCGAACAGATTGTTTTCGAAACCAATATGTTTAATATGATCGTCCCAGAAACGACACGCGTACAACAGAGCAGGTGGGATGTGTTGACGAATGCGGGGGTTAAGGTCTGTAACATCCTTGTTGGCAAGATATGACGTTTCGAGCTTGCAGATGTTGAATTTGAGATCTTTGAGCAGTAGACAGAGACAGGAATCGACCAATTGATGGTGAGCGTCACGAAGGTTGACACAAAAGTTTTCACCGCTCTTCTCTTCATTTGTGAGGAAATCGCGGAACGACGTATGGAGAGGAACGATGGGAAGGGTTTCATCAGATGAATTGACGTTGCTCAACAATGAGCCAAGCCGACGGAGTAATGTAACAATGGCTTCACTGTCGTCGTCGTCGTCGTCGTCGTGAGAGACGTGTTGTTGCAGGGCCTTGTGCAGAGTGGTCAAGGAGCGGATACTGAGCGGCTCGATTGAAGCAATGACTTGTCCCAAAACTGAGCGAAAAATTAGCCGTGAGTTCTCGTGAGTGAAGTATCCTTCGAGGACTTCTTTGTACAACTCGTCCAAAGGATCTTGTCCTCGGCGATCCGCGGCGGGTTTCAAAAGATGTTTTATGCACTTTGTCTTGCTCAAGCCAAACACGTCGGGAGGGTTTAATATGTATCCAGATGCGACCGCCGCCCACTGAAACAGACCCTCCGCCCTTTTCGTCAGTTCGTCGCCATAAATTTTGAACACGCCTGGACAAGTGTCTGGAGGGAGCCTGTTCTGAAGAAACGCGTAGATATCGTCGTGTATCGTAGCAGCCAGCCCCCGATCATTCATATACTTGATTTTGACGCTGGACAATCCGTCTCCGACTCGGGCGAACGCAGACACGATGGAGTGCTCAGGTCGCGAGGTGATGAGCATACGAAAATTTGATGGCAGTTTAGAAATGGCTTTAGCAAGAAATTTGTGTAACCCGTTTTCATCGACTACATCCCCACTCTCGTCCAAGGCATCAATTATGACAACAATAGGACCAACAAGGTGGAGATCCTTAAACGGCGCCAGGATAAGGCATTCGAACAGGGTACCGTAGTCACGAGTTCCAGTTCGAAGTGACGAGTTGTCTTTTACGACCTTTCCTAGCGCGGCTTTGAACGAAGGATAGCGGTCAGAGAGATCGCGAGCAAGAGTCGTGAACAGGTGATAAGCCTCCCGTTTTGATTGCTCCTTGCGCAAAAAGATAAAGGATGACGTAAGACGATGGATTTTGTCGAAGCGACGTGCGATCTCGTGAGCAATCGATGACTTTCCCGTGCCCGCTTGCCCAAAAAGAACGAGACAACGCTCCGAAGCGGGATCGTTCACCCAATTGTCAATAAAGTCGAGGAACCCCGTGCGTGTTCCCGTAAGACAGCCCTTGTCGGGGATGAATCGTGAACCTGTCCCATATGGGATTTCTCCGATTTTTCTATCCAGCTCTATAAGGATGGTCAGATCGATTACGTTCAAGATATCAGGTCTACGCACCGGCGTCTGACACTCGCCTAGACACCCGCTTCAGCTGGCCAGCCATCCCGTCAAGCTGACTCGAAATGATTCCCACGTCGTCCAGAATTTGGAGTGCGGTTATCTCCGTGGTGATCGTAGCCTCGTCCAAGAAAGCCTTTCGTTGTTCGAGAAGGGTAGCGCGGAAGTCCTCGATTTTTTTGTCAACTTGGCTGCCAGTATTCTTCAATATTCGCTTCCCTGAAAACCGCATGTTTACGTCGGCCACTGAAATGGGTAAAGACTACGCACAGAATTGGGAATCGTTTGCGTATGATTGGATAAAGTCACAGCAATTACAGACATGTTGCAACATGAGCGTAAGGATTTGTGCCTGCCTGGAATCACGTCCGATCGCTTTGAAACGGTCTTCCTGATTTGCGAAATCGAACGCATCATGTATGGCGACAAGTAAGGTTTGGACGTTGTCGTCGCGTTGAAACTGTTCTAGTACGGTCTAGCACCCAAATAAACATTGCATAAGTATTTCAACCGACAATAGTACAAACGGATCACCTTGGGGATCGCAGAAAATAGTCCGTGTGCCATCTTTGCAATCGGGTGGAGCTGAGTACGACATTCGGCTCCGTCAAGGATCGACCAAAGAAAAAAAGGGGGCGCCGTGACGCACTTCTGAAATTGGGCTCAACGTATCCACGACCCACTTGATCCTCACGAGAGCACCTTCCCATTTATTCGAAAGATTAATTGTTGTTATATCTTTGTCGGCATCACGGAGAGCATTCTCGGGAGGTGACACAATGACCGTCAAGTAGAGCGTAACCGGCTGGCTCAACTGTCCAGACTGTCCGTCGTGGTTGGTGAGGACAAATGGGACTTCTACACCAAAGATGTTCAGCTAATCGGGTAAGTAAGGTTTCCAATAAGATACTCACCGCTTTGTGTTTCGACAGGTATTGTCATCGCATGCGTTCCGATAAGGACATCTGCGTGCAAGCGCCGCTTCTCATAAAGATGCAGTATAAGATGTGACGACGGTTGCATAGAACTGAGCCGAACTTTTAGTCAAAAAGTAAGACTGAAAAAGAAAAGTCTTACAAGGGGCCAAGCGTCTGGTCCCAGCGCGCCGTCGGTCCATCAATCTGGACGCTTTTCGTCTTCTTCAATGTCACTTCATTGGTTACAGTGACATAGAACCGTCTCTTCGGGCTGAGCTGTTTTTTGATACTTGGGAGGTCGTGTGCCCGGAGGACTAACAAAGGGGGTAAACGGCTATCGAGGTATCGACGAGTTAGGAATTCAGTACATACCAATCACCTCAACACGGGATAGGCTTCCCTGCGATTCGGCGATTTGAGAGCTGTCCAAGGACAGTTATTGAGCGAGCATCGCTACACAAAAGAAAGGATCGACATACCCTCTTCCTGAGATTCGCGATGCTGAGGGACCTGGGCTAGAGTAGTGGGTCACCATCAAGAAGGTCACGAGATAATAATTATCTACGCACGAATTCAAGGACGGTTGCCCGTGCTCCAAATGTTGCCCAGCGGCCATACTGGATAGAAGAGTATTTTGGAGGCTGGAGTGATGGGGGATAGAGTGAGCGTGGGATCCGAGCGTCTAGGTGAGCACCAGCTGTCCACGCGATAACGCCCAACCCACGCCGTGGAATTGCGAATGCTCCGACAGTTATCAAGGGTATTGTCCACCGGGGGGCTAGGAATGATTTCAATCAAACGAAGGGGACTGGAAGGGTCGCGCTCTTGGTTGCGGTAACATCTATGTAGTCATCCCGTCTCAGGCTATTGGTCTGAACCCAGAGGTAATAACATCGTGCAGCAGGGCTAGACTGGTGTAAAGGTCGGGCGATAGGGGTGATCCGGCTAAGTGGGCCGGTCAGGTGATGAGATCCGAAGAGCCGGTTCGATTGGCAATGAGAAAAGCGCGAAGTCGAATAATGAGAGAGCACGAGCGAAGATGTACAAAGGCGAAGGTAGTTCGCTTTGGAGAGGAGTTCAAGAGGCACACGAGAGGGATAGAGGAAAAACAACTGGATAATGATTCGAGTACATACGAGCGCGTTTAAATACAGTTTAGATACGTTTTTAAGGATAATAGTAGTAAAGTAAAGTAAAGAAGATACAAATACGCATGGGCCTTTTGCAGGCATGAAACAGGAGTGTACATGACGAAGCGGTGTCGAGAAATGGGGCAGAAAGGGGCGCAAGACCCCTATGAGACTTGAGGCGTTTGAATCGAAATGGATACGGAGATGAAAGATGTTGAGCCGCCGCACATTACCGTGGCGGTGTTGTTTGGTGGGGTTCGAGTCGGCCGGGTCGAGCGTGCCGAAATGCAACATAGACTATCATATATCATTCGCTAGCTCATGTTTTTCGTGTTTTTTCTTCGAACGTACGAAATACTGCGCCGTTAGTGGCAACTAGGGTCCACTTGGTTGGCATCCCCCATAAATTCAGGTGTAAATAAACTTAGAGTGAACAGCAGGTGCGGTGCAGTCAAGGCTCTGTTTTATACAGCTTGGTACACACTTTACCGTGAGTACTGTCAGATCCAGTCATGCTCGTATCATGATGGCTGACTAATGTCCTGCACAGCTGCTTATATAATGCAGGGTGTTGTTGTATGTGTGGCACCCAACTGATGGACCGAGACCCTTTCCCCGTGAACCAGATACACTCGCTCCTTACTCCAAACCGTTACTCTTACTCCTCCTACTAAGTCATTCTCTTGGATAGGGCAGACATTTATATGAGATTCGTAACCATCCTTCTTCTCGTTGATGGCCCTGGTTTCGGTAAGTCCTTCATATCATATTGATCAAGGGCCAACTCAGACCCTGTCGTTACCCGTCGTTTTGTACCCTTACGGCCACAGCGAACCCCTCTATGTCACGATTGTGGCCAAAGATGTCTCCCCTATGTCCCTCCCGTACGCTACAGCGCACGCTTGACCAGCCGCCACCCGTGGGTTCTTCGATGGTCCGCCGAAGCCCAATGCGCCATCTCTGTAAGAACATGCAGGGGACCTTGCAGGGCACTGCCTGGCGCCTGCTAGTGTTCATCAGAATAGGGGGGCCCAGACTGGCTGTCACTGCGCCCATGCATGGTGGCGGCGTAATGCGCATCCGCATCACCACCACGAGTCTAGCGTCGCACAAGTTCGCTCCGCTCCCTGTCATCGAGGTATTCGCGCCCATTCCAGGCGGTCCGGGGGATGGTGGCAACTACGTCACCATATTGCCTATTTCTTACCCGGTGTAACAGCCTTATGAGGGCCGATTCAATGGCCCATTCTTCCACCGAGTCTACCATGCACTGGCGCTTGTAGGGACGATTGTCACCTTTGCTCTCGGTGCGTTATTTCTTTTGACGCTATCTTGGTTGGCACTGTCAACCTTGTTTTAGGTAAGGTGTGAGATCAGTGTCCTTGTGCACATGTTCTGGGTTTTGGTGGGGTTGCTCGTCCGTGCCCTTTGCAGCTACCCTGTTCCGATCGTGGCCAGTTTGCACACCTGTGGAACAAGACGGCTGGTTGTGGGCTGCGGTTTATCGGATGTGCATCAACATTGGTGCGCAATGACTATTGATTTTTTACTGCGTCATTCACACTCTCGGCAGCTTTCTTCCGGCTACGCTCACGCGACCCAGCGTTGGTTACCGTGCGCGAAATGCCGGTGCTAGGAATCTGCTCGTAGCTATGTCCCTCACGACAGGGGCCTTTCCATGTCTTCCGCAAGCGTGGAGCCGCTCACCACTGTGCAGGAGTTTTGCCAAGGCCTGGACGAGCTTAGCCTTCTTGAGGGGTTTTCCGCAGGTGCAGCGTCCCCGTTGCCAACCTGTCCTCCACGATGCTAACCCTTGCTACCCGTGCTACCCTCCGCAGATCGTCTTGTTGTACATCCTTCGATGTTCCTTACTTCCGCATGCGTACCGTGTTTGTTCCATATCTTATTTGGTGATATCCATCCCTGCCACCCTCGACTGCACTCACGACTGGCAGTGTAGAGCATCCAGGCCAAGCACCAGAAGGATCCTTTGTCGATATCCGAATGCGCTCTTCGGCGTGTCCCCATCTTCCCTGGGTGAGGAGTTACGATGATTGCCAGTCACAATCACCCGTGCCGCGGCAGCCTTTCTCAGACTGCCTTATACGGAAACGACACCGTGTCGAAGGTGGTGGGTGGAATGGAACAGCGTTTGTTCCCAACGGAAAACGGAACCGTTTCCTTCACACTGGAACTACGTGCTCGACCTCGCCTCGCAGCGGTCACCGGCAGCGGGCTAGACAGATGGTGAAGTGCCGCCGGAATGTTCCCCCTTTCGCCGTTCGCTACTATCACTACCCCACGTATCTTATCGACCATCCCAGATGACTTGAGAACGAACTTCTCACCATCCAACTTGCTCTTACCTTCTCCTTTCACCCGTCGGGCACATTTTTGGAGTCAAAGATGTTCCCTGTTTGTGGACTTTGCTGAGCAACTGACTTTTTTTCACTGTTTGAATTCACAGCTCCCTTCAACGTCGTCGTTGTATTTCACTCTTCACAATATCGCTTTTATTTTTATTTCCCTTCTTTGCCTTCCTTTGACTGTCTCTGTCACTTTGACATCTTCAGCGTATGGGCATTTTGGTCTTCCCTCTCTACTGCTTCCTGTCATTGTGTACTGAATTGCGCAATAATACACACTCTCAACAAGCACTGTTTTCGTAAACACGCTCAGACTGTTTGGTCCAGTCGATGCAGGACGTTGGCTATATATGCTCAAATCGCGTTCATACTTCGTTCTATTGATGGCCCCTTCAGAGAACGCATCGTCTGTCCAGCTATGTTTGGGCTGCGAATGGTTTCTCATCTGCAGCGTAATTCAATTCCGCCTCCGATACTCGCACTCGCGTCTGCCTTTGTTTGCTTTACTTTGTCCGAAATCAGGATCACTTTCTCACACACATTGGGCCCGGATAGAGCCTCCGCGGCTTTTCCTCGCGTTCGTTCGCGTTCATAAGGTCACAGAATGACACCTCCGAGTCCGCCTCCATGACGCATCTCTTTTACACCGCCACTTCTCAACGACATCACGTTATCTCCCCATAGGAATCGCATTCCAGGTCAAAGAATTTACGACGTAGTACGAATATTTTGCTGGCGTCTCATATTACTTCTCACACTCCGGGTGCCCCCCCTCGGAACCCCGATAGATTGCCTAACGTGAGCGATGCCGGCGAGGAAAAGTAATTTGTGTTTGTCTTCGCCATACCTCCGTCCGAATCTTTTCTCTTTCTTGATTTGTGTGATCATCAAATGGCTGCTCATTCGCCCGAACAGAAGGTGAACTACAACGCTTGCCCCACAGAGACGTAGTCCTTATGAAAAAAGGGGGACTCCACAATCACATCGGCCCTCTCATTCTCGGTCCCCATTTGCGGCTGTTTGGACAAAAATACGAAATGGGCAAATCCCAAAACAAATCCTGCCGGTCGCGCCTCGCGGCCGACATCCGTAGTTTCTGCGTCGCATGGCGAAATCGTCCATGCGGCCGCGGATGTCCTCAAATTCGCCAATGCAATTGTCACACCCGCAGCACCCGTGTTCTGTCGTGCAAGGCGTGTTGTACACGACGCTGTAATTCGGATTGACGCCGATAGGGTACGCGTCTTGCATCAGAATAGACGTCCCAGCAGCGTAGTCAGAGAAGAAGTAATCCTGGCAGTTGAGAACGAGGGATGACGGTCGGTAAGGATCAAGCGAGCTGATGAGGGTAGCAGCAGACGCAGGCGCCGCAAGAGGGTCCTGAGAGCCATCAGGTTCATCTGCCGTGTAGTACAGTAGAAGGTTCGTCCGGTTCCTGAGCGATGAAACTTGTTCCGTGACTAATGTCGAATTCATGTAATCCCTAGTGACTAAATTTAAGAGTCTGGACAAGCAGTACAGAGGGAGGACTGACCAGCGCATATCGTACATTAGCCATAAACCTAGCTCCTCCATCTTGTCAACCATACGATTGAACGCCGTCAAATTGTTAAAGGGCGGAATGGGGTGCACCTGTACATGCCGACGCTTTATTGGACAAATGCAGTTGCTTAAGCACACTCACCACGTTGATTCTGAAGTGAAATCATGAGCTATTGGTCGATTCGTGAAAGTTGGGAACCTCACGTACCCTTGGCGCTTAAGCACCTCTAGTACTTCGTCGTTTCCTTCTAGATAACCTCCAAATTGTGTATAGAAGCCGACAGGGAATATTGGTTCATACGGATCCTGCGTACGCGCCCGCTTTGCAAGGAGACCACCTGTTCGTTGGTCGAGTTTCGTGATGGAGCCTATGGAATCAGGAGGCGGCGGGAGGTAAACCAGGTTTGAGGGAGCGGACGTGAAATTCTGTTCGGGTGACAACAGCGTCGCGGTGCAAGTCAGGGAATACGGCTCCGAGCGGGGAGACATCGCAGATAGAGAGAATGGAATGGTAGCGGATCCATTCAAGGTGACGGTTCCCGAAGTTAGAGGCATTCCGTCAACGGACACGTTCACAAATAATTCAGCGTCTAGAGAGGAGGGAATGATCAGAGGTTGTGCTCCCGCAATTTCCTTGTTCCGCACAAGGGCGTCTACAATGATCAAGCTAGAAGAATTGTCTGCGAGGTCATCGGGGAGGAAAGGCGTGAGAGCAGCGTTGCATCTTGGGACCAATTGAGGCATTGTGGTCGTCGCCGGGAGGGGAAATTGACCTTCAGGGGGATCGATAGGTTGGCCAGCTCTGTACTCTTTGCCACACCTAAGTAATCCCATGAGCCCCGGTCCTGTCATAGAGTAAATACTCGCACCATTTCCCTTTCCACTCCCCCGCGAAAACTGAGTGAGCGAGGAGCAGGAACAAAAGTACCCGCATGATTCTGACCGGTGGATCTGATTCTGGTAGAACGCAGGACGGGGGCGCCGGGTCAATGGGACACTATAATGGGGAAAGCAGTCCATACTGCCTAACACCGTGACATTGGTGATGTAGCAGACACCAGGAACGGGTCCAATTATGTAAGCAAAGACACACTTCCCTAGGTCTCACCGTCTCGACTTGAAATATCAATCATAAAAGTTTTTCGTCAAGAAATATGTTCTGGGTGGCGAGCCCCTGGGTTCTTTACTTTACAGAGACCCTATGTGGCACTACTATTGTGCCCGTACTTATGCAAACAAAACCAATGAACATTTTCACTACTACTAACTTCAAGTACGCCTTGATGTTACGGCTTCCGCATTTGACCCTTACTGTACCGGTTGTGGCTACGGCTGTAAGGTATATTAGTCACGGACTCGGGGTTTACGATAGGAGTTAGGCATTGAAGAATGACTCGATCCTAGTACAGGTAGTAGTAGTATTAGGATTGCGGTACTTACGCGATACGTTGGACGCTACGTTACGGTGACTCATAGCAGCGCTTGAAAGCCTGCTCTTCTTGTATTTAAGGTAGCTGCGGAAGACCAAGATACGCCATCTTGGTCTTCTTCAATCGTCATCTTCATTTCTTCTATTTTCATCTCTCATCTAAGAGACGTGCCTTCCGTCGAGGGAAAGGCCTTGCCTAGATCCTAGTGTCTTCGTACATCTAGAACCCGCCTTCGAGCCATACGCCTTTGCGCGTGATCAGCTAAGTCCCAGAAGTCGCCTTAAACCGAGCTCAAGTCGAGCTAACGTCGTGACGGCGTTACATTAAGACCAAGATATCCATTGTGGCGACTGTCAACACCAGAGAACAGTGGACGAATTTCCGTCCTTATCATCTAGATCGAAGAGGAGACCGCAACGTACCAACCCGATTCTTAGGAGCGGCCAGGTGGATAGACCGGGGAGACGAAACCGGATATTTCGTGGAATTCAACGGACCCACAAGGTTCAGACCTGTTGAGTTTAATTTCGACCACCTGTGCTGGGTGGAAATTACGTGGAATCCCATAGACCACCGCTGGGACGTTGTCAGACCAGCAGGAAGGCAATACCAGTGCGACATCGACGCACGCGAACTCAATTCACGGGCCGATTGGGGACCTATTGACGGCCAGTTACGAGAACATTCTACCGGAGAAGCAGTCAGCGAGGAGACTGAGGAGGACGAACAAAGCGAAGAAAACCGGCCTGCGAGTGTCGGACCTATTGAACAGTATACTATCCAACAAGCTGAGTCCCTCCACATCACAGAACCACCAGAGGTTATTCACGTACGATCGCCGGCAGTGGAAATGGCAACTGTCACCATGACAGCCGACGAAATTATGACCGCAAGAGAACAGGTAGCGCGAGAAGCAGCCGAAGCAATCAGACAAGAATCACAACGGCATCTCATGCCTATCAACCCTGAAACAGGACATCGTATGACTGCAGACGACGCAGCAATTTTTCGAGCTATTGGACCCGATCAAGGAGACCCCCCGTCAGGAGATGGAGGAAGACGAGGAATGCCGCTAGATCCACCACCAGGAAGGGGCGGGCCGCCCGGAGACGACTTTCCCCGACGCCCAGGAAGAGGAGGAAACCCGCCTGACCTCCCGAACAACCCACCGGAAGGGGGACCCCCGGGGGGAGGAGGAGGCGGAGGTGGAGGAACAGGAGGAGGAGGCCTGGGACATGAAAAACTAACTGGTGAACCTCCCACCATTTTCGACGGTGACCGCACTAAAGTAGACTCATTCCTCACGCAATGGCACGTCTATTGGGGAATGAACCTTGACACCTCCGTCATGCGCAACGACTATCGACGAAGCCTCTTATTCCTATCCTACATAAAAGGGGTATCAGTCAGCGAATGGGTACTCTCGTACCTCAAGTGGCTTAATTGGCAAATACAACGAGGAATAGATCAGCATACGCGTGATCTGTGGAATGCGGTGGCAGAAGGGTTCAACCAAAGGTTCGTTAACACCCTCGAACGCGAACAAGCTCAAGCGCTTCTTAGAAAAGGGCTCAAGATGATTGACGGAGATATTGATAAGTACGTCAACGAGTTCGAAGAAGCTGCTAGGAAGGCTGGATACCGCCTCAATGATCCCCAAACAATCGACCTCTTCACCAAGGGGTTACCCAAGAAACTCTACGAGAAAACCTACGACCTCGACGAACCAGAAACGTTCGACGAGTGGAAGCGAGCAACGCTTCGAAGACAACGCAATTACATCCACATCCGTGCGCGGGTGGATGAGTACAAAGACAACAAGCCCAAGAAAACAGGAAATGCTGGGTGGACCGTCCCCCAGAACCTCGCCAACCCATGGGCGATGGACACCTCCGCTGATCGAACCAAAGTACGACTAGCGGGGTCAGAAGAAATCGACTACAACAAACCGCCATATACTAACTCTCCCCCCTTTCCGCCAAGAGGAGGGCCAGGAGTCCGGAGCCGAGGAAGGGGAGGGTCGCGACGAGACCTAAGGACGGTGTTATGCTACAATTGTCACGCACCAGGCCATCTCTCACGAAACTGCCCCCATCCTAGACAGCCGCGACAGTGGCAACCACAAAACCCTGGACCCTCCAGCGTCCGAATGACGGAAACCGACTTCTACACGCAAGAACCGCCAGCCCAAGTACAGGCTGCCACAACCAGCAAGACAGCCGAAGAACGCGCCAAAGAATGGCTTACCGGAGTTGCAAACGCACCCGACGAAGTAAAAGACCTGATACTGCAGGATTTGTGGGGAAAAGAGGGTTTTCGGAGCGCCTGAACCCATCGGCCTGGGTGAGGGCTTTAAATTGTAATTCTGTAATCATGACGCGCTTTCGCTCCCTTCGAATTCCAGTCTCGATTCGTACGAATTACCGAATGGCCGACATAAAAGCACTAGTGGACTCGGGAGCCACCGATAACTTTATACACCCGAACTTCATCAAAAGAATGGGTATAGGGATCCAACCGTTGACCCGACCAAGAAAAGTCTGGAATATAGATAGTACGGAAAACAAAGCTGGGTCCATCACTCACTTCACCGATTTGGACGTATACGCCAACGGATATCACAGAACCATGAGATTCCTTATCACGAATCTCGGAACCGAAGAGATCGTCTTAGGCTACCCCTGGTTGGCAACCTATGAGCCAACTATCAATTGGCGAGACGCGGTCATACATGAAAAGGTCATGCCGGTCGTGATCAGTACTCAGGACAGTCTAGACCGACATACCGTCATCGCGACCGCTTTAACTGACGAAGAAAAAGAAACAGTAGTCCTTGAACTAGATGAGGAAGACACGTACTTGCGAGCAACTACGTCTACAGAATTGGCAATCCAGGCAAAAGGGGAGGAAAAACCCGTAGAACTGCCGGCAGTCTACCACGCCTTCCAACGACTCTTCAGCGAAGAGGCGTCACAACGATTTCCCCCCGCTAGGCCGTGGGACCACGCAATAGACTTCAAACCAGGCACCCCTTCGGCGATAGATTGCAAAATATACCCATTAACGCAAGAGGAGGAGGGGAAACTCAAGGAGTTTTTAGACGAGAAACTGCAGCAAGGATATCTGCGACCCTCCATATCCCCGTACGCATCCTCATTCTTCTTTGTTAAAAAGAAGGACGGAAAACTACGCCCCGTGCAGGATTATCGCACCATCAATTCGCATACCATACGAAATCAATACCCACTCCCCCTAATTCAGGACCTCATCTATGACCTCAGTAACGCTCACATCTACACAAAGCTCGATATCCGCTGGGGGTATAACAATATCCGAATACGAGACGGCGATCAGGAAAAGGCGGCTTTCAAAACTAAGTTTGGCCTCTTCGAGCCAACGGTAATGTTCTTCGGTCTCACAAACTCACCCGCAACCTTCCAAACGATGATGAACCACATCTATCGTGACACCATCGTGAAGCACGAAACCCGCGGTACCGCCATCCGTGTCTACATGGACGACATTGGTATTGCCACGAGAGAAGGCGCCACACCCGCTGACCATATAGCCGCAGTGACGGACGTCCTTCGCGTCGCCCAAGAACATGACCTCTACTTCAAGCTCGAAAAATGCCTCTTCCACCAACCTCGGATGGATTACCTGGGGGTAATCCTTGAAAAGGGGGTAACGCGTATGGACCCGGTAAAAGTTCGCGGCATCAGAGACTGGCCGACACCAACCAAGGTCAGGGACGTACGGTCATTTTTGGGCTTCTGTAACTTTTACCGCCTTTTCATCCGAGGTTTCGCAACCCACGCACGACCACTCAACCGGTTAACGAGGAAAGATGCTGAATGGAACTGGGGAGACGACGAAGAGCAAGCCTTTCAAACCCTTAAACGACTTGTGACGGAAGAGCCAGTACTAGCACATCCCAACCTACAGGACCAGTTCGAATTGGAAGTCGATGCGTCAGGATTCGCGGTAGGTGCAGTACTTCTACAAAAGAAAAATGACGGTCGCAAGCATCCTATAGGATACTATTCGGCAACGCTGAATGAAGCGGAGCGGAACTACGACATCTACGACCTAGAACTTCTCGCCATTGTCAAAGCCCTCCGCCACTGGAGACCCCTGCTCGCTGGATCTCCACACAAGATCAAAATATTCTCCGATCACCTAAACCTCCAATACTGGAAAACTCCACAGAAGATCAGTCGAAGAGTCGCTCGAGAAGTACTAGAGTTGATGGAGTACGACTTCGAGATCCATCACATCAAAGGGAAGAACAACGGCAGAGCAGATGCGCTATCACGACGACCGGACTATGACCAAGGAGAAGGAGACAACCAAGGTGTGGTTGTCCTACCTCCAGAAGTATTCGTACGAGCCGCTAATACTGCGCGTATGTTGGAAACACACCCGATGATGCAACCACCGAGGCGACGACAAGACCCCGCTATAATTAAAACCTGGGTCGATGCTCATCGTCTCAAAAAGATAGAGGGAGAGTGGTATAAGGACGGACGACTAGTAGTCACAGGACCCATGACAGCGTACCGGGCCATCATACAAGACCACCACGACCCACCGGTACATGGGCATCCTGGGATAAGCAGGACGCAACGGATCGTAGAGCGACACCACTGGTGGCCAAGCATCCGCCGGGACGTGTATGAGTACGTTACAGGATGTGCTGACTGTCAGCGAATCAAAGTCAATACAAGACCAACCCGCGCACCACTATACCCAATCACTGCTGCTAAGGACGCTCCTCCCTTCCATACCATTGCCCTTGACTTCATCACCAAACTGCCGATCTCACAATCGTACGACAGTATCTTAACCGTCACGGACCATGACTGCAGCAAGGCATCCATATTTATCCCCTGCAATGAGGAAATCACAGCGGAGGGAACCGCGATTCTGTACGTCAATCACGTGTTCAAACGGTTCGGACTACCGCGCAAAATTATTAGTGACCGCGACCCCCGATTCACCTCCAAATTCACACGAGAAGTATGCCGCATATTGGGCATCCAACAGAACATTTCCACGGCTTATCATCCACGCACGGATGGGCAATCAGAACGAACCAATCAGTGGCTTGAACAGTATCTACGGTTCTGGGCCAACGAGCGTCAAGATAACTGGGCGGCGTATCTCCCGATAGCAGAATTCGCTCACAACAACTGGCCCCATGAGCATACGAAACAATCGCCATTCATGCTCCTGATGGGATACAATCCAACCAGTGATTGGACGGATAAGCCATCTCCTATCCCAAACGTGATCACCAGACTAACGCAACTAAAAGAAGCACGCCGCCTTGCTCAGGACCTCATCAAAAGGGCACAAGATAGCTGGGTTCGGCATAAAGACACTCCACGCTATCAAGTTGGTGATCAAGTGTGGCTGGAAGGAAGACACCTACGGACCAATCAACCGACGGCGAAACTAGCGGCGCGACGCCACAGACCATTTAAAGTAGTCCAGGTGATGTCCCCATACAATTATCGCCTCGAACTTCCCACACAGTGGAGCATCCATCCAGTGTTTCACATCGATCTTCTCACGCCATACAAACGTACTGCCTTCCATGGCGAAAACTTCACGCGACCACCGCCAGATCTTGTGGAGGGAGAAGAAGAATACGAAGTCGAGGCCATTCTGGACTCGCGGCATTTCGGCCGCCGCAAAAAGCTTCAATATCTCATCAAATGGAAGGGTTATTCGGACTCGGAAAACCAGTGGGTCGACAAGGATGACGTATTCGCACCAGATGCGATTAAGGCGTATCAAGAGGGCCGGACGGGCGTACGATCTCTTAAAAGCCAGCCCATGGACGACCAAGGAGAGTATCCCTCCTACCTCCGATCCACTCAGACGTCTATGCCCACTTCCCCTCTCAGACATGTCACCACGGCGATCCTCCTCGACCAAGTCGCACAAGACGCCGCCAACCTCATCGAAGACGACGAAGAAACCGTGGTTCAACAGGTCCAGCTCACTCCGTACACACCTGCAAACCTGCGAGCGGGGCATATCACCGCTCAAGAATGGGCTAATGTCCTACAGAGGTTCCCCGACCCGACTCACCAGCCCGACGACGAGCAGCAGCATGCCGTCGCTCACATCTTCAGAGACGACAACGGCAATCGAGAACCCATTGCCGTTATCCCCCCAGGTGACGACCTCATCGGCACAAGGGGAATTCTCCCTGCCGACCGTCCCCTCGAAGACCCAACAGGAGTTAGAAGCAGCGGAGGATTGGCGGAGGACGGCGAAGGAGTGGGCCGACGAACAGCTATGCTTAGCGCAGAAGAGATTGAGCGAGTTGCGGCAGCGCAGGCAGCGCTCCCTCACGACGAAGCTCACGCTGACGACGAAGATTACTACCCGGTCAGACACCCCCTCCTTCGAACGCACAGCCACCCTACTGATCCCCGAATCACCCCATGGCTTGTCCACACCGACGGAACCCCCATGTCTCGAGGACGTGTGCGACTGCCCGGCGTCGCACTTCACACCCCCATTACGCACGACGACGACCCGGCGCAGGTCCTTGCGCCTGAAGGGTTCAGGGCGAATCGACAGCCCCATTACATTCACTTCCCCATCACCGGGCCCGACGGCGTAGAGAGGAACGCCAGTCACACTCAGATCGTTGGAGGTGCGAACCCTTTTGTACTAGGGCTCATCCCCGGTTCCCCTCATCTCTACGGCAAACCTCTTTACGCCCATCCGATGCTACCGGCTGCGAGACGCGCCTTCATCGCCCACGAGGATTTAGTCATCCTCGCCTCCGACAAGATTACGGACCGCGCGCTAAACCGCATTGGGGACGAGTCCCTAACAGCGGAGGTGACGCGTTACCGAGCGGCCGCATACGAAGAAGAGCGGCTTGCGGCTCGCATTCGCCAGCTTCAGGCAATGCGGCTGTCGGCGAGGGACGACAAGCAAGACTGTATTTACCGCTTGGAGAGGGCGAATGTCTTCGAGCGGATTAGCGATGAGCAGTCCACGTGGACGGCGAGGGACTTTCGGTGAGTCTGGGGACTCACGCTAAAAAGGGGGTGATGTTACGGCTTCCGCATTTGACCCTTACTGTACCGGTTGTGGCTACGGCTGTAAGGTATATTAGTCACGGACTCGGGGTTTACGATAGGAGTTAGGCATTGAAGAATGACTCGATCCTAGTACAGGTAGTAGTAGTATTAGGATTGCGGTACTTACGCGATACGTTGGACGCTACGTTACGGTGACTCATAGCAGCGCTTGAAAGCCTGCTCTTCTTGTATTTAAGGTAGCTGCGGAAGACCAAGATACGCCATCTTGGTCTTCTTCAATCGTCATCTTCATTTCTTCTATTTTCATCTCTCATCTAAGAGACGTGCCTTCCGTCGAGGGAAAGGCCTTGCCTAGATCCTAGTGTCTTCGTACATCTAGAACCCGCCTTCGAGCCATACGCCTTTGCGCGTGATCAGCTAAGTCCCAGAAGTCGCCTTAAACCGAGCTCAAGTCGAGCTAACGTCGTGACGGCGTTACACTTGAAGTACGCACTTCAAGATTCACATAGGGGTAGACCAAGCATTTGTTGGACATATTCCTATGCTCACTTGTAAAAACATTTCTTCCTGCATTAACGACTTCCATTTGTCTGTTCCTCCACCTCAGGCTGTCTCCGTTATGTTTCCGATTCTTCATTCTTTATCTCTTGCTATTGTCTACACTCCCCGTCCTTGGGTTGATGGTGCCCATGGCTTGATACATCCCGGTTCTCTTCTAGCGCAGCCCGGAACATTGCTTTGGTCAAGTGGGGTATAGAATAATCCCATCATGACGTGATCATCTAGTTCTATAAGAATGAGATAGTGGGAAGCGAGCATAAAAGAGGAACGATAAATAGAGGAGTGCGTATGACCACAGTAAGCTCTACTCCGTACCATCGATGATGTTCCCTAGTTTACCAAAGTTGGGCGTCCCGAGACCATAACCTATGGAGATCAGAGTCAGCCCTAATATCGGAGGCAAAGAGATAGGCCTGGCCGGACGCACAGGACCCCTTCCAGCGATGGCGGGGGAATATATCAGTACCGCGGCCTGGATTATATCCAAAGGCGACGTCATAATGACCCGCCAGGCCGTCGCTGTACAGCCAACCGATGAGCCAGCCAAGCGGGCGCTCGCCCTCAAAATCCTATGACCATTCAGCAACGAGACCACTCCGGCCACGGTCTGTACATTGACGACCAGTCACAGAGCATTGACGAAGCAGAGAGTACAGAGGGTGGGAAGGTGCACGGGCGCCGAGTAGCTCGTTCCTCAGTAGGTACGAGTTTCACCTTTGGAGGTATGCACGAAGTCGCCCGCCTGGGCCGCGACGTCGGGATGCCGTGGCTCGACCTATGGTGCAAACTACGAAAGTAGGAACCTCCTCAGATCGGACAACGACAGCGAAAACCCCCACTTGAAGAGACCACGATATTGGTCTCCGATGGCCTGGAGAAAAGGGGGCACAGTGTCGTTCTAGTAGTCCGGGCTCGAAGATGTTCGACCCGAAGAGAAAGGCTGTCGTAGATCGTGCCGCCAATACTAGTGACCCAGGGACCTATTAAAGCACGGCAGCATGGTGATCATGAACAACTTGTCCCTGTGCTTGTGTAAAGTCCTCCTGTATATAAGACCTCAAACCTGGTGAGCGTTTGAATCAGTGAGACCATCGTACATGACTCTAGCTTTGACTGTCAGTGTTTGCACTGAGGGACCGGCGTCCAAGGTTCGCACTTCGTGAGTCTCGCAATGCTCGGTCTCCGAACGGCTTTCAGTTTTTGGGGTAGCCTGCCTTTTGTGTTTTGTTTTAACCGTGCACGCGCGCTTTGAGTCTTTGTCTCGTCCCAGGCCGCCGTCGTCTTACTGTCATAGGTATCTGGTTTGAACACTGAAACTGTCTGTGTAGCCCCGTACCAGGGAACTTCGACAGTTTCCAGGCGTCCGTCGACAAGCAACTAGAGTTGGATGCACCCCGTTTGACGGCGCTCTGCCAGCGAAAACCAGGCTGCTGCCAAAAAAATCGTATTTGAGATGCTCTACAGGGCCTAGGTAACAAGATACATGGACGATAGCTCTGCCCTCACATCTCGGGGAGGGAATAGGGCAAGTGCTTCAGAAAGGGGAGTACCTACAAAAGAAGGGGACGAAGAATGACGACTGGGGCGACAATGTTCGCGGGACGCGGGACTCACGGTCAGATGATAGAATTGACTGCGAACCCCTCGGTGTCATCTACGTGACCATGTCATCGAGTCCCCGCTGACGAACTTCCCGCCCTTGCATCGTGAAAAAAGAGCGAGCGGGCCCAGTGTCGTAACCAGCCCGCGGCACTACCTTCTTTCGAAGGTTGTGGTGTATGGCCCTGAGAGAACAACCCCTTCACGGAGCGTATCAAAGGCTGTATGAACACGGTCGCGGTGCCCCTGCGACGACAGGTGTCCGGTCATGTGGATAGTAGTAGGTTGCAAATCCGACGAACGTACCAAAGAGCCCCCTGCAGCAAAGGACTGATGACCTGATCTCGTATTGTGACCCAGACGACGGATTGCCAACCGGGTCCCGCGGTCGCGAGCTTGGCGAGGTATGTCGGCTCGAAACGGAGGTCGGGGATGATCATGGTGGGTTTCAGGCGCCGTGGTACGTCATGTTTTGTACGAGGACGCGAGCCGCTCTGATTTTCTGCGTGACTGCGGGCGAGGGCGAGGACGGTGATGTAGGTAAGCAACGTATCAGGGACAACACGACGAAGACGGGACAGGGACTGTACATGGACACGAGAGATACAAAATATGTAACGCTACTCGTTCAGCAACAACTCGCCGCTGAAATCCACAACATCTTCCCAGTTAGAAAATTTGCTGATGGTTTTAAGATGCTTGTATCCCGACTGAATGAATTCTTTGTAAACCCTTCCACAGCGCTTGTCAAGTTCATGGAAAACTCTTGTTTTGACATTACTCGCGTCACCGTCGTCTATTGCTTCAGTAAAACTTTTCTGAAGTTTACGGATACCAGCTTGAGATCGCTCAGAGATGCGCAACCAGTCCTGGATGAGGTCTTTGAAGATCTTTTCCTTCCAATCCTCTGCGGAGTCTTTCTTGAGGAGAATGTAGGGAATATTGCGACTAGAAAGGGAACACCCTAGGTCGTAGATTATCGATTTTTCGTTGGTTATCTTTGCAAACTTCTTAAAAATGTGAACAAGTGACCAGACCAGGACCCATAGAAACGACTCGAGGTAGTCAATCGCTGTGTGCAGAACTGGTTTGTTTAAGCGCCAGTCGGAAAGCAGGCGGATAGATACGAAGGGTAGCGTGCCCTATTGTACACAACATGGATAAGTAAAAGAGCATCAAATACATTGCAACATACCGATCGTTCCGATGATGGGGTAATTGCATCCTTGCGCCAGTTAATTGCGTGGTCACCGTCAACTAGAAAGCCTCGACATAACTTGACATCTTGGTCATGCAGGTCGAGCCTAGAACATATCCAAGTAAGAGAAGAGTGTACGTGAATAAAATATTGTACCTACAAGCTCACGGAGAGACCAGGGGCCCTATCGATTGGCTCTTGTAGGCGGAGGATATTTCCGCTGCTAACGTCCCTGTGAAGGATGCCTCCGAGAAACAAATTGTAGTGACCTAAGATAGGGAGCAGTGAGATCGAATAAAGGGCGGAGGTGTAATCCTACTCACCAATCATAGAATGAAGGATTGTTTCCACGAGCCCGGCCGGTGTCGGTATCCCGGCCACTTTGTCTGAAGTATCCAGGAGTGGCAGACCCTCAAGCGCCATCGCGGTGCAATGTAGTTGTTTGATCTCAGGGGGGAAGACTGGTCTGTCATTGACGAGTTTCCAGATTTGCGCATTCGAGAGGTGATGTGCTGTTGAACCAAATGACTCCTCCGCGGTACAAACACGGTATCCAATGATGTCGACGATTCCGAATTGGTTACGGAAATGAGAGAGTAAGCTCCCTTCCGAAGGGTGTCCCTCGGTCTGATACGACAGTTTATACACCATCTTCTCGGGCAATTGAGACTCTCCACCGACGAGCGTCAGCTCCCGGGATTGACACCCGGGGATATCTGTGACGTCTGTGGTTCGTACTGGATGCACGACATGTGAGTTGAGTGTGGACAAGCCAAAATGGTAATATCGCACATTTTAGACTGTACACAGCTGTGGCATGCCCGCGAATACAGTCTCGATTCTGGATCGTACGCACAATATCATAGTAACGGTCGTTGAGGCGGTACACATCTTTGACGCGTGTCGTATCCAGGCCAAATGCCGCTTCGTCTCGAATGGATAGGATTCCAACCATATGTTCGACGACGCTTCGGAATCCGTCCTTTTCTTTGAGCTTTAGTAGTTCAGAGGAAGATACGCCAGAGCGGTGGAAGCAGAGGAAGCGCAACGTCAGCGCTTTGTGGTCAATTGCAATGGCGATGGAAAATGATCGTCTTCGATCAAGTGAGAGGTGGTCGCGAGCGTATGTCGCTAATTGCTTGACGGTATTAAGTGAATGATCCTTGACTTCAATGATAACGGCAACGTCTTCCCAGAAAATTTTGGGCCTGTCTGATGTGCGTGGACGAAGCAGCCCCAAAATGTCAGGCTTCAAAGCCGTCCCCGAGTCCAATATGTTAGCCATCCGGACATCATGAGGCTCGAAGTGAAGATCCTTGAGGTAGCGCGCACGAGTGACACAAGTCTTGACAGCGAGGACGAGGATATTAAGGAGGTGTGCGAAGGGCCCGTAAGAGTCTCTCTCTGCACTGAAACCACGGGGTGGGAGCCGCGGGACCGCCTCGGTCGACACTGAGTCACTGAACAAGGTGTTATGGGTGAGATTGATATTATGCTGAAGGTAATCGGCCACCATCTGAACATCGTGCGGGTCGGCCTGCAAGGAACCACCCCAAGCGGTTAGGGCGACGGTGAATGTAGCACTTTCAAGCTCTTCAAAGATCTTTTCCTTCATTACAGCCTGGGTGGTGACTAGGGAGGTGGTGGGCGTGGCACCACTAACTCGATAAGATGACATATGGCTTCGGGTTACTACAGGAGGATTTGTGGTGGTCATGATGAGCGAACAGTTAATGTTTTTTTTTTTGGAAAGCGTTTCATTCTTAGCGTTAGATATGTCCCTAATTACTAATAATAATTGCTAGCACGCATGGAGCCATGGAGTTTGGGGATGTGTGGGACTCGGTGCACACAATCATCGAAGGTCCTGGCGCTACGTGCTCCAAGCTGAGTAAGAGGAGGAAACGTACAAAGTAAGACTTCTTTCTTTAAGTACAAAGAAGTCTTGTACTTCGAGAGGGATGAGGAAAGGAAGAAATAAGAGAACACGAACAAAGGCCGCGTGGCCGAGGTAATTGAGAGCTTGATTGAGAGTCCGAAAATGGGCAGTTTCGGGCTCAGCCAGAAAGCTGGCCTTGCTTACACCTCCCAGGGGGTTCGAATCTTGACCGTCCCTGGTCAAGTTACTTCCAAGAAAAATGTGAGCTAAAACAATGGTGGGAAGGGTGGCATTGAAAGTGAAAATTAAGTTCTTCGTCAAGCGTCGCCGAGTCCTTGAGTCCTAGTCCTAATGCGAAAGACTACACCTCCGGGGTTGAAGCAGGTCATCGTCTTGCACTGTCGAACATCATGTATTAATTTGAGTACCAAGACTAACCCTCCAGGGTCGAAAACGAAGTGCGGACCGCGGGGCGTGAGCCATCCGAGTCAGGGCCGATGCACAAAGACGCCGCATGTCTTGAAGCCTAAGGTGCTGTTTTGACTGCCGCCGACGTCTTCTGTCTTGTTCTGAAACTTGTGCGGGTGGGTGAAAGTGATTGCCAAGATTTTGAAGAATGCTGAAACCGGCTACGGTGGTGACGAGAGCAAACGTGAAATTGAAGTAAGTGAGACCAGAGCGAGACAGTAGAGGTCACAAGTGGGAGATGAGGCCGCATGAATGTCGACGAAACTTTGTGGACCAGTGGGGGTTGTTGTGAAATGAAAGGGGTCGTCGGCGGGGTCTGGGCTGGTGTGGCTTCGAGTGAGGACGAGTCCCAGTCATATGTCTTGGTTCCGGGAGGTCGTTGCGGTGGTATCGAATGGGGAGAGATGGGCGTGTTTGAGAGTGCATCGAGTGATACGGGAAGGAAAGGAATGTGTTCGCCTTGCGACGACAAAGACAATTCAGGCTGACTCAGCGATACGGTGTTGGCAGCGAACATGGGGGTTGACTCGAATTCGCAAGGCTCCGGGGACTGACTGAGAGCCCCTAACGGAAACGACTTGAATGATTGATGGAACCACGGAGTGAAAGAATAGGAGCTGAGCGTCAAAATCTCCAGCTGAGGTAAGGACGAAAGGGTCGAAGACGAGAGGAGAGGCTTCGAGCAGGGGTTTCAGATGCCGATGCGGACTCGGACTCGAGCCGATCGTCCGTTAGCGTTCGTACGGGTGGAAGTGGGCACTCTAAGTCCATTGACGCGATCGAAAACAAAGGAAGGGGTGTGAACGCGAGATCAGGATCATTGCTAGTGGCCGAGGGTGGAAGCGGAGGCGCATGTGATACGGAAAAGGGAATGGAAAGGAGCCAGGCAGGAACGTAGACGATTTCTGAGACAAAGGGGCAGAAACGAACAACACGGAGGCAAGCTCGGCCTCAGACTGATGCTTTGTCGCCAATGGCAGGTACTTGAAGTTGGACGAAATCGAAGACATGGGAGAGGGTGCGAGCGTGATTAAGGACAAGGAAAGTGTAGATGTGATCTCAAACACATCAGTGACAGCCGAGGGTGCGGTTAAATGATCATAAGTTGGGGAAGGAGAGGCCGAGGAGAGCAACGTGGTCGACAATGTGTGCGTGGGCTCAGGCTGTTCGAGCGTCGCCGAACGTGCTACCGTGCACTGAGACTCTGAAACCGTGAGTGAAGACGAAGGGATCTGAGAGTCTGGTGTTGAATGTGAAAGTGAGGGAGAGGATTTGTCGGGGATAGTCTCAACGCATGAGGCAACAACGCGCGTTACTGCTCGGAACCTGTAGACATCTCGAGGAATGGGTACAACGACGGGCTGCTCACGTCTAACAGCAGGGGGTCAGAACTCTTGCTCGTGCGACTAGGTTGAGAAGGTGCTGTCATATGCAAACACTGCACGCGCGCAACCGAAAACAACTTTGGAGTGGAAGGGAACGTCAGGCAACTGGAATAGGGTTCTTGCCGAAAAGGCGGGGTAAAAGGACCTCACGATCTTTGGGGTGGAATCCGCACCAAAACTTGTTCTGCTGTGACTGGTCTGTAACTTGCTTTACGCATCCCAGAATAAACATGGATCCAAACAAAAAAAAAAAAAACCACACCAAAACGCTGCGTCATATTCTTCTTCCGATAGGTGGCCAGCATGGACTAAGGGAGCCTTTAACATAGTTATATAGCTTCTGCTTCATGATCTGGTGCCATGGTATAGTGCTGCCGAAGACGTTGACGAGAAATTGTCAAAAAAGGGGCCAGTCGCGCGAATGAAATCCGTTTAGTGATCTCCAGAAGTCACGCATTTGAGGGATTAACATAGCGAATAATCATGTCGACTCGTTGTGGGTCCGTCAGTGCACAGTCGTACACCAGGCCTTCGAAATCTTCCAAAAAGTCTTCGAACGAATCTGCATATCCCAAAAAGTGAGGTGCAAACCTCGAGCGAGATTATGCACAGCGCGTACAGGTCGACATCCTCGATGGCACGTGTGATGATCAATTAACAGGGAGATGAAAACGAGTGTAGAGGACGCAAGATCGAGGCTAGTGGCAAAATTGGAGGGGGCGGATCGTGTAAAGCACAGGGGATCACTGTGGGTTTTCTAGGCTGATCTCTGTCGCGATGGCGCGGAGGTCTGCCGCGAGGCAGGGAACGATAGGCGGGGGTGCAGCAGACATCTCGAGCGGCGCGAGGTTGTGCTGCCGCTCTGGGATGAGACTTTAGATTGCGGGCACATACTCGGACTAGAGACGTATGAAGGGCACGAAGGCAGTCACTATGCTTGAGGTTGGAGTTATTAACCCCGCAGTGGCGATATTGTGTCCTGGACTTCGGATGAATAAAAGAGACTTGCAGTGCGTACCAAAAAAATTGAAGAGAAGCCCATTATCCGAGGTTCGTCTAGAGATCTAATAGTCCTCTCATGCCCTGCAAAACCACAAAACTCACCGCGTTCATCCGGGATGATCTTCAGGTATCCAATCCCCAACCCGACGAAGAACCCCTTTGGTCCACCCCGTGCCCACATCGCACACACCGTCTCTCCCCCATCCAACCACTGCCCATGCTTCGTCGGCCCACCTACCTGCATGCGCCGGCGAACGACCTCGAATGAATAGGAGGTTGTCTGCGCCACGGCGCCCGACAGAGCACCAATGCCAAGGTCCGCTAGTGGCGCCGCACGAGGGCGCCGCATACGGGACAATGCCAACAAGGCTGGCTGTGAAGCCGCGGTAGAATTTGAGAAGTGGGAGGGTGTGAAATGGGTTGCGCGTGATCGGCGCCCCGGTTGATTTGAGGGGAACACCTTCGGAATAGATGAGACATGTCATCCGCAAGAAGGACAGTTGCGTGGGACAGCCGGAAGTGGGGCTGTAGATAGTTTGGAATGCCATACGTACACGCAGCAGCTCGAGGGGATAGGTGAAAGAGACAGAGATGATACCTGGTGGAAGTTCAGACAAGTGCAACCCACGACGTACGAGTCACGCACTGGATATCGCGCCAGCTGAGAATCTGCGTAAGTTGGTTTCTTGTGCGTGGGTCGGCACTGGTAACTATAAAGGTGTTAGATGGAGCGGGAAAAAAAGGATCAAAAGTAGGACGTACATTATGCGCTTCGTCGTACGCTAAAAAGATTGATGGCTGCATAGGGGAAGATACAGGGAAGATACGAAAGAGCGTCGCTGAGTGGCCCTAGAAGAGCCCTAGGGTTCCAGAATCCGCATCCTGGCGCGAAGGGCACCACTCCATGTCCCTAGTGTACACATATACCGACCAAAAACTGTCAGCTTTGGGCACGGCGATGTACTCAGTCCGTCAATTCACCTGCATATTTATTGTATTCGGGACTCGAGGCTTGGAAGAGGATCTTGACCCGGTCAAGCGGAGCGACGACTGTCTTTGCCTAGAGGACGTCGGGTCAGTGGAAGATGGGCAACTTGAGAGAAGGGATGCGTATACACGACACAACCAGCAACACCGCCTGCAATGCCGGAGTGAATCACCTAGTCTGCGGCTTGAAATTTGGGTGCACCAGAACTCATTCGAGGTACATACGCGGTGGACCAACGCCAACTGCGATCAAGGGGGTGGCGGAACGGGATTCCCGCACCGGGGGTAATGCTGGTGAAGGGTGAGTCCAGTCCAGTTTGACATGACTGCAGATTGTAGTCTATGCGCGAAAGCAAGGCGTACTTTGAACCTCTCCTCTCTCCTCTCTCCAACCCTACCATCGAATCCTACTTGTTACTTTCCGTAGCTTTGAGCGACTCGTACTACGACTCGGACAGCAGCAAGGTGTCCGCTGGCGTGTCAGCTGGGTCCAGGGTCCACTTATGTAAGCAAAGACACACTTCCCTAGTTCTCACCGTCTCGATCTCTCTTCAATATGAAAGTATCAATGATAAAAGTTTTTCGTCAAGAAATCTGTTCCGGGTAGCGAGCCCCTGGGTTCTTTGCTTTACAGAGACCCTGTGTGACACTACTATTGTGCCCGTAATTGTACAAAAGAACATTTTCACTACTACTAACTTCAAGTACGCCTTGAAGTACGCACTTCAAGATTTACATAGGGGTAGACCAAGCATTTGTTGGACATATTCCTATGCTCACTTGTAAAAACATTTCTTCCTGCATTAACGACTTCCATTTGTCTGTTCCTCCACCTCAGGCTGTCTCCGTTATGTTTCCAATTCTTCATTCTTTATCTCTTGCTATTGTCTACACTCCCCGTCCTTGGGTTGATGGTGCCCATGGCTTGATACATCCCGGTTCTCTTCTAGCGCAGCCCGGAACATTGCGTTAGTCAAGTGGGGTATAGAATAATCCCATCGTGACGTGATCATCTAGTTCTATAAGAATGAGATAGTGGGAAGCGAGCATAAAAGAGGAACGATAAATAGAGGAGTGCGTATGACCACAGTAAGCTCTACTCCGTACCATCGATGATGTTTCCTAGTTTACCAAAGTTGGGCGTCCCGAGACCATAACCTATGGAGATCAGAGTCAGCCCTAATATCGGAGGCAAAGAGATAGGCCTGGCCGGACGCACAGGACCCCTTCCAGCGATGGCGGGGGAATATATCAGTACCGCGGCCTGGATTATATCCAAAGGCGACGTCATAATGACCCGCCAGGCCGTCGCTGTACAGCCAACCGATGAGCCAGCCAAGCGGGCGCTCGCCCTCAAAATCCTATGACCATTCAGCAATGAGACCACTCCGGCCACGGTCTGTACATTGACGACCAGTCACAGAGCATTGACGAAGCAGAGGGTACAGAGGGTGGGAAGGTGCACGGGCGCCGAGTAGCTCGTTCCTCTGTAGGTACGAGTTTCACCTTTGGAGGTATGCACGAAGTCGCCCGCCTGGGCCGCGACGTCGGGATGCCGTGGCTCGACCTATGGTGCAAACTACGAAAGTAGGAACCTCCTCAGATCGGACAACGACAGCGAAAACCCCCACTTGAAGAGACCACGATATTGGTCTCCGATGGCCTGGAGAAAAGGGGGCACAGTGTCGTTCTAGTAGTCCGTGCTCGAAGATGTTCGACCCGAAGAGAAAGGCTGTCGTAGATCGTGCCGCCGATACTAGTGACCCAGGGACCTATTAAAGCACGGCAGCATGGTGATCATGAACAACTTGTCCCTGTGCTTGTGTAAAGTCCTCCTGTATATAAGACCTCAAACCTGGTGAGCGTTTGAATCAGTGAGACCATCGTACATGACTCTAGCTTTGACTGTCAGTGTTTGCACTGAGGGACCGGCGTCCAAGGTTCGCACTTCGTGAGTCTCGCAATGCTCGGTCTCCGAACGGCTTTCAGTTTTTGGGGTAGCCTGCCTTTTGTGTTTTGTTTTAACCGTGCACGCGCGCTTTGAGTCTTTGTCTCGTCCCAGGCCGCCGTCGTCTTACTGTCATAGGTATCTGGTTTGAACACTGAAACTGTCTGTGTAGCCCCGTACCAGGGAACATCGACAGTTTCCAGGCGTCCATCGACAAGCAACTAGAGTTGGATGCACCCCGTTTGACGGCGCTCTGCCAGCGAAAACCAGGCTGCTGCCAAAAAATCGTATTTGAGATGCTCTACAGGGCCTAGGTAACAAGATACATGGACGATAGCTCTGCCCTCACATCTCGGGGAGGGAATAGGGCAAGTGCTTCAGAAAGGGGAGTACCTACAAAAAAAAAAAAAGGGGGACGAAGAATGACGACTGGGGCGACAATGTTCGCTGGATGCGGGACTCACGGTCAGATGATAGAATTGACTACGAACGCCTCGGTGTCATCTACGTGACCATGTCATCGAGTCCCCGCTGACGAACTTCCCGCCCTTGCATCGTGAAAAAAGAGCGAGCGGGCCCAGTGTCGTAACCAGCCCGCGGCACTACCTTCTTTCGAAGGTTGTAGTGTATGGCCCTGAGAGAACAACCCCTTCACGGAGCGTATCAAAGGCTGTATGAACACGGTCGCGGTGCCCCTGCGACGACAGGTGTCCGGTCATGTGGATAGTAGTAGGTTGCAAATCCGACGAACGCACCAAAGAGCCCCCTGCAGCAACGGACTGATGACCTGATCTCGTATTGTGACCCAGACGACGGATTGCCAACCGGGTCCCGCGGTCGCGAGCTTGGCGAGGTATGTCGGCTCGAAACGGAGGTCGGGGATGATCATGGTGGGTTTCAGGCGCCGTGGTACGTCATGTTTTGTACGAGGACGCGAGCCGCTCTGGTTTTCTGCGTGACTGCGGGCAAGGGCGAGGACGGTGATGTAGTCCGAGCGTGGGCGAGTGTGCTCTTTGGACATGCCAGCGAACGGATACTTTCCGTATTTGGTGCTGGCAAGCGGCGTTTGGTGTGAGGAGTGGGGCTTAGGTAAGCTATGCATCAGGGACAACACGACGAAGACGGGACAGGGACTGTACATGGACACGAGCAAGATACTGTAAGAGTAAATAATATGTCTATACCGCGATTTGTTTTGCAAAGGGATTTTGATTAGCGTCGACTGATTATGCCTCGTCGTCATCGTCATCATCATCGTCGCCGTTGTCGCCGTCGTCGTCGTCATCATCACCATCTTCCTCATCGTCGTCTTCGCCTTCTCCTTCTTCGACGACCGTCGCTGGCTTCCTTTCTGGAGACCTGGTGCGAGGGTCGGTAGCAGCTTGCCCCTTCACTTTTGGTCCTTTAGCCTCAGTTTCAGACCCGCTATCGTCTTCTAGCTCCTGTATATCTGGGACCTTCGTGTAGTCGACCCGGTTACCACGCGTCCTCCTCCCAGTCTCGATGACATTTGTTTGGTCGATTTCCTCCAAGTCGTCTAAATGTGCGCACTCAGACTCGTATGAGCTGTGTGCAACTCGCGGAACATTGCTTACCGTCGTCGACGTCGCTACCCGAATCGTCTTCGTCAAACGCGTCGTCCTCCTCGTCCTTGCGGGGTCTGTTTAAACCTACATTGATGCCCGCACGCACTAGCAAGGGGGTGTAGACTCACTTTTTCTTATGATGAACCTCCTCTGACTCTGCACTGCGTTTGTTGCGAGATGACATCGTTTACTCAGGAGTCGTACGTGGCAGCGGAGTAGGGGCGATCCAACAACCATCAATTTCAACTGACGCTAGGTTCCCAATCAGGATCCATGTCCCCACACTTCGTTTGAATGTGCGCCCTCTGTGATCAGCCACCGTATCGTAAAGGTCGACCACTCACGACATAAACGAAGTCGTCCGTCATAACTTTGTACTTGCGCTGTGGTCCATTTCTTTCCCTCACGACAGCGTATGACGTCACGTCTCCATCACCTGACCGGACTGCATACCCGTAACCGGTAATCGATTTCCTTGGGCCATCGTCACCCAAAAGGCCTTCAAGAGATCTCAAGGCAGGGGATGGAACTCCCACAAATGGAAATCCTTGCCCAGGATCTCCAGCACTGGTAGAAGTTCTAGACCTTCAGCGCTTCAGCCGCGGGCGGTTCGAAGTTGTTCTAAGTGAGCGGACAAAGCCCCTGCACAGCGAGCTTCTGGTGTGACCTTCGCAGATGTCGCTGTTATTACGGTGAGTAGCCTCGGCTATTGTGTCGGGGTCCAGGCTAAATAGGACAACGCACAGACAACCCCAGTAAGCCTGTTCTCGACACCACATCGTCGGAGCATATTTTCGGCAATGGCTACAACCCGGTGTAATAGATACCCGAGACCGAAAGCATCAGCCAGCGCGTCATAATGACCCCCATACCCACCGAGTTGTTAATAGCGGACCCGAGCAGTGGCCTGGAGGTCAGGAACGCGCTGTGGCGCTGGTCGGGCGGTTGGCCGCGCACGCAAAGCCAAAAATATGCGATTCTCCGCCATTGTCTCCTCTGTTCCACTTGGGTGACCTCCCGGCGCACTTCCTGAGTTATTCTGGACCCCCGATCGTCGTACTCGATGCTGCGATGCCCTAGCATGATTGTTCGGAAAAACGACCCGCCGCGGAATCCCTTCTAATGGATAGCAGTATAGGCGGGCACCTACCTCAATACTACTCCTTCCACGAATGGTCGATGTTTATCTAACGCGAATGATAGGCGCAAATTGAATCGAGGCTCCCACTCAAGCCGCGCTCGTCTATCGCTTGATGGGAGCACTTAACTTAAATTGCGCAAAATGAAGAACCCATGCTTCAGATGACTGACTTCGGGATCCGCATCTTTCTGCCTAGTCGCTTGGGCTCCACGTCAACCCTGAAGTTATCGTATGGCTCGCGCTTTCCCTATTAGTGCTGCGGATGCAGCTCTTATTGACCTTAAGTTAGCCGTTATGTTCGTACTGCGATTCGCCCGTGGGGCTCTACATCCTGTCCCGCGGTTGCCTCGGCGGGTCGAGCGCCACATTGCTTCTTGGGTGGACGGTCCTAGTTTAGGACTTGCACCGCATATCAACCTGACTTGTATGGGAGTACATAGTTGATAGAGAAACGCACACACGAACTCAGGGTTTTATGACAGGGATAAGTGGTTAATGCTTGATATAGGGGAGATCACAAAGACGGTCAGTATATCCTACCCCTCGGTTAACTGTGACGAACAACATATGCAACCTCCTTCTCGTCTGTGTAGTTACTATGTGAGTCTAGAATTCCAGAGCCACGCTCTTCCGGTCAGGAATTACTCTAACAAGGTCTCGCGCTGGTGGGTGTTCTCCCCGAGGACGGAGATCGGCAAGAGCCCTGCGAGGATGTGCTGGATCGCAAAAATATCGGGCGGGCGGGCTGAGAACATATCCACATGACGAGGCACAGCGATAGTCTCCGAGTACGAGACTACAGCTTCCCCGAGACAAGTGCTCCGAGGGAGGTTATTCCTAGAGGTCGGAGCGTACAAAAAAGAAAACGCACCGTGCTTATGTCAAACCGAAGCGGCCATCACCCCCGCCCTGACGATGGCGTACCACGATAAACGACAAGGCTCACCGTACAGTGGGTATGGCTTATGGCGGTGCCCTGCTCATGCTACCATAGGCAATGCGATGACCCCATTGCCGCATAGAAGCCGGCGACTATGGGTCGAGCCGAGGCCCGAGGTCAATCCCGACAGCGAGTTGCCGGCATGGCGCATACAACTGTACAGTACCCCGGTTGAGCAACTTGAGCGAGCAAATAGTGCCCCATGAATACCTTGTTCGACACAATTGTGACCAAGGACCGACATGTATCTCCAAATCTCCCACTTGTGGGCCGTGCATATAGCACACAGAGCCGAAGAGACGACGACACCTGCGAACGGGGGCGGCAGCAAAGGGATCTCGTGTGAACCCGCGGGGGACCCTTCCATGCTGCTGGTAGTACTGACGCTTGGCCTCTTGCTTGGCCTTTCCGATTGGTGGGGTTCTGGGAATCTGGGGGGTCAGCTCTCAGAGAGAAACGGCAGTCGGATCAAGATTGAAGGAAGCGGCAAGCTCAGACTCACACACTGCTGCAGCCAGAAATTGCAAAACAACTCGAAGCTTATCGGTTCGCCCCCTCAGCCCGAGTTCAAGTCGAAATATCTAGCCACCTCGTTTGTGTTGCCGTGAGTGACGTACCTCACTGAGGCCTCGGATCTCAGACTCACGGCGGACTCATCCACGAAACTGACGGCATAATAATGCTTCTTTTGCACTGTAAGCTAATCGGGACTGATAAATGGCAGCGACGTCAGTGGTTGACGTTGATCGTTTTTCCCGAGGGACATGCGCGACAAGGGGTGCTCATGACACCCTCTATGCCATTCGAGGCGTGTTGTTGGTGACGCAAGGAACGCCTAGGCGGAGAGCGTATCCGCTATCGAAATTTGAAAAAAAAATAAGTCCAACTGAGGGAAAATATTCGCATGTGGTCCGTTGGGTGAGAAAAACCAAAGTGCGTGGTGGGAACGGCGATCCTTCGAGTGTTGTATTGGGTTGCCATTTCGGGTTCACCCAGGCGTTCACCTGATCTCCTCCTTGCACACGGGTTGCAAATTCGCACTGACCACATGATGGCTGCCCACTTTGGATTATCTTTCTCCTCCTGTCTTCCGAACAATCCCAGTGAAATTTACTTTTTGCTTCTAAGCGAGCCAACGCCTTGCACTCGTCACTGAGATCTCCTAGCGTGATTCTGTTTTTTTTCTCTGGCCCGGCACTAGTGCTCAAAGACCCCCTCCTTCCCCTTTCCCCGTCTGCTCTAGACGCTTTGTGGACGCCCACACGGGAGGAATAACGAATCCAGATATTGGGTCTCGGAAATCATGCACAGTTCCACAGGTTTATGTTGTTAGGGAAGAGAAGTCGGACGGCCCGACATACGGCTATGAGCTGCGGGTTCAGAGTGGCTTTCTCAACCAGCAGAAGGAAGGTACGTAACACATACAACGATTTTTTTTTTTTTCCGGCGTAGGGGTGGGGACAATCACAGCCATTTGTATACAGCAGTAGTGATATTCGCGAGACGGAATTAATTTCCCACCCCAAGTTGGGACGCATTGCGCTCGATCGAAATCGTTCTAGTTGGAAAAGATCACTCACAAACGTCACATTTTCTTCTCAGGGCAACTGCCAAGGGTGACAAGACGCCTTGGCACACTTGTTCGAATGGCCAGCGAGCTGTAGGCGATACGCGAGAGATATCGAGGCCGGAGGGAGGAGGTCGAGGCGGTGCCAATTACAGGAAGAGGTTCGTGCCAGCTCCAGCGGCGTCGAAAATCAAAAGGGGCTCCCCGTATCGTATCGTTACTACCGTACCCAGATTCCCGCATTCCGCCGCATTTCACGGAACAAACGAAAAAAGAACCCACCTCGGAACTGAGACTCCCTTCTTCCCCTTTGCCATTGCAGCACATTCGAGTTCAAGTAGGGGGGAGGGAGGGCGCAAAATGTCCTCCTCATGTCATGCCGAAGTTCTGTGTGCCCACCGACGAGCTACTGCGAAGGGCCCCCCCAACTAAGCGAGACGAAAAAGGCAGGTAGCCTGCGGCATCCATGACGATCTGGTAACCCATGACGTTTCTTCCTGTACCTTTTTCTTCCCACCGCCGCTGCGCTGCGCTGCACTTGCGCGCAGCAGACATTTATTCAACAGCACGGTGGGAAGCGGGGAAGAGGGCGTTTCCGATCGCCTGGGCTCGACACATCCCACAAGCTATGCGATATGAACTACGCGGTTCATTCTTACGCCCTCAAGGACGTTAACGTACGGCGCAGTAGTGGCATCGCTGCGCCATTTAGAGAACGACTTATAGTCGCGGCCCCCGTCTAACAGACAGCTGCCATCATACGTACAAGCACGTCTTAGACTCTCAGCAAAAGAGAATTCAATAGGGAGAGCAGGATTCGTCAGCATACAGTACAGTAGTAGTCGTCCGCGCTCCGCATTCGGGGTTCGTTGTGACATATCTCAGGCCTCAGGTTTTGGACTTGGGTCCAGACGCACTGCTGTGCGAATTCGTCCGTAATATTTCCTTCACCCCCCAGGCGCTCCGACGGAGAGACTGGCTTCGCAGGCAAAAAAAATGTGTCTACTGTACTTCTTTGAAAAATCGTCGCGTACAGTAATTTACCGATGTGTCGGTGCCCAAGTTGCTTTTTGCGCCTCCCTCCCGCACCAACAGCGATTTGTGATCCGCCAGCATTCGGAAACAATTGATAGAAAAAGGCCGGGGACTATTGGGAAAAGCGGCGGGTGGGTGAAAAACAACATTTTACAGTACCCGGACGCCGATGCTGGCATAATATAAGTTCTCGTGCTCCATCTGAGCACGCAGCTCAATCCACAAACAACGACGAAGGGGGAAAGAAGAACGTTCTTTGTTGGTTCTCCCCTTGGGCGTCCGTCGTCGTCGGTCGTCGGTGTCCGAGAGTTTTTCACAGACTTCCCCCCTCCACCTCCACTCTTACGCTCTAGCCGCTCACAGTCGTCCCTGGCCCGATCGCGCAATTTTTGGGACTTTGAGACGAGCCCGTCATAGTCAGGCACACACACATACCCTCCCCGATCACGTCCGTTTCAACGCACCAACCTCACCCATCTTTGGTTTTGAACGTGCACGGTCGCCTGGAAAACAAGACGGGGCGGGCCTTTTCCAAGTTTTTTACCCGAGGCCGACGCGGCTCGGGATTCGTGCCGGGGCCATTTGGTGGTTGGAGTGTCCTTTTTTTTTTTTTTTAATTCCAGGTGCGTGGAGACGCTCGCGGATCGGACTCACCTCGAGTCAGGCGCATGATTAGCCCGGTGTCTCAACCAGCACCGTCATAACTTGCCTGACACAAACTCAGACAGACAGATTTACACGGTAGTAGTTGTAGACGTTGTCAAACCTTGGGCCTTCATAATCGACCAAGTGGGGGCGCACAACCGACGACGAAGCAGAGAGAGAAAATCAGAAAAAAAAAAGGTTTTGTCCAACGTCCAATCGCTTGTGTGTGCAATGACTATATGACGTAGGATGGGGAATGTAGGGGTTCGGAGCGCGCAAGCGTCAGGTGCACGAAAAATCGAAAATATGGTGCTGGTTCTTTTTCCTTTTGCGCGTAAGTGCGCGCGCCATATGACGTCCGTGGCACTAATACTGCCGCTGTACGTACTGCATGATACTGTCCTAGGCACCGAATATGAGGAGAGATGGTTGGCTGCATACCCTGACTCATGTCGCTTGACGTGATTGGGGTTATCCGGGGAGACAAGGATGACCGACGCGGAGATGAAAGAGGGGGAACGTGATCATTACGATCCATGACATGGATGACATTTTTATCGGTACCGTGCACAGTACTATGTTCCTGGTTACCTACCTGCGCAGAAATTAAGAGGTGTAAGGACGTCTGCAAGAGCGAGATGAAGAACAAGATGAAAGGGATTGCGTTGTTCATAATTATAGGTATTGATCAATATTGTTTGATTGATGGGGCTTGAATCGCGAAGCCCTTCGCGTAGAATAACATCGACAACCTTCTTCCTTGTACTTGATACTACTTGCTACTGTAGCTAATGCTGCTGCTTCTCGTCGTACAAAACCTCCAACACGATATTGATATAAGTGGGCAGAGGCTGGGCGGCGGGGCGATTGCCACAGGTATGGGTGAGATAAGAGAAAAAAAGAATAAGAAAAAGGAATAACACAAGCACAGAAAAGAGAGTTAGAGGTAGGAGAAGATGTATGAGATCCGGCGTATGAGGGTGGGAGCAAACAATGGAAACAGAGGTGAGAATTGGGATCGTGACCATGGTCGTGATGGCGTAGAAGCAATTTTCTATACACGAACGATGAGGGAGATTGCTGTGAGCGGAACGACAAGCCCATGAGTAGACGGAGAAAGAAATGAGATGATATGGAAACAATGAAGAGAACACAGAAGGAGAAACGGAAACTGAGGACTGAGGTAGAGGAGTTGGCAGATGAGGGGTGCCTAGAACCCATTGGCACCAGCGCCGACGCCTTCGGTCGGATAGCCCGTCCAGTCACTAGGAAGCATGGGCGGGTGAGGTTCGGGTAGCAACATAGGAGGATGGATGTATGAGTCCAGGAAGTGACCGCCTTCCCCCATGCCCGTAGAACCATGTAAAAAATCCATTTGCACATCGGCGTCGTTCGTAGACGACGGGGGAAGCATGGGAGGATGGATAAAGGGTGACCCATGCGGCTGGGGTAGCATCGGAGGGTGCCAATACGCGCTGTAGTACGAGCCTGGTCCGGAGCCATTATTGCCGTTGGAGGTGTTACTATTACCACCACCAAGGTTCGGGCTGCAGTTACCGGCGCCATTCGGAGAATTCCCGGAACCCGAAAACGAGAAGTCCATTGAGTTGCGTGCCGAGCTTGAGCAAGACGTGGCGCTACTTGTCGAGAAGCTGCTGCTGTCCCGACCAAAGGATGAGAACGAGACGGCCGAGCTCGGTGGTTCAGTTGCGGAGTCATTACTCATCCGTCTACGCTTTGCCCCGCGCATCTCGACACCGCTCTCTCCTTCAGAGTTGTCACCGCTACTGGTGGTGTAATCCGTGGAGTATAGTTGCGAGAGCAGATCTGGATGATACGGACCCGGAAAGTTGGATAAGTTGAGGGTGGGGTAACTGTACGTATTGCCCGTGCCGAGAGCACCAACCAACTCGCTCTGGGTCGGTGGGACGTAACCGAACCCTCCGTTGTTGCTGCCAGCGCTGTGGCTGCTGGCAGGATCGAGATCGGGATCATCAAATGCGCCAGCGTTGGAGTCTGCCACAAGCGTGGGGGAAATATCACCATCGGCATCCATATTGGGAGATGGGCGACGAGATGCGCCTGGGCTCGCCGACGGTGTCTCAGATGTGTTGCCAGTAGCGTTACCACTGGTGCTACCGCGGCGGGAGTCGTGCCGGGAGCGTTTGCGAATAACATCGGATTTCATGGAGATTGGTCGGGCAGAACCATGCAATTTGAAACTGGTGAAATTTTTACGGATCAGTTGGAAGCGTCGAAGTTGACAACTTTGAAACTCACTAAAGTCCGCAGCTGCAAGCGTTCCAGAGGGAAATCGAGAAGACATGAGTGTGGTTAGAATAGACGACGCCGAGTGGTGCTCACGCGTTGCACACGGTCTTGCCTTCGTCATCTTTGCGCCAGAGTGGTGTCGCAGTTGTGTGGCAATTGTAACATTGCGCTACACAGTGCGTCAACTACATCATATCAAGACAGTTAACCATGAAGGGCGCACCAATGATTTCCGAGGATTCTTGGCGGGGCGCTGCTTGCGAGCGTCCTTCACCGTGGTTATTCCGCATGCTCTTCGGGCGTGGACGCTTGTGCTAGGCACGCACACTCAGAGAAAATAAACAAAAAGGGCTCGCACGGGTGGCGCGTACCAACTTGCAGTAAAGCCCACATGCATTGCAGTTGAGCTCGTCATTCAAACCGCGACGCCACAGTGGCGTGTGCGTTGCGCCACAATTTGAGCACTCGGCCTTGACGCCTCCAGGTGCATTGCTGCCGCTTGCTCCCGTTGGCGGGAGAGCCGCTGCGGGGTTGGTAGCAGTTGCACCGGGACCAGAGGAGCGCGTGGTGGCACCCTGAGTACGTACGCTTAGGGTGGGACGGGTGGAGTTGGAACCAGTCGGCGTGTCGCTGCGGTGACCGAGTTTTGCGGGGGAAACAGTTTGCTCCTGCTGGGAGGCTCGTCTAGCAAAGTGAGCCTGAGAAAAGGCAGGGTGATGGTGTTCAAAAGCTTCGCTCTTCATCCCGATCTCGGGCTCCGTAGCCAGATCCAGCTGGCGGGATTGGGAGTCGTTACTTGAGGTAGAAGCGAAGACTGGTACAGACCACGCATCAGGTTCGCCGGACTCCATGAGGAGCTCGTCGAGAGGAAGTTCGATTGTCGGGCGGACGATGTCGAACGAGTCCGTGGAAGGAATCGAGTGACGGACGCCTTCACCGTAGTTCATCGGATTCGTGACGGTGGGAGTAGGATAGAGGAGGGCAGAGGGGCCAAAGTCGCTCGAGAAGAGGGAAGGGAAACGAAGAAATGCTTCTTGATGGTTCGTAGAGGAGATGGTTGTGGTAATGGAGGTGGCGTCTGTGTCTCTACGGGCACGGTTGGTGTCTTTGTCATTGTGATGGTCGGAAAGAGCAGACGCGGATTCGGGGAGGGTGTCTTCTTGGGTGGTGGTGGATCGGGTAATGGGACGACTTCGGCGAGTGACGCTGTCCTTAAACTCGGCCGAAGGTTTGAGGTCCGGTTTCTGTACGGGACCCGCAGAAGCAGCAGGAGTGGGCTGGTCTACAGAGAAAGTGAATTGCATGCGCTTGATAGTGCCGGGACGGCCATTGATATTGGCCTCGCGGGAACGTTCTTTTTCTGCAGCGCGTTGTCGGATAATGTCGGTGGAATGGTTGCGCCTGAAACCAGGGGCTTCCAACTCCTCGATGCTCCTGGATAAAAAAAAAAATTGAAGGAAATTTTTCGGATCGAGGAGAGATGAGGAGGAGCAAAGTCGTCAGGGCGCAGGGTTACGGGAGGGACTGAACGGAGACAACGGACCGGCCTTTCTCCTTGTCGAGCTTGTCGCTCATACACTTGCTCAGTCTCTTGAACTCTCGCTTAGACTTGGCGCTGTCGACGTCGACCATGAGATTTTGGAGGTGCCATAGACGCCAGCTAAGGTTTTCGAGACGTTGTCCTTGCTCAAGGAAGCTAGCGACTTTGGTGCAGACCTGAGTGACGTGATGAGGATGCGGGGGACGTAAGACGAGCAAGATATGATAAGACGAACCTTCCACGTCTTCGTGAGAGCATCGGCATCACCGAGGTTGGAAAAGGCGATGAAAGATTTGTTGCCCTGGTAGGGATGAGACATTAAGGAAAGGAAGGATTGGATATCGAGCATGGGGAAAGTGGGGACACACTTTGAACTTGAGATTTAAGATGGAAGGCATTTAAAAGGAAGGGAAGAGAGGCGAGGGTGGGAGAGGAGGGAGGAGATGGAAAGGCGGGATTGGGCAGGACGAGGCGAGTGATATTGAGCAAGGGACGGAGAGAGAAATGAGAGGAGGGGGGAGCAGCGCGTTTGTATTAACCACTGTCACCCAATTAAACTATTATTTTCCTCCCAATATATTTCCGTCTATGGTTATCCCCGGCCCCCCTCCGCCGACGCCGCCGCCCGTGTGTGGTGACGCGACTTCCTGATCAGAACCACTTCCTGTTGTTCACTCCTCGAGGCCGGTCATCTGCGTCTGGCCCACCTTCTCTTCTTCTTTCTCGGTCTCAGCTCCACTAAAACTACTCTTTACTATCAAATACTATTAATAATTATTCCAAAATCCACTTCGGGCTTCTTTCCGCGGACTGCCCGTTCCTGCCACTCATGATGGCACTCTCCCTTGGGTTAAACATATACATTTCGCCTCTTGACATATCAAATTCGCCCTTCGCACCCTCCTCACCCCCTCCTTCTTCTACGTCAATCCTCCATTCGAACCCTCATAACCGCCCCACGCCTCCCTGTCCATACGGCGTCAAACGACATCTTTCTCCTTGCGCCTCGCCCACCTACGGTCCCGTTGAACGTACTCCAGTGTAAGGACTACTCTACTCCATCTCGCTTAGCCGCTCACTTCCAATCCAGAAAGCCCGCCACGATTCTGATCTCACACGCCTATTTCCCGCCTCCCCTGCTTCCACACAACCCTTGACCCTATGAATCGTCCTCTCGTTCCTGTAGGCCCTTCTTTGCGGCTCAAGACAGACACCTGAGAAGAAGCTACCCGCCTCGGCTCTCAATGCACTCCGTCACGAGGGCTCCTCCTCGGCCTCGAGGTGAGATCCAAGTCGCTGAGATCTCTTCAAGGCGAAAAATAATTACTCCCTTATTTGGTCATGTGCTTCTCACCTCTGCGCTCCCTCGCACCGTAGCCATTCTCCCGGGCTCTTACTCTACCCAATACTGGTCGATCTGCCAGCACCTCACTATTAATCTGCCCCGTGTCGGTGGCTTTCGCTTTGCAACTCCATAGGTGTCATCACTTCGGCCAGCCCGGTACTTGTGACAGTTATCGAATGGCCCTTGCCTCTCTGTTTGAGAATTGTGTGAACGCGTGCGCCAACGATGGAAAACACATTGCGGACTAGGCACAGCGCTCCATGCACCCGCACCGGCTCCTCCACCTGCCGTTCCCGCCAAGAATCTTCACTTGTGTCCATGCGGATATTCCGCTACTACTTGTACTTGCGCCAACCGGCGCGCTGAGAACTTGGACCAGGCGCCCTCTTTTTTCATTTCGAGAGATGATCCATTCCATCCTCACTTAGTAAAGCCAGTAACCAAGCGCCTGTGTGCCTGCTCCAGAAAGAACACGTTTCTGTTGCCCCTGCGCTTGGGTGCCTCGACCCTACCTGTACTGTACCCACCACCAAACCTCCTGATCTGACCTCCTGATCTAAACTAGTTAACTGTGGCACACTTTTCTTACCGTGCATGTGTTTTCAGCCTTGAGGCAACAAGCACGCGCTTATCACCCCGCACACATACACGTACCACACTAATTCGAACGAAACAAATAAGACGAATCAATTAACAGGAGATAGCATGGCCTTACCGGCCACGAGTGTGCAGTGTTCAGTGGTTCTGCCTTATCATTGGACTATCGTCCTTCCGAGAGGGCAAAGGTAACACCTGACGAACCCCTTGTCCAAGATGGTGTGAAGGAGTTAAGAGGGACTGGCAATTACCTATAGATGCTGAATGTAAAAAAAAACCTCCTGCCCTGGCTCGCCCAGCCCTATCCACAACAAGCAGGATTGTCCCATCGATAAACATACCGTATAAGGGCCATCGATAGTGGCTGACCAACCTGACCCCAACTCCGATCCGCCGTTCCGTCTCACTTGAAAGTTCTTGAACCCCAGTCCCTGTGCTGTTTCAAGATTTTGTTGTGCTGGCAGCAAGGTATGCACACTTTTCTACTATAATTCTGGGGCGTGGGGGTGTGCATCGCTGGCGATTTGCGCTTCGGTGTTTCGCATCTATGAGCTGAGGTGGGAGATGCCGTCCTCTGCCCGATCAGCGAAATGCACTAGTAGTGGATTGCAATACGCTGTAGTCCACGGTAATAATGGTGGTGAGTGTTAGCCGCAGCCCTCTAGCTTTCTAGAACTCGACCTCGCAAAAAAAAAAAAAAAGAGTCGCCCTCGGCCACGGACTCAGACTTAGATTTGGACTTGGAGAGCTGTTGCAACGCTGGCAGGGCGGGTTTGGCGGTGGTCTACACCGATGCTATGGCCAGGGGCCAAGGCCGTGGGTATGGCCTCTGGGCGCGGCAACGAACTGGAGTCGGCACCGTGGTGCCCTCTCTTCTTGGCCTTCTGTTCTGTTCAGACCTTGTCGAAGAGGCGCCACCACACCCACGCCTAATCGAGAGGTACACGAAATGAGGTGAAGTCACGGTGCAGAACATCCTGATACGGTAATCTAATGAACGAAAAAGAAGAGAAAAGAGAGCAAATGAACCCCCGCACATTACATTGTGCACGTGATCGCCGTGTCGGGACACGGACGACCGTCACGCCCCCACGCCGCTTTTGCTGCTAAGGGAAAGAGCTTCTTGTGATCAAAAGACCCAGCATGCGACTCGCATGCACGTAACACACGCACGTAACGCACACGTTCCGTGTCCCTGTTCGTTCTCCAGGAGAGCTCATATCTCTCCGCCCCTGCCCCGAACTCACGCACAACATGTGTGGCGCGGCGCTGTCCGCGAAAAATCCATCGCAGACGCACCGTGACCATGTTCTTCCTTAACCGTATCGGGTCGCCGCGAAGCCAGCCTTGAGGCCGTGGCTCGCCCTGGCGGACTTGAGACGCTCGCTTGGGTGGCAGGTTGTTTCGTGGGCAAAACAAAACAAAAATACGCAAAACGCACGCAGACAGCTCGCGAGTACCACGCACAGCTGGCGTGGCTTAGGCGGGGATCAAGGAATGGTCAATTTGACGGGCGGGTGATCGCATCGCTGGAATAGGCAGTCGGTCACTGGCAGTAACGTACTGCCATTTCGTCACTGTAGGCAATGGGCGCAAAGAGAGCACGAAACTTGCGTGTGCATTGCAAACGTGCGTGGTTTCTGCGGGGGCTCAAAGTTTCTCGGGGTTCGGCACGGGAAGAGTTAAAATGAATGGGATCATTTAACAGGTTACTCTGAGTTACTCGTGATAACGACAAGAGTGTTCGTAGATTCGATTTCGGTAGTTGGGCTAGAACGGCACCGGAGCTCGAGCACGTATTTGATCGGGCATCGGGAAATGGAAACCCGTAATGCATTGGGATGGATGCCCGTGACTCGGGGACGGCCACGCAACCAAGGCCAGCGCACATCTACGTCCCCCAAGCTTCGCATTGAACCAAGGCAAGTGCATTCCCGGGGCCGTGGTGTCAATGCAGACCAGAGATAGGAGCTGGATGTATGGCATTCTTGTCAGTACTCTATGTACGTACACCACTCCCACAGCTCATGCCAACTCGGTACTAACCCCCGGCATGCGGCGGCCGGTCTCGGCCGCCGCCGTTGATGGGAGTACTCACTGTGGGACTTGAGAACCATACAGTATCACTCCTTTGTCACGCACAGACAGAGCCACTGTCAGTTATTTACCGTGCAAAGAGACTCGGGTTGCCGCTTTGGGGAAAGTAGGGGGGCGCCACTGAGCGGCTCCTACACTAGTGCAAGATTTGCTTAAATTGTTCGACTGCAACCGGGAGGCACTTCGATTTCACGACTCGAATAAGTATAATGAGGTTATGGGGTGCATATGTGGAACGTGCGTCAGGTTGATGCGCTGTCACCATTGCGTTGCGCCAGTGATCAACGGCGACCATTGTATGTTTGTGCCGTGGGTTTTCCACCTTGCCCATGCGGACCACATACCTAGGTGCGAATAGACCTCAGTTCTCCAGGCCGCACCTGTACGTTCAGGGGAGACGATTGCCGGTTGCTAGCCACTTCACTCTCGCTTCGGGTTTACATCGTGGTTAGATGTGGAGACGACGGAGAATCATCGACGCAATGTCGTCGTTTCTTGCCGTGGGTATTTAGAATGGAGTAGAGTATCGCCAGAGGTAAGCATGCGGTGCATATCTTTGTACAAGGAAGGGTCTCGACCCTTCTCTCCCTGCTTCGCCCATTCCACATCTTCGCTTCGTAGTTGGATTTCCTCGAATAGGCGTGTTCGCGATAGAGTAAAGAACCCACCCCGGTGAAACTACGAAGCGTGAACCGCGGGCGGTTCTTGTTCCTTCGGCCTTCCTCCTTCCCGTTCCCGCTACTTACCAGGGTACGACCCGCTTCCATTCGTCCGACAGCCGCACGAATGAACGCGGGCCGGGAGGGAGAGAGAAAAGATTGGAACAGGTGAGGACATGGTAGGGCGGGACCGCCAGTGTGGTCCGCACCGGCGGCGCATGCCCCTGTAAGCCTGAGGCCAAGTGATAATAAAGTTCGACGGAGCCGCCTGCGCACTTGATGTGTTCCATACAAAGAGAAGTAACAATGCGCCTTCAGGCATGCGGGAGGTATGTGGGCGAGAGAGAACGGTAATGGCAGCGCGAGGAGACAGGCCCACCGAACAGGCATGAATGGAATAGAAGCGGGACGCAGTAACACCTGGTGGAAATGGTACTATAACAAATTAGCGCGACAACTCACGCAAGAGGAACGGCACGAGGTCCGTGAGCCATGGTGCCGGGCCAGACACCTCCTTCTGTTCGGCGCCTGTGCGCACATACGACTGCTGTCACGGCCGTCCTTGCTCTATAGACGAAACAGGGCGAATTGTGAAGAGCAGAGAGAGCGCTGCACATGCGGCACGAAAGTTCGTCTGTCTATCGAATAAGCTCTTTGCATGGCATACAGTATGTGGGGAAGTGTGGGAAAAACGAGGAGGCGGGTGGATCATTCAACCTGAAGCGCGTACTACTTCTACAGTAGTAGGACACGCCTTACAGGCGAGCTGGTGCCACAAAACGCCGGACGGCAAGATTGGACGGCCAAACGCAGCAACGCAGGGCAAAGGGAAATGAAAATACTACTATCATAGGGATCACCTGACTCGGACCGTACTTCTGGGACCGGGTGGTAGAGTCGTCAGCAGACCACACCTGCCGCTATCGAAGAGCCGCCGTGTGTCGTATGGACGCTTCGACGTTACAGCAGCCCACCCTGCGTGGCAGAAAAAAAAAAAGTAATGGGAGTGCCTCTTTGGCTGGCGTCAGGAACTGTTCCGGCGCAAAATCATGAGACATCCACGCGCCTCGCGCACGGCGTTCCTCGCCTGGCGGCCGCAGCGCGCGTCACAGTCCTTCTGCGTCAAGAGGTTCTCGTTTAAGCAGCCCCCAGCCTCGATGTAGCCCATTTCGATCGACGACGTCCACCACTTGCTCCAACGAATCATTGGGAGCGCTGCGGGGGCGCTTCATTGAGATCAGCATCTGAATTGTCACTAAACGGGGATGGGCTGGCGCCAATCACTGCTTAATTCTGATCGAATCATTTTTATATCCCTGTCGGGCGTAATGTGAGTTGCTGCTACATGTCTTGACTCGCGCAACGCCGCCTCAGTCTATCTCACGTCAAAGTATGCTTTCTAGATCAACGCGCAGTGCAATGCCTATATTCGGTTTGCTGTTCCTAGATTGTGCACAACTCTGTCGGACGTTACGAGCGCTGTCACGATGAGAAGCACCAATCAATGAAAAGGGTTGACATAAGAGTGTATTCTGGGCAACACAATATTTGGGCGCGGTTTCAGTCGACGATGTCGGCCTACGTACACCAAAGATTCTCGCCATGGGAATTGTCCAAGAGGAGGGCTTTACAGTCGGAATATGAGGCGAGATGCTACGAGCTAGAAATGTAGGGACCCAGTGGCGTCAATATGATATGTGAAAATGTGGCGACTCCCAAAATTTCAGACAAACCGTATTATTTTTGGTACCAAGCGCCAGCTGAGTGGTGTGCCTCAACGAATGAGAAGGCAATGAGATCACCTGATCAAGGCTAGCCACCACACGACTGATAGGTGCGGGCCAAGCATTGGCAAAGGATATCACTTGACTGTTAGCACCAGGGGTTATGAAACGTCGAATAGGAGCCGATGCAGGGCGTAAATCACCCCTCGAAAGAATTCCGAGATCCCACAGATGCCTTGGTTTGGGTGCTCCACGCAGATAAGAAGCGAGAGTTTCGGTCCGGGTCATTTCAATCCTTACCCGAGTCGGGTAAGACAAAAGTATGTGACGACGAACCACATAAGGTATGATGTTGAGGAGTTTAGGGAGAAGGGGGTCTGTATCGAGATACAAGTCCCGATAGCGAATTGAAAAGTGGAGATGGGCCTCTCAACTCTCCGGTAGTCTCATGAGGAAGGCAATTGGACAGCAAGACGTCACTGGTTTTGTATCTTCTTCAAAGGGAATGGGCAAGAAGTAAGATCCGAGGGTATTTTCGATGGGAACTTCGTCTGGGAATATGCATATCCCACAGCTACACGAAACTGCTTGGCGCTGACGCTAAAAGGCATCTGGACTCCTGACTTTGAAATTCACATCGGGTCAATATTTGATGCTACTTGGGCCCCAGATATCTTGAACATACCTCTCCCTTAAGCGGTAAGAACGCGAAGGAATTACAGGCACTTCTTAGGGAATTTATCCTGACATGGTGTGGTGACCTTAGCGGTCGAGGTCACTCTACGTCATCGTTTGGTAAGCTGTACGTTTGGGTCAGAAGTTGAGAGCCTTCAGTCATGATCCTAACTGTCAACAGGACCGAGGCATATGGGCACGATTTCTAGAAAGAGGCAAAAAAAAAGAACAAGTGAAAATTGAACTTCTTGTCGAATTAACTTACGAAATATATGCCTACATGCCGGTTTTGTGTTTGCCGAACAACTCCATGAGTGGAGCGCACCAGCCCCAGAGAGACCACTTTCGGCATGAGAATTAAGGGTGCAGAAATAACATCACGGCAATTCGGAGCGCGATGAGAGGTAATTGCGACAACGCCGACCGTGGTAGCCTGTCTGTCTGGAGAGAAGGGTGTGCGTCGGGGATTCGTAAGAGTAGACACATAAGCATTTCCCATAGCCCAGCATCATATTTGAATTTGAAGTAACTTGGGTTGACAAGCGTTGTTCTCTGCTCTCCTAGGCTTTATAGACGGATGATGAACGATGAACGTCGATGAATATCATGAACTTGAATGTTAGCATCCGAGTCCGCACCTCCGTAATTCTCACGTGACCATAGTTCGAGTTCCAGAAGTGCAACTACGTGTCCGACCTCGGAGCCTGAGTCCACTACTCCCGGGCCAGTTGGAACCTCTTCTCGCTAACTTGCATTCGAAACAGTCAAGATGTACGTACAAGTTGTCTTGACTCCATCCTTCTTCATTACTCACAAGCCTATGGTGTTTGTGTGGCTGCCAACAGGACCGCTACTGGTTGTGCCAGTCACGGTCATTTTCGAGATCGAAGGACTGTTTTGTTCTCGGACTATTGTTCACACATGCACGAGGGTACGAGAATTCTTTGGAGCTCAGGGCGGTTGGCAGACTTGTATTCAAGGGTTGGCGTACAGGCCCGTTCAAGGAGTCACTGACAGCCTGAAGCTGGTTGATGTGCCCACCTTTTCCCTGTCAAGAGTCGGTGCTTGAATATGGGTTCACGCTACGGGTGAAAGCCCCTGCTACGATATCTTGTTCAGTTGCGTTCAATCACGCATGAGTAATTCATCTCTGGCCGTGGAAGTCCGGGAAGTCGTCGAATACTTCAGCCATGTGGGACCCACGCTTCTTAGGCCTTTAACTGGCCTTCCCGGTAGTGGAGCACCTAATGCGACACCAAGAAGGCCATAATTCCGAGGATCTTTGCGCATAACCATAGCCACCGGTGCGTCCCGTCTCGTGCGTCCCATACGGATTGTTTGGATCGTCTTGACTATCTATGTCTAGGACCGCATGGACGCTGTTGTTCTAATTTACTATATAGGGCCCCATCCGACGGTCTTGTTTTCCAGTTTCACTGGCCCTCTAGTTGTCGTCATGCGGCTGCTTTTGCTTCTAATCCTCGCTCATTCAGTTTTTGCCGCGAAATGGTGCGAGCTTTTACTCTGAAAGGAACGAGCTCATTGGGATTATTAGGTGCGGCAAAGTGTACAAAGCTGGCCAGCCTATTGACCCCCCTGGAGGCCAGTTCCCCCTCCCGGTGACGACTGCAACACCTCAATTGGCCTTAAGATGCAACCCTGCACTAATCCCTTTCCTTCCCGACGACCTCGCGGACAATTCTTCTAGCCTGATCCTCGTTGACGCTCTTGTGCGGTATCAGGCAATTGCGGGAGCCCAGCCTCTGGTCGTACCCTCCTCCCCAGATACCGAATTACGTGTGAACGTATCCATTGATGGAATGCATCTGGCTTCTGGAACAGTTCCCTTGAATGGATCGACCTCCATTCCATTCTCTCTATCCGCATTATCGCCTCGCTTGGAGCCGTATTCCCTGACTTGTACCGCAACGCTGTCGTCACCCGAACAGAATTTCACATCCGCTCCCACAAACCTGACTTACCTTCCGTCGCCTCCTGCATTCATAGGTTCTATCACAAAGTTCGACCTACGAACAGGTGGGCTCCTTGCAAAGCGAGCGAATACGCAGGGGCCATATGAACCGGTTTTTCCCGTCGGTTTCTATACCCAATTTGGGGGTTACTTAGAAGGAAACAATACCGTGCTAGAAGTGCTTAAGGGCCAGGGGTATAGTACTCAACTTTTACGTATCAGATAGCAGTTAATAATCTCACGTTTTCAGTATCAACGTGGTAAGTGTGCTCACCAGGTAGCTACATCAACCTTTTAACGCGTCGGTAAACACAGGTGCATCCCATTCCCACATTTGACAATTTGACGGCGTTCAACATCATGGTCGACAAGATGGAGGAGCTTGGCTTATGGCTGATGTATGATATGCGCTGGTCAGTCATTCCTCTGTGCTGCTCGCCCAGACTCTTGAATTTAGTCTCTAGGGACTACATGAATTCGACGTCAGTCACGGAACAAGTCACATCACTCAGGAACCGGACGAACCTTCTACTGTATTATACGGCAGACGAACCTGACGGTTCTGAAGATCCTCTTGCAGCGCCTGCATCTGCTGCCGCCCTCATCAACTCGCTTGATCCTTACCGACCGTCGTCCCTCGTTCTCAACTGCCAGGATTACTTCTTCTCTGACTATTCTGCTGGGACACCCATTCTGATGCAAGACGCGTATCCTATCGGCATCAACGCGACTTTCAGTGTTCGGTGGCATACACCTTGCACGCTTACACAGGGCGACTGCGGGTGCGACAATTGTGTCGGCGATTTTGAGGACATCCGCAACCGCATGGACGATTTCGCCACGCGACTCGAGGTGCTCGGCTGGGAGCGATCCAAAAGCGTCTGGACCGTGCCACAAGGCTTTGGATCTTCAGAGTACGTTATCCGTCTATTCGCTCCGCAGATTCTTTGTTCCCGGTTCCGTTGGCGGCAATCGACGGGGACCCCGGCTCTTCTGACGATGTGTGATCATTGCGCTCTTTAGGTACTGGTCGCGCACGCCGACAGGCGCCGAATTCCTTGTGCAGACGATCGTCGCGGTCAACGCGGGCGCGCGGGGTTCCGTCTCCTGGACCGACCCGACCACGGCGGACATCAAGGCCGCTGCATCTGCGTTTGCCAGCGCGCTCCCCGAGCTCACGCCCTTCCTACTGTCTTCGTCTTTGTCTCAGCCGCCCGTCCACTTTTCCCGCGTCGTCACGCCCAATCGGCTGGACATTGGCGTGTGGACTTCCGCGGAGGGCTCGACGCTGGTCGTTGCCGCCAATTTGAACTACTTTGCCGTCGATATCACGCTCGACGAGGTGCTCTCTGCCTCTGAATTCAAATATTTGACCCTGGTAAACCCTCGTATGGTACTGGATGGGGGTGCCAGGATTGAGGGCACGCAGATTGCATTTGGGAGCGTGCAATCAGGCGCGTGGATCTTCGGGTAATCCTGTCGAGTTGGTGGACAGTGTCACGTATAATGGACAACTTTACGGATACGTTAGTTAGTGACTTGTGACACTCCCATGCTCATTGTGTCTAAGTTATCTTCAGAGCTCTCTCTTCGAACTTTTGGATGAGTCAGCGCTAGTCAGCCATCGTGATTGCACATTCGGAAATAGGCGTCGCGTACGTGTTTCAAGCTTCACGTCGCGAGCGCTTGTATGAGGTGGTAGCCTGATGATCTCCCTACTTTTCCTGTCGAGGGTCTTCGAGTCATCGCTTTGGCACGGGGACGTGCTAATGGACAAAGTATTTGCTACGGTATCCTGTTCATTTTTATATCAATCTCGCTTGAACGATTCGCTTCTGGCCATGGAAATTCCGGGAAATCCCCGGTTAACCCCCTCAACTACATAGGAGCCCATACTTCTGGGTAATAGTTTGTATTTTTTTTTCGAGGCATTGCTACAATCTGTTCTGAACCCAACCTCATACCGATCGACTTTTGCTGGGCGTTCTCGATAGCGGGACAGCTTAGGCAATTTCGGGAATCTCACAGTGCCAGTGGGCGACGAGGGTCTCTACTCCTGAACCGAGGCCACTGGTAATATTGAACGCATGAATCGTCTTGGCTACCAATGTCCGAGGCTGTATGAACGTCCTTATCCCCGCTACTATATAGGGCCCCATCGATTTGACACCCCCGTCTTGTGTTCACTAGTCCTCTAGTCGACGTCATGTGGGTGCTTTTGTCCCTGCTCTTCGCTCACTCAGTTTTCGCGGGGAGATGGTGCGAGTGTTTATTTTATGATACGATCGAGGCTCATGGGGTTACTAGGTGTGGCAAAGAGTACAGACCTAACCAACCTATTACCCCCCGTTGGGGCCAATTTCCCCTCCCGGCGACTACCACAACGCCTCAATTGGCCCTAAGATGCAACGCTGCCCTAATGCCTTTCCTCCCCGATGACCTCGCAGACAATTCTTCTAGCCTGATCATTGTCGACGCTCTTGTGCGGTACCAGGAAATTGCGGGGGCTAAGCCTCTGATCTTGCCCTCCTCTCCAGATGCTGAATTATCTGTGAACGTGTTTGCCGATGGGACGCCTCTAACTTCTGGGACAGTCTCCTTGAATGGATCAGTTACCCTTCCGTTCTCTTTATCCGCGCTATCGCCTCGCTCGAAGCCATATTCCCTGACTTGCACCGGGACGCTGTCGTCACCCGAACAGAGTTTCAAATCCACTGCTACAAACCTGGCTTATGTCCCGTCGCCTCCTGATTCCATAGGCTCCATCACGAAACTCGACCAACGAACAGGTGGTCTCCTTGTGAAGCGGGCGAATACGCAGGATCCATATGAACCAATTTTCCCTGTTGGCTTCTTTACAACGTTCGGAGGTTACCTGGAAGGAAATGATGGCGTACTAGAAACGCTTCAGAGCCAAGGGTGCGTGCCGTTTCCAACTTTCATGGGTCGACTAGCAGTTGATAGTTTCACGTCAGAATCAACGTGGTGAGTGTGCTTAAGCAGCTGTATCAACCTCATAAAGCGTCGACACGCACAGGTGCACCCCATTCCCCCGTTTGATGACATGGCAGCGTTCAATCGCATGGCCGACAAGATGGAGGAGCTTGGCTTATGGCTGATGTATGATATGCGCTGGTCAGTCTTCCTCTGTACTGCTCGTCCAGACTCTTAAATTTACTCACCAGGGACTACATGAATTCGACATCAGTCACTGAACAAGTCACGTCGATCATGAACCGGGCGAACCTTCTATTGTATTATACGGCAGATGAACCTGATGGTTCTGAAGACCCTCCTTGGGCGGCTGCGGGTGCTGCCACGCTAATTAATTCACTCGATCCTTACCGACCGTCGTCGCTCTGTCTCAATTGCGAGGACTACTTGTTCAATCACTACGCTGCTGTGACACCTATTCTGATGCAAGACACGTATCCTATCGGCATCAATCCGAACTACAGCGTCATGTACGACACGCCTTGCACGACCGAACAGGGATGCTGTGGATGCGACAATTGCGTTGGCGATTTTGAGGACATCCGCAACCGCATGGACGATTTCGCCACGCGGCTCGAGGCACTCGGCTGGGAGCGTTCCAAGGCTGTTTGGGCGATACCGCAGGGCTTTGGATCCACACAGTACGTCGCTCGTCGATTCGTTTACGGCTTCCCTTGTTGCCAGTTCCGCGGCACGGCTCTTCTGACGCTGCGCCCTTTAGGTTCTGGGACCGCACGCCGTCATACACAGAGTTCCTGGTGGAGATGATCGTCTCGGTCAACGCGGGCGCGCGGGGTTCTATCGCCTGGACCGACCCAACCACGGCGGGCATCAAGGCCGCTGCGTCTCAGTTTGCCAGCGCGCTCCCCGAGCTCACACCCTTCCTGCTGTCTTCGCCGCTGTCTTCACCGCCCGTCCAGTTCGCCCACGTCGTCACGCCGAATCGGTTGGACTTTGGCGTGTGGGTTTCCTCGGGAGGCAAGGCGCTGATCATGGCCGCGAACTTGAACTACTTCCCCGTCTCGATCGCGCTCGACGACGTGCTCTCCGCCACGCAATTCAATGGGTTGAACCTGGTGAACCCTCGTTTGGTGGTAGATGGGGGTGCCAGGATCGAGGGTACGCAGGTTCAGTTTTCAGGGAGCGTGCTATCAGGCGCGTGGATCTTCGGGTGATCCTGTCGAGTGGGTGGACCATGTTGCGTATGCGATTTGACGGAAACGATTTCTTCCGGGTTCCTACATTCAGTGAGTCTTCCGCGTGGGGAGGTAGCGGGTCCCAGATAAGAGTTACTCGGCGCATGATATACCATAATTAAGAGGTTGTCGAATATGGATACCCTGCGCGTGCTCCGTTTGCGTCTGATTCGATCTTGTCATGACATGCTGTTGTGACGTTTTCACGTAGTATGGCGCGTCGGCGTCGGCGTCCGGTCACCAGTTGAGGTCCGAGAGGAAGTGACGGATACCTCAATATGACTTGGAGAGATGGATTTACCTCCACTAAATGACTCCTCGTTGGGAGTCGTATCCGCACTGTTACGGCATTAGAGTACTATGTATCCTAATGCATTGACCTATAGACTCTATCTGAGGGACGGCAAGTCGTGGCCTCATCCAAGAACACGCGCGTAAATTCGAGTCCTGATAAGTTACCTGGGTCTAGTATCAAGCACACTCAGCCAGTCGCGCCCGTTTGACCAACCTACCCACGGGGCCTACCGATTCAAGCCTATACAAGCGCGACAACTACTGCAGGGGAATGGCGGAGTTGATGCGTCAGTAATTTGTACGTATCTTACAAAGCGTTCAGATTTCGTGTCAGTGTAGCGTACTTGTACGAGTAGTAAAAGGCTCGACAATGAGCGCATCATCAATAGGCCCCCAACCATCCGGACCGGTTTACCACAATCGGGCGTCCCGAGACCTATGGAAGAGAAGTGTCTGGTGGGATACACAGGACACATCTGGCAATAGCGGAGAATCCATCGGTACCGCAGCCTGGTTTCGACCCAGAGGTAATGCCATTGAAGCGCTCCAGGGCGGCAGGGCCACATGGTCGTCGTACAGCCAGAGGACCAACCAGCCAAACACGCGCTTGCCCTTCGAAAGTCAATAAACATTTAGCAACGAGATCATCTCAGCCACTGTCTGTACATTGACGATCAACTCGGAGCTCAAGAGCATTGGGGTACGATAGATGGAAAGCTGGGGAGAGGAGTACTACTACGGCGGTGGGTTATTCCGGATCCGAATAATTAATACGCGAAATAATTTGGTCAGCCCCATTCAACTTATTCATTCACCATGCTCGTCGTCTGCAAGGCTTCAAAATCCGTGAGCACCCCCTCATAATGTGCTACGACCCTGGTCTCACGCTACCTCTTGCCTCCTCGTAGACAGTGTCACGGCTTGCGCGGCACACCCCGGCCACAGCCTTACAGGTAAGCCGCTGGCAGCAGTCAACACGGGGACTGGCGACCCCTTCGGGACAATATGACGCGGTCGTCATCGGTGGAGGTATGTCTGCGCCGTCTTAGACTGAAGTTGAGGTGCTTAACTTCCGTTTGTTTGTAGGCCCCGGTGGCTACGTGGCTGCGATCAAGGCCGCCCAGCTCGGTCTCAAAGTCCGTTCGTCGCTGCGTCGTCCACTTTTCTCGTCGCTCATATTATTCTCTGCTAGACCGCATGTATAGAAAAGCGCGGAACGCTAGGTGGGACGTGCTTGAACGTCGGCTGCATCCCCTCCAAGGCGATGCTCAACAACTCGCACATTTATCACCAAACGCTCCATGATATTAAGAAGCGTGGCATCGACGGTGCGTCCTAGATTTCTTCTGACGCCTTTTTTTCGCTAATGTCAAAAAACAATCTAGTCGAAGGTGTCACACTGAACCTTCCGCAGATGCTCAAGGCGAAAGAGGACTCAGTGAATGGTCTCACGAAAGGGATCGAAATCCTCTTCAAGCAGAACAAGGTCGACTACATCAAGGGAACCGCGTCTTTCGTCTCCCCAAATACCATCTCCGTCCAGCTCAACGACGGCGGCGAGTCCACCGTGGAAGCGAAGAACGTCATCATCGCGACAGGGTCCGAGGTTGCGCCCTTCCCTGGTGGCGCCATCGAGATAGATGAGCAACAGATCGTCAGCTCGACTGGTGCGCTTTCTCTACAGAAGGTCCCCGAAAAAGATGGTCGTCATTGGCGGAGGCATCATTGGATTGGAGATGGGCAGCGTATGGAGTCGACTAGGCGCCCAAGTGACCGTTGTCGAATTCCTCAACAGCATCGGCGGGGCAGGCATTGATGAGGAGATCTCGTACGTTTCCTCGTCTGTGACCTGTGGTATCGCCACTGACCGTATCACACACGGCGTGCTTAGGAAGCAATTCCAAAAATCGTTAACGAAGCAAGGTTTGAAGTTCAAGCTTAGCACCAAAGTGCTCTCCGCAGAAGAAGAAGGACGGGAAGGTCGTCGTCACGACGGAGGCTGCTAAGGACGGGAAACAGGACTCGGTACGTTACTCTGATTTTTTTCTCTTTGTCTGCGAGAGGATTTCACATGTCGCGAACGCAGCTTGAGGCAGACGTTGTGCTCGTCGCTGTCGGCCGCCGTCCATACATCCAAGGCCTCGGCCTCGAAAATGTCGGTGTCCAAGTCGACTCGCGCGGGCGCATCGTGATCGACGATCAGTTCAACACGAGCGTACCGAACATCAAGTGTATCCGGCGACGTCACCTTCGGACCCATGCTTGCGCACAAGGCAGAGGAGGAAGGCATCGCGGCGGTGGAGTACATCCACAGCGGTCACGGCCACGTGAACTACGGGACGATCCCGAGCGTGGTGTACACGCACCCCGAGGTGGCGTGGGTCGGGAAGACGGAACAGGAGCTCAAGCAGGACGGCGTGAAATACAAGGTCGGCCGGTTCCCGTTCCTTGCTAACTCGCGGGCCAAGACGAACTTGGACACCGAGGGCCAGGTGAAGTTACTCGTAGAGTCCGAGACGGACCGCATCCTCGGGGTGCACATCATCGGTGCGTGTGCTATATATTTTGGGGACCGAATTGCTCAGTTTTCATGGACCCCAGGTCCTAATGCTGGCGAGATGATCGCAGAGGGCGTGCTTGCGCTCGAATATGGTGCGAGCGCCGAGGATATCGCACGCACGACACACGCACACGTATGTCCCTCCCTTTCCCCATTATTTCGCTCCCGTCCTGACCGCGACTTGTCCCTCGTCCTCTTAGCCGACACTGTCCGAGGCGTTCCGCGAAGCCGCCCTGCAAGTGTCCTCCGGGAACGCGATCCACTTCTAGAATAGAGTAGAGAGGCGTCCGCGTGCATATAAAAACCGGAATCTCCGTCGGGTTGTTCACCGCCCTGATTGTATACGAAGCACCTGCGACGCAGGAGCCATCTACCTTCCGCGAAATCCTAATCCCCTCTTATTTCTGCGTTGCTTGCGGTCATGTGATTACCGGGTTATTGTCCGAGTCGCTTTCAAAGCTGTCCCATATATTATCATCTCTCACACTGATAATCTCTGCGTCTTCTCATCTGCGCGAATGACAGTCTTCTCTAACTCTCAGATTTAACAACGCCATTTATTCATTGCCCCTCGCCAGCGCCATAGGGTGTCGCACGCGTGAATCAGGAGCTTCCGGAGGTGGTATGCAACCTCGGAGGCACTTTCATTCGGAACCGTGCCCACCGAAAATCCTCCGTTTCCAGGATTTTGTCGTCGCTGAGCGCTGAGCAACGACACATTTCTTTCCCAAGAACGCCTATTCACCCCGTTTTTTGTGAGGTGATTGCCATCGTCTTTCCTTCACAAAAAAGTAGGTGTCCATTCAGCTTGGATGTCTCCAGTACCCATTTCAGATCCATCGACCTGTTCATCGTTTCTTACTGAAGTGTACTTCTCAGTTCTCCCCCTACACATGCCCATCGTGGATCGGCTTGGCTCGTAGACAGCGTACTTTCCAGTGTGGATTCACTGCAGTGGAATGGTGAAGCACAGTGGATCGAGATGCCAAACGCGCAACAAGGTGCATCGAGGGAGCTTGGGCCATAGGCATTGAAAAAATTGCCCATACGCAGACCAGGCTGTTGTAGGAGATCCATCAGCGTGCCGAAATGCAGTGTCGCTGATGTGCCAGCGTGACTGTTCAGTGTGTACAAACGTGCATGTATCTGACCGGTAAGCTTCATCGACTAATTCTGCTTCAGCGGCTGGGATAGAATTACAGAGACGTCCTCAATTGCGGAACTTCTCCCCGTGGAAGAAAACCAACCTCACATCCTTTGTACGTCTAACCATTCTACACCAATCGTCTCAGTCCCCCGAAGCTTACCCATTTTCCTTCCCAATGCAGTTCTTACAGAGCAGGCCTTGGGAGGTGGTGTCGTACCTGGACCTGGCCCTCCAGGCGGTAGGAGCTGGCCAGGTTGTCAATGCCCGTCAACCCTCAAGTACGCGTACCCACAGGGTCCCACTCCTTTGAAATGCAATTGCATTGTGCATATCACGTTTAGAGGGCTACTGCAAAGCGACATGCGGTTCCCGCATTGCAATCCCATGAGTGAGACTGCAGATCCTTGCCTCGACATCTCTCGGCCTCGGTCCCGGACAGAACACGCTCATTTGGTGTCTCACTTCTCAAACCGTGCGTAGTCTGTATTCACGGGGACGTTGGGGGCGTTCTGACTTCGACAACGCAACCTGAGAGCCTTTCAAATAAAGGTTGGTCATATCAGAGACGTAGCAAGGTCCCCCAGGAGGCGATCAACCGTCTCCCCCCCCTTGCTCTCCATCTATTTCAAGGTCAGTGGTTACCTGACTTGACGAAGACACTCCCTGACGCGTATGACATAGCGTTCGAGCAGCGCAGAACGGAGACGCACATGATCGACACTCCCGTGCGAGTTTCCTCGTCGACCAACATGTCCCCATACATGACAACGGCCCTCGACGGCAACGGCACGTATCTTCTTGCGACCGCTGCCGGATGCCGCCAGCTCATTTCTTTCCCCATGCGAACAGGTACATTAGCCCAGAGGCAATGTATGATACGAGCTCTTTGCAGTAGTAAACCACGAGGGCCAGATCTACCATGGACATTACACAAGCTTTGCGCGCTTCCAGGATACGTGCATGCCGATGTTTCCTTCCCACCTATCACACGTGCTCACTCACCCGAATCTTCATCCATGCCATCACAGTGGTCCCGCTGCTTCGACGACGACAAGGTGACTCCCGCGACGCTCGCAGATGTTCTTGGGAAAACAGCGCCGATATACATGGCGTTCTATGTGAAGCGACGACTGGACTATGAGCCGTATCACTACTACGCCGTCGTAAGTTGTCTGTGTCGATAGACTGCCTCTAACACCAATTTCCGCAACCTGCAAACCTGTATTACCACCTAGAGCCACGCTGTCAGAAGTCTTGTTTTTAAAGATAGCCCTGTTATTCAAGTACAATACTATTGGGTACATATTGATGACCTTGTGACAACTATGGCGCCTCCAGGACTCGGACTCGAATCTCCGCGACAATGGTGGCTTGGTTTTTCGGTAAAGCTTTTCTTCTCGCTCTTGCACAGTTATAGTAGATAGTATCGTCACAGGACGCCCTCTCTTCCCTTTATATTGGCTCATTTAGGGCCCTCACGTTTGACTGGAGGCAATACAATATTCCATTGGGACGGAGCGTGTCATTCTCAATCTTGTTTATGAACGCTATGCTCTACCGCGGCATCTTTTCTGGCCACAATTACCCGAGGAACATTACTGACGAGCGTCTGGTATTGTTGGGAAATATGGTCAAGGGGAGGTCTGGTTTGCATTATTGATGATGCAATGAAGGAGCCAAATGATGTCCCCCGATTGGCCGGAGAGGGTGGAGGGTTGCGTAGGAGGCGATCGGGCTGATGTCCCAATTATTATGGGTACCCTTATTTTCATAGTATAGAAGGTACTGCAGTAGTTTGCAGGGATAGTCTACGTGCTCAATGTAAATGCTTCCGCCAGCTTGACTGTTCATACCGGACCGGACTTACCCTAGACTCTTACTTGGAACCCGGCCAGTGCGCACTCAGGCTGGTTTGACACTGCAGCGGCCGTGGGCCTAAGCCAGACATTTTATTTATCGTCGACCTGGCTTTCTGTTCATAATAACTTTGGTCATGGACTCCGCAGGCATACCTTCACCCTAAGTCTCCATCACGGCATCACCTATCCCATACAATTTACCCTGTGGCCCTTCACTACGGTCTCACCATTCTCGTACTCAATCTTTATTCTTCGCTCATCCTACGGCGGACTATGCCCTGCTGGAGTCCTTCTCTAAGAAAAGGAAAAGAATAGCGCCTTTAATCTTCTCGCCGTAACGTCCTTGGCTCCCCCATGGACGATGGCATGTAATCCTCCGTTGCTGCTTGGTGCTGCGGCCAAGTGGACTGAATTAAAAAAGTGCACGTAATTTGCGGGTGTGAGTGCCATGTCACTGTGATTCGTCAACACTAAGAACGTTGGTGTTGTTCTTCACATGTTAACCATTGCCTACAACTCCCTTATTAATTATCTGCTGCAATTTCACAAAGTCCGGCGTCCCAAGACCCGTGACCTACGGAGTCCAAAGTTAGCCAACGCTGAAGATAAAGAGACACGAGCACCATGTGACGAACAGGGTCCCATCCAATAATGGCCGGGAATCCATCGATATTGCAGCCCGGGTTAGAGCCAGATGTAATGTCGTTGAGACCCTCGAAGCCGTAGGTATACAGCCAAATATTGAGGAAACCAACGCGGACCTGCCGCTTGAAAGCCGGTAGTCATTCAGCAGCGAGACTATTCCGGCCACAGTCTGTACATTTGCTGTCAGCTGAATGACGCAGCGCGGAGGGAGGGAAAGGTGCACCGGTACCGAGCAACTTGTGGCCACCTACACGAAAGGCCACGTCGTCGACTACGATATTGAATTGAAGTGCCTGCGCGGAAATGTCAGGAATACCGCGGCCAGCAGAGCTGTTCAAATTACTCAGTAAAAATAGATCAGGTTAGGACCCAACAATGAACGTACTCATAGTAGTCTGTATACTCGTGGCCGAAGCGCTGGAGGAAGCGGGACACCGCGCGATCTTGGTATTTCGGGCGCGGAAATTGGACGAGAAGCCACCCCCGGAGAGGGTTGCCGCGGTCTCTGGGCGGTACTTCGTCGTGCCACCGACGCTAGTAACCCACGGACCTGCGAATCCGTGGCTGTCAAGTGTGCTGCTTACAAAGGATAGTGAAACACAGCACATACAGGACGCGGGGAAAAAGGTAATGAACTTGACTCGTCCGGAGCCGTCATCGCAGTCCCCGTGGCCGACGCCGTCGTTGCCGGTCGAGGCGAGAACGCTGACGCCCCGCGAACCGAGCTGCGCGAACAAGATGCACAAGGCCTTTGTATACTCCGGTGGGAGACCCTGTTCCTCATAGCCATACGATATGCTGATTGTCTGTGGGAGCTTCCGCTGACTGAGCATAAAGTTGAGCCACTCGAGGTCAGCGTCGCCCCGCTTTGGCTTCTTAGTGCGAGACGACCACTTCACGCTGCCGCCGATGTTGTAGTAGAGGACCGTGGTCGGATATACCATTCCCTCGGCGTACTGGATATTCATGCTCGCCTCGTCAGAAGGTTGGCTCAGGTTGTACCCCCCACCGTTGACATCTAGGACTGTGAATGTCGCATCCATTGCGTCGGTGCGAAAGATGTTCATGAATGTTGTCAAATCCTCCTGGGTCGGTGACTGATCCAGGTAGCCAGCAACCCTATCACATTCCTGTCCGTCGCCGCTGGCACATAGGCCTCCGTGTTGTACAGCCAGCGCAAGAAGTCAGGCCAGACCCCAAGATTCGACGGCGTTCGGGCTGTCACGGTACTTCCCGACGTCGCCTTCGCTTTCACCATTGCCGCTGCTTCTTCCTTGGAGTCCCAGTGTGGTGTTTTCTGCAGCTTACGCGGCGGTGCGGAGAAACACGTCGTCGGCGAGATGGTTTGTATGTGCGCATG